>VZRX01021433.1:78408-169305 GCA_013398075.1 Notiomystis cincta
TTTTTTTTTTGCATTTGTATTATCTGCAGTTATATTTGTGCAAGTGTTTCAATGTAATATCATGGAAAATTACCACAGTGACAGAACTGCAAACATCCCGTATTATTACCTTGTGCCATGGGATTTCAAGTAAACTAGAACTCTTTACAGTCTAGGAGAGCTGCCAGTCCCCCTGAAATTACCATTTTAATTGAATTGATCATAAACACTTTGCTCTGGCTGTAATACTAGACTGAGAAGATTAAATCTATTTAGCCATAGTTTGGGGAAAGGGTGACCTTTCAGCCAGTTTTGTTATAATTGAAAGGTTACTAATTTTTCTGATTGGAGCTTGATGCAAGGAAATGTGATATGAAATTGCAATATTAGAAAGAGTGTTTAAATATATAGATATAGTCAGTAAATAGACATTTATCTATTTTCTCCCTTTTCTAATTGTTATCTTAATCTGAGATTATTATAATTTATTTTAAATCTATCAATTTGGAATTTTTATTATGAATGTTGAGGAAAACACAAAGGCCTGATGCATCCACACACAAAATAAACTTATTTCTAAAAGAATAAAGTGCCATGCCTTAAAATAGCAAGTGTCTTCTCTGCCTGGCCTCGAACACTTCCAGTCTCTTTTTTTTTTTCTTTGAATTCTTTTGTCTTAAAATTGCCAGCAGCCTAAACATTCTGTAAGACATTTTTGTCCTGCTGACAAGCCCCTCTCCTGTGGCTGTGCTCTTTGCTGCCCGTGCTCCCTGTCAGCTCCAGCACACTGGAGAGAGAGCCCAGGCTGTTCCCTTCCATCCAATTAACCCCACACCATTACAGCCATGTCTGGTGTCACTTTTTATTCTTTCCTTATTTAAATGAGCAACTTGATTGTAGCATCTCCTTCATGTTGGTTCCCTCAGGTAATTGTTCATGATAACAACTTGCTTTCAAATATTTTCCTTTTTGAGACTGGCCTATTACAGAAAGGTAAAGAATTTCTGTACTTTTTAGCTGCCATTTTAATAAATTTAATCTAATAGTCTGTTGCTTGGGTGGAAAAACAGACAAAATTGAATTGCAGAATGTGATTCTAATATCTCTTTTCAGCATCTTTCTAGGTACAAACATACTAGAAGCTTAAGCAATTGTAAATAGGGAAAAAATAGTGCTTTACTACCTCAACAGCTCTCTTGGGTAGGTTGATTTTGCAGGTATGCCTGCTAACAGAAGATGCTGTGATTTGACAGTTCCAGATCAGTTTTGTCTTTGTTCCTTTAAATGGCAACCTTGTACTGAGTGCCTTCTTTCACAGGAAAAAGGATTTGTAGTGGAAAATACAGCTCTTCAAAGATTTCTAGTATTGACAGAGGTGTTTGAGAGGAATAAAGCATGCACAAATTATCTGAGTCCTTCAAATTCAAGTACTCTGCTCCCCTTTCTAAATTTCCTTTCTTTCCTCTGAAATACAATGCAAGTCAGCAATTCTTCATTGGCATTGAAGCTCAGACCATAACTTGGACTGTGTGGGCATCATAATTGTGATTGATCTTGTGCTTCAGCCACCTCTCTACTCAGACTGGAATTTGGGCACACAAAGAGTAAATACAACCCTCTTTCCTCAACAAAACAGCACAGAGATGTGGGAAAGAGAGGAGAGTATCAGAAGTGCTGATCCCATTACTCTCCAGATATTTTTTCTGTTCTTCTGTATTACCAGCAAGAGGTTTCAGGACCGTGTGGTGACTTTTTGGATGCATATGAGGGAAATGCTCCTTCTGGGTACACAGCTGTCAAAATGGATTGCCATCAAGACTTCAAAAAGTAATTAAATATTGTGTCTGAAATGAGCAGATTGAAGTAGAGAGGGTTAATTGTATCTTCCAAAAAGTGTTACAATATCTGGATAAAAATGATTGGGTGAGTTCCCTCTGATTGCTAATTGCATACAGTATTAAGACATCATTTTCTCTCCTTTCTCATTTGTGCTTCAAGGTAAAAGATGGAACATGGGATTATGACAAATTCTCCTCTGGGATCTGTGTAGTGGGGCTTGTCTTTGATCTTCTTTTCTCCTGCCCTTGGAGACCAAATGCATTTTTCCACATGGCAAATGCACAGAGCTGTGGGGCTCAGAACTACTTTGTTGATCAGAGAGAATTTCCCTGAAAACTCTCTGCTCTGCATTATTGAAACATTAAAAAGTGCAGTGCAGGCTGTTTGGGGCTTGAATTGGGTGTGGCTTGGTGTGGGGTGATGGCTCAAAGGGCCTCAAGTTCAATTGTGACCTGTGCTGAGCCATGAGACAGTGAGATTTTTTTTCCTTTTTATTTTCCATTTACTGCCATGAACTGCTGGTTAATATGGGAGTTCCCTGTAATTTTTGTAAACTGAGCTCTCCTGATAACAGTTACAATGTATGCTAAGGGATTAAGGCTACAGTGGGCATATATTTCAAATAGATTTATATTAGAGAAGCCAGTCCTGTCAATCAAAAAGCTGATGGCTAAAAGTGGATATTGAGGACCCCAGCACACCAATATGGATCCTCCCTAGAGCAAAGCCTGTATCAGGCTGTGCTGGGTCAACAGCACAGAAAAGCAGCACTGAGCTGTGAGCAGTGGAGATAAAATGAAAACAGGGCTCCTCTGCAGTACCATCAGCTTACTGACACTGCTGGGTGCTGGGCTTCTCAGAGCTGCCAAATTGGGCATTTCTGTGCAGGGTGTGCCAGACCCTTAGAGAGCTCTGCCATCGTGCAAGAGCTCACCAGGGAGGTGCTGAGTGAAGTAGAGAAACAGGAGTGGGACACGAGGGAGGTAACTGGAGATGGAATCTTCCACGTGTGGTCATCAACAGTACAGGGCTTGTTCCTCTACAAAGCTACCTGAAGTTGTACTCAGTGTTTATCTTAAAGGCTTCTTGCAGAATTGATTGAGTAAAGGTATATTTGGGAAAGACAGGACTTTATTTTCAGCTGAAAACTTGTTCTGTGGGATTTTCATATCCCTGAGCCAGTGTACTTGGGTAAAGGAAGGAAAAGGTTTTTATTAGATTTTCATTAAATGTATTACATCCAAGCAATGAGACCTTGTATTCAGAGAAACTTGTGGGTGCTATCAGGATGAAAATAAACCCTGTAGTATCATTTATAATGGCCAACAAATAGATGGTACTTGAGGTTTTTCAGTTTGCTTCTGAAGAAGGCCCAATAATTGAACAGGCTCTGTTGTAGAGAAGGCAACTACCAATGCCTCTTGTGATTGATTCCTTTTTCATTTTCTATCTTTTTGTCTCCACAACTTCCTTATTTTTTGCCCTTCTCTTTGGAGGCTTGGAGTGGTAGTGTGTTTTTCCAGGAGGAATGGCTCCTACAATCACAAGTATCACCTTTCAATACAGTTCAGATAGGCCCTCAAATGTAAATATTTTTTTCTTATGAGAGAGTGGAAAAAGCAAGTTGTTTAAAATGGCCTAAAATAGCCTGTATTTTGTCTAAAAAAAAGACAGGAACACATGAACTGTTCTGCCTTTCCTCCCAACCTCCCAATATTGATACATTAAAAAACTTAGGCCAAACAGATTCATAAGGATACATTTGCTTTTCAATGCACATCTCCCTCCTTGATCCAATTATTACTGAATTTTTCAGAGGAAAAATTAATTAGCAGTTTGCCACAGTCCTCCTGACTCCTGGAGTTCCAGTAATGACTTGATTTTTATAGAACTGAGCTTATTACATGCAATAGACAAGTCTGGACAAAACTACTTACTTGGTGCAGCTCCTGAAAACTTACTGCTATTATCAGCATCCTCACTGCAACTGCAGAGCTGACAGATTTTAGGACTTAGAATAGGATGCAGAATTCAGGTTACACCTTATTATTTGGAAAAGGGTCTTACATTTTTCACTCACCTCCAGCAATTATCATACCACCAAAAAGCATGATGGGCATATTTCAGGTTAAGAAAAAATTAGTAATGAGAAGTCCACACTTGAAGGACAGGTAGTGTTAACATTTAATTTTCAAATCTGACAGCTTGGTTCTACAGGGGAGAGTTCAGCTCTTCATATGTTAAGAGAAGTACCACAAGGATTTTTTTTCTCTGTAGTTACACAATAACTTCATGTATGGATTTAGCAGTGCTTTCTCTAGCTAAATCATGGAGATTTTTTCTCCTTTCCAGTATGTATCAGTATCTGATATTTTCCCTGAGGTAAAAAAAAAAAAGTGTCATTTGCCCAGTACTTCTATTTTCCAATCTTTTTGCTGCCTCTGCAGCAAAGCTAAAAGTTCCACATCTGCAGACTTCTGCCCTCTTCCAACCTTCACTTTTGAAGAGGTTCTCACCTCTTCAAAATATTGTTTCCCAAGACATGAGGACTTTTGGAAGGCCCAGGTGGTGTGAGCCATCAACAGGCACTTGTCTTCATCCTGCACTTTGCACAGAGTGGGCACAGTGGGGACAGAATTCATCCGAGGTGCAGCAGTGAGCAAACTCTGAGCACGAGAAATCAGCAGCAGAAGACCAACAAGTCTCAAGTAAGAAGCAAATATTCCTCACCAACCTCCCACCACTGGGGGTTCCCTGTTCAAATTCCTCCCACCACAGCTTTCTGGGCATCTAATATCCTCAAACACCTTTGGGAATTGAATACCTTTGATGTTCAGACAGGAATGGAATCCTTTGTAGAAATGAAATATAGAGAATAATTTATACAAGATGTTTTACTTTCCTGGGTTTGTGACTTCGACCTTGTTTTTCTGGGTAATCAGTCATAATTAAGAGTTTTCTCTTTCCAGACTATCAGTGGTTATTTGCCAAGTACTTTTTTTTTGCAAATTGTGTGTAAATATTTCCAAAAGGAAAGACAAAAGTGTGGCAGCATGAGAACAATGCTGCCACAAAGGTAAGAACTGTTTCTCACACATCTCTTTGCATCTTCTAGTAGAAAGTATCACCTGAAAAACAAGGAATTCCTTAGAAAACCTTGGGGGAAATTACTCTGATTAGCCATCTTAATATCAGATACAGGCTACATTGGACATTTTGTACTAGAGATGCAGATCCCATTGCACTGCCTATTAAAATATTGATCCACATTTGCTGAGGACTTTTAATTCAATTTTCTGAATGGGCATTGTGCTTAAAAAGGCCTTTATCCAAAGAATATTCACTTAGGCTTCTCTGAGGAGACTGTGTTCTGCTTTTGGCCATGCTGAGCCCTGACACTGATCCATAGCAGGAACTGGACATTTATTTCAAAGAATTCTCTTTAGTCTTTGGTAGCAGAAGGTATAAAACCACTTCAAAATGTTTGTAGCCCCACGAAACATCCAGACATATTCAGTTCAAGAAAATAAAAACAATAACCACTTCAAATTTGGCTAAATCTTTAGAGTCTAGATATAGCATTTTGTTAAGTGCTTATATGAAGTAGTATTTTTATTGCTCCATGCAATAATCCAGGACTACAATATGTTACTTTGTCAGTTGCTGGGTGAAAAATAACAATACACCATAGAAGAAATTATGATAATGATACATTATTTCTTCTTTTATTTTATTAATTGTATTCTTCAAAAGAAGTTATCTATGAGTGCATCACCTGATACAATTAGCAGCATGAATTTAGAACAGTAAATGTATCTGTGGGTTACAAATTGATTCAATATAGGTATATCTAAGAAAACTCACTCTGTTATGCCTCATTTCATGCAATATTGTGCACTTTCTGTTCATCATGAATGCAGAATTCACTCACCTGGCACACAGTGTTTCATTTCCACATCACTTTGGCAGTGCATGGCTGTGTTTCAGCTAAAGCAGGACAACAGATGGCTGTGGAGGTGTGGGATTACAATTTTCTCTGTGCTAACACCTTGAACTTTTACTGTCCTTGTACTTTCTCAGTGCTAAATATGACACTCACATGTGATTTAGTCACTTAAAGACAATCATCTCCTGTCTTTTTTTCTGTGCTGCTCTGTATCTCACTGGATCTGCTGCTGCTGATGCAGAAGGGCAGAGGTGTCTCAGGTGCTCCACAGCTCCTAAAATCACCCTGCACCTCTACCTTCAGACAATTTAGATCCTGTCCTGGAAGCACACACACAGCCACACATGCACAAGGGATCTTGTTCTCACACCCTGGAGGTTGAGCCCATGCAGTTAATCTCAAAAAGCACAAATCCAAATATTTTATTATGATTTACTCATGTCTGGAATTAATTAACTATTTTTGTTGGAATTATTAATTGTTAGAAATCACCTTTATTGCGTACAAGCTTTAACATTGGTTTCTAGTTTCTTGACACCAGTGTGCTGCTCTTGTGAGTGAGAGCTTTGCATACAGCAGCTCCTGGGGAGGGATAAAGGAAACCTTAAAATCTCTTTTCTACTGTTACCTTAACAAGCTTGTCAGAAACTCTATGCACCATAAAATCTACTTGTACATGTCCTGACACCTTTTAGGCATTCTTTTTTCAGCATCTTGTCCTGAAGCTAATTTTCCAGCTCAGCTGCCTTAAGCTAAATTATTTTGGAGATGCTGATAAAATATAGAGAAGGGATATCCTCAAACTCACAGTTAGGAAATTAGGTACCTTTCATGTTTTGTTTCTCTGACACTGTTACAATTCTCTAGGATTCTTTGGGTCCTGGCCTGCCAGAGTATTGCTGCTTTAATAGGTGGCTCAACTCAAAGGCTTTCCACTACCCAAGCATGGTGGGCCAAATACTATTTTAGTCTTTACATTAGTAACCAGTTTTGAATTTTCATATCCTCCTGTGACATTTTTCACTCATTTTCCTGATAACTGTGATTAAAAAAATACAGATAAGCCTACTTTTCTTTGTGCTTTGATTTCTAAGTCTTGCAGAATAATTTCTGTTTTCTGTCTTTCTTTTCTGCTGAGGAGTGCAAAGGTGGATTATGAGCTCTGGGAGAATGTGCTCTGACGTGCTGCCATATATATGTGTAATGTGCTTTGGACAGGAGTCTTTGCAAATTCATTCTTTAATCTTAAAGCAGGTATTAATGCATATTTTATATGTGTTTGTAAGGCAAACCTACAGACAGCTTGGCAGTGCCAAACTTGCAGGGGGGAAGGCCTCTTGTACTGCCTCTCTTGTGGAGACAGTGACTGATACAAACATCAACTTCCACTGACACATCTCCAGTGATGCTAATCCTTAGTGTTTGCTTTTCCATACCTCACACCTTTACTTGTCTTGTCTTTCATGCTTGACAGGAATTTACATTAGTTATACATTCACTCCTTGTTTATTCTCATTTTTCACAAGAATGTTTGGGTTTGGGGTGTTTGTCAGGGAGAACTTGGCTAAGTGAACTTTCAGGCTTTGCAATAAAAAATAGGCCACTAGGATGATCAGATCTATGTAATATAGAACTTTTTGGAAAAACCGGGGAGGATGACATGAAAAAAAACTAACTACAGACTTTCTTGTTGATAACTTGGAGTCATTGGGTAGTGGCTACCTATTAATTTTCTGGAGTGGTACTAGAGTCAAAGCAAATTATCCTCGCTGTGGAGGGCAGACAGCAGCAGCAGCGACTCTTGTTTACATGTGGGAATCTGGCATTCCACATATCAAGCTATGTCTCACCCCCTTCAGCACCTGTCAAAAGTAATACCCATCCCTCTTCCATAAGAGGCCTAAAGTGACTTAATCAGCTGAAGTTTGTCTGTGTTTTAGCTGCCTGCTCCTATTTGAGGCAAGGAGAGGCTGTCTGGCTGCACAGAGGTGTTGTGTGTCTTCGTTAAATAGATACACAACGTCCGTGTTCACTGCCTCTCCTTTTACATCCCATCCCCTTCCTGCTCCCTCCTCACTCTCAATAAATAAAACAAGCTCAGACCAGACAAAGCTGATAAGCTGCAGCCAGGCAGGGAGGGATGGAAGCTGTCTTTGGAGTCATGAACTGGCCTTCCCACTGATGTGACAGCACTGAAGGCAGTCAGACAGAGGAAGAGATCAAACACTGAGCTTTTGACGCCTCTTGCTTCCCAAATGCACAAAACAAAAGTGCTGATATGTTACCTGGAGTAAAAGGCAAGTCAAAAATGAAGAGATAAAGTAAGTAATAAGGAGAGGAGGGATTGATGGACATTGCAGTAGCTCATCTTGCATGTATATTTAATGCTGGTGGAAAGTGTAGATGGGAACTAATGAATTGCAGGTGTGTGTGTGTTGTGTGCCCAGTAAAAGGAACAGCTTAAATTATGCAGGACATGTCATCCTGTTGCCAAATATTTAACACTATTCCTACACAAAAGAGACAGCTCAGGGGATCCTATTTAAACATTAGTAATCAGACCCTTCTCTCATCATGGCAAACTCTTTTGCATAATTTGTGCCTGCCACATCTAGAACTCACACACAAACGAATTCACAAAGAGGTGGCCTGGTGCTGGTTGACGAAACTTAGTGCTTCAATGACACTTTGGCTGTTCCATAACTGTGTGAGTGAGTAAAAATAAGCCTGTCTGGACCCCCATTTGCTGATTATAATTGTTGTCTGTGTCTGTATATTTTACAGTGACTTATAATCATTTCCTGTCCTGGGATTGAGAAAGAATGTCTTTACCTCAGAAAATTGCCCATTGTGACTCAAAAAGAAAAATGTTGGAAATGCAAATATTTTCCACAAATTGAAAGTCACCCCAAGCTCTCCATATCTCTTCTGAAAGGAATACTTTCAGCAGAAACTGGCTGATCTGCCTAATGGGTACAAATGGTTCCTGCCTGAAATGAATTTTATTTAAAATTCAGTATCTTTCAAAATTTATGGTTACTGGTCTGTAGGGGGTTCTTTGCTTCTGTAAAACGCAGAGAACTAACCCAGTGCAATGTGTCCTCATAAGAGTTATATCATTATTTTATCATGGATTCATGGAATAGTTTGGGTTGAAAGGGACCTGAAAGATCATGTAGTTCCAACACCCTGCCATGGGCAGGGATAAATTCCTTTATTCCAGGTTCCTCCAAGCCCTGTCCTGCCTGGCCTCGAACACTTCCAGGGATGGGGCAGCCACAGCTTCTCTGGGCACCCTGTGCCTCAACACACAGTGAAACATTTCTTCCTCATATCCAATCTAACCCTGCCCTCTGTCAGTTTGAAGCCATTCCCCCTGTCCCATCTCTCAATTCCCCTGTCCAAAGTCCCTCTCCAGCTCTCTTGGAGCCCCTTTAGGCACTGGAAGGAGCCCTAAGCTCTCCCCAGAGCCTTCTCTTCTCCAGGCTGAACAACCCCAACTCTCTGAGCCTGTCTCCACAGCAGAGGTGCTCCAGCTCTCTGATCATCTCTGTGTCTCCTCTGGGCTCACTCCAATGGGTCCACATCCTTTCTTATATTGGGATCCCAGAGATGGACTCCAGGTGGGGCCTCTCAAGACCAGAATAGAGAGGGAGGATCACTTTCCTCAACCTGCTGGTCACATTTCTTATGGTGCATCCCAGGACAGGGTTGGCTTTCTGGGCTGTGAACACACATTGCTGGGTCATGTTGAGCTTCTTGTCAATCAACAACCCAAATTCTTCTCCTCAGGGCTGCTCTCAGTCATTCTCCACCCAGCCTGTATTTATGTTTATTAGGTTTTAGTTCTCTCTTATCTTTGATTTCCTAAGAGGTTGTACTGTGCTGACCCCTGTGTGTTATACCCTACTGAGCGCATTTGGGTGCTGATAGCTTTAATAAGCATGGGAAAAGAAAAAAAAAGGAATAAAGGACAGCACTGAAAACCTTAGGCAGCCAGTAGCTTTGATAGTAGCAGATGAAGTTTCAGTGGGAATTACAAATGAGGAGAGAGAGCAGAATTTGTAATAAAGAAGCAGAATGCTGTGCAAGTAACTGAACTTCCACCTACATATTTCAAACTTACTTCCTCAGTGCTGGAAATTCCATAATGTTAATGCTGACCTTTAGTTTGCAGGAACATTAGGGAAAGGAAGATGTGTCTTGCTATATTGTGAAAGTACAAAATTAAAAAAGAATTTGAGAGTATGATTAGGAACTAATTAGTATCCTCCATAAAGTCTACTGTGTGTTTGATATATGAGTTCTAAGATTGGATTCCAAAGTTGAACCACTACAAAATTTTAATGTGCTGTTATACCATTTTGTTAAAATCTGGAATAGAAATAACTAAGATTACAATGTGAATTTATAGGTAAAGAGTCTTGGAGCAGTTTTATATGTCTTGCAGATTTTTAAACTTGTAAGTTCTGGAGAGAAAATATGTAACATAGACCAAAAAAGCAACCCAAAGTCCAAAAACATTTCTGGAGGCAAATCTGCCTCTGAAGCAGTAAAATGTAGACACTCACATCTGATTGTTTTAGTAGAGAGTTTCTGATTACTCAAAGAGCACAAGCTCTCAGTGGACTTCATGCTGGTTGCTGATACAGAGGAGTATAGAGAACACATCAGTGTGTATTTTATTGAGCACTATATAATGGTTAGAGAATATCTGCTATTAAGATAAATATATAAATATAGAGCAGTCTTCTCCCAGAATGTAACCTTGTGGCCTCTGACCATTCTGCTTCAAGGATTGCCTGAGCCAATGGCAGCAACAGCAACTTGATGACTCTGTTTTTCTTCCATAATCTGAATAAATTATTTTTGTTCTTTTCAAGTTTTTCACCTTCTAGCCATTCATAACTCCCTGGTGTTTTAAAATTTAAAAGTTATTCCAATTTTCTTTTCCATTTTGAAGTTCAGGCCTCGTCACTTTTTGCCCTTGTCTAGATACTTCCCTTGTTTTGTTTTCTGGAAAGCATATATGTGTGTATATATATATAAGAAAATGAATTGCACTTTTTCAGCTTTGAAACAGTTGGCTTTGGGTCAGTTACTAGACCTCTTCTCTCGCTTTCTGTAACTTCTCCCATCTCCTCCTTCCCACACTGTGCCTGACATACTCTTCCTTCTTGTCTGCTTTCTGCACCTCATTCTTCATAGCTGTTTTTCCTTGCTCTCATAATTTCCCAATCTTTGTTTTGGCCTTTGTATTTTCTTCCTTTTCATTCTGTTCATTTTGATAACTGTACTCTTGCCTTACCATAATTCTGCACTTAGTCCATTTCATGTTTGATAAAGAAAAATCAAGCTTGTTAAGTCTCATTTGCCAACACACTGCCACTAATTTGCTTCAGAAGCAATGACTGCTGCTGTTTCCTCCAGAACTTTCCTCTTTTATCCATCTCCTTTGCCATGCTTCCAGCCCTGCTTGTTAAGGCTGGTGTTTGCACAAAAGCCCAGTGAATGAGGTGGGTGTTTGGCACCTTGGCACCTGGACTCTTGGTGTCTTGGTGATGAAGCACCAAATTCAATTTACTGAACTGCCAGCTGTGTAAAAATCTGAAAAATTGGTTTGAGGAGTGGCCTCTCCTGCCATTACACATTTCAGTTTTATTTGATATTTATCCAAATTCAAGCTGTAAGGCACCATCTATGGCAAAGATGCATGGAAAGCAAACCAGGCAAAGGGGAGCTGTCTGAGATCCTGCAGAAGAGCTTTGAAACCAAGAAATGTGCTTTTCCAAGGGCTTTTTCTTGTCCTGCATGCAGTTAAACATTTGATCCAGTCAAACAGGACTATTTTGGATCTGTAGCTTGCAATGACAATACAGCACCAGTGGCTGTCCAGTGGCAAAAACAGAGATAAATCTCCCACTGATTTGCACATTATTTCTTAATCTAACCTGAAGTACAACCAGTGACCTCTGGAATACTTTATCATTCTTTCTTCAGGGACAGAAAATATTACTGGATGAAGTCTAAGCTCCAACTGTGCAATAAAATAGCTTTGACTTACTGGTAATGAAGGCAGAATTAAGTCCATTCTATCTAGTGGGTGTGAAATTAAGTCATTTGGTGTGACACTTTTGCATTTTCTAGAGAGCATAACAAAAGACCTTGTTGAGAGAGACTATGAAGATAGAAATGATCAATAGATGGTTTCTTGTAACCAAATAAATTAGATTGATATGTGAGCAACACTCAGCACATCACAATACCAACTGAGGTATAGCTTGCATTGGTCCTTGGCTTGAAACTAAAATGTTAATTAATGTAATGTGGTGTTGATAGAGGTTTGAAGAGTAGAGGTGAATGGAGCATTCCCATTTTAATCACCACATATTTTCTGGCTGCTCTTACTTTTAATAGTGAAGCTTTAGCTCTTTCAATACTTCATGACACTTCTCCTTTCACTTTTTAAAATTTAAATATTTATATGTGGAATTAGGTGAAATAATTTTAGCAGCTCTGTGTTGGCTACTTAATTCACATGGCAAATGAATGAGGGTGAGATTGAACTCAGCTGAAACAAACAAAAAGCCAGATTGTTACAAATCTCTACTTCTAGAAAGCAATTAAATCATACTGAGGTATGAATATGAGGATTTTCCAGTCTATTCCCCCCCTAAAATATTGCCTTTTTTTCTATATCTTTACCCTGCTTCAGTGGCAACCACCATGTTAAGAACAAGCAGCATATTGTCTTCATACCAGTTTTTCTTATAAACTCAGGAATAAGTGATGTCAAATGGGAGAAAAATCCTTGAGAGAGCCTTGACCAGTGTGTGAATTAACTCCTATATAAATACAAAGCTCTGGGAATGAGCTGTTGATGCTGTCTGGGTTGCCTAACTACAAGCTGATATTCCCATCAGAAGGGGAGCAGATAAAGTATTTATATTTGCAGAACTCTTAAACAGCCAAATAGTGCTTTAGTCAAATGGTATGAGAACTTCTTCCTCTCTATTATCAGCACTCCATATGATAAAATTATGCAGCTGGCTTTCAGAATCATTATGTGTGTGTTCAAATCTGTGTTATTTTAATTTATCTCTTGAATTCCTTCTGAGTTCTGAGTTTTCCAGTTACAGTGAGGTAATTTTCAAGCTTTTCCTCTCCTTTGCAGAATGTAGAAATTGCTTTTTTTGCCTAATGGAAGTTGAGATTCTCTACTGTGAATCTACTCAGTAGATAAACCCTTAAAAGAAATAGTTGTATTAATGAGCTGCTGCTGATGATTTCAGCTCTTTGTAGATTTTCTTACCCCACAAAATCACCCCCTTTTTAGATTCACTCAAGGATCAGCTTACATGTGAATTTACATGCAAGGTAAATTTGGGATTTTCTCCTTACATACCCTGTGCAGGAATTAAGTACCTGTGGGGAAAAAAACCAAAGCAAATATATGTATCTAGAATGACTTCTTTCCTCTCTTTCTTCTGCCATCAGACACTGCCATAATCAATTATGAGAAATAAGAATAACCTCAGGACTGGAGTGCATTGCTAACTTAGAGGGGACATTTGTGGGTGGCCTATTCTGTTCTTACTTGGGGTCTCTGGTGAGGCAGACATGCTCTGGATTTTCACCTCCCTGTGCTTTCAGTGCTGGGGGTTGTACTTTACCTACAGATTCTCATCAACAGCTCCTCTTAAAATGTAATGCATCAGGACCCAAGGGATTTTCAAAATAGGAGAGAACAGGAAAATCCCTTGTTTTTATCAAAATTCCTTATTTCTTCATGTCCAACAAATGTTCTGCTGCCCTCCCAAATGTAGCAGTATTTTCAAACAAGACAGTGGTGCTTGATTTAATAGAGCAGTCTTCTATGTAAGTGCAGAGAAATTATTTGAACTTGAAGAGAAGCTGTAAGTCATTAAAGTAAAATTGGTCATCACTGTGCCCCAACAACCCTGTTTGAAGAAAAAAAGAAAATGTGCACGTGGATTGGTATCCATGAGGTATTTTTGTTGTGTTCTGACAGGCAGTCATGACTCAAATAATTTTCTGCACAGGTATTTCTATAATTTGGACCAATAAGTATCTATTCCTCTACCTGTCATATTTAGTTTTGAAATTACATATTTTTGCTGACATGCCTGGGAGTATGAGCAGCAGAAGTATTAAACTCTATTTAATTATGTGCCTACATACATATAGCACATTTCACCCCAAACCTGGGCATGTTTCAGCCATCAGGAAAGGCAAGAATATCTGCTCATCAAAGAGCACTGAAGCAAAAGTGCCTGTTAAATTCAGTGAGTCACTGACTTTAAAGAGTCTGCTGTGGCTGTGGCTTTCTTTAAACTTGGGTATTTTTTTAATCATGGGTGTATTTCTTCATTATGCAGGTGGTCTCAGTTAATTTGGCTTTCTGAACACTGCTTAGTGCAGAGAGATTTCTGGGGCCTGTGACAGAACTTGCACTCTGCAATCACTTTTTCTCCAGAAAGATGACAGAAATCTGAAATATTGTGCTGAATTTCTTTTGAGCACGTGTTGCTCGTTTAGGTAATAAACCAATTATCTTGTATTTAGGAAACCACCCCAAACCCTCCAGCCCCTCAGGTACTGCTGCATTGAAGGCCACAGGTTTTTGATGGCCTCTGTACCTGCAGTTACCAGGATGCTCTGCCAAGGACACACGGACTGAAGGACTCCTGGATGTTTTGGGGCACGTTGCTAAGGAAACCTGTGTTTCTGATGAAATGTGCTGGGAACAGCTGGCTTTAGAGAGTTTGTCTCTTCACTGTCAGCACTGCCAAAAAGGAAGCAGAAGCCCTAAATAGCTGTGTTAGAATTTTTACACATGTGTGTGCTAGAGACCCCTGGTGCTCTCATGCTTGTCAGCCTGTGCTGGTGAGGTTTTACTGGATTCATGCAAAATCTGTTCTGAGTTTACAAAAAGCAAAAAGACATGTTGAATGTTGAGATAAAAATACTTGTAGAATTTAATTTGACCTTTCCACTTTACTCCAGATTAAAAAATGGAATGACAAAATGACCTGGATTGAAAGGGAACCTAAAGATCATCTAATTCCAACCCAATGCAGTGGGCAGGGGCATCCACTAGACCACACTTCCAGGGATGAGGCAGCTTCTCTGGGCAACCTGTTCCAGTGCTCCACCACCCTCAGGGTTTTTCTGACACTCAAGTATTTGCCTCAGACTTAATTTGTTGAGAATATTTCCCTCTGCTCTTGCTTTTCCACATTGAGAGTGCTGCTCACAGTGTGTGTGTGTAATGTGAAGAACACTGTTGAAGCTCAATGAATTCCAGTACAATTTTCTGTGTGAGGATTGGAAATATAAAGAATTTACTAAAAGTTCTGTAAGGTCTCCAAAGACCATGAATGGATGTGCAACATGGATGTTCTAAGGCAAAATGCCTTCAATCACACAGGACCTCACAGGTCCTTGTCATCACATTATGGCTGGGGTTGAGATTCTTGCTCTAGGGCTGGGTAGGTGAGGTGCAAAAATAAGTCATAGCTAAGGGGTGTGTGTGTAGCAGTAGGAGTCTTTCTCCAAAGCAAAAACTGTTTTTTGAGGCAGCATAACTTCAAATCACAGCAAAGACATTTCATTATAGTACATCTGTGAGCAGGATGTTAAATGTTTGACATGTTTATTAAAAAACCTGAACATGGCACATTATCCATCTGCTGTGATTACTGTACAGGTAGGCAGCTGGGACTGGGGATATAAAACTCTACAGGCTTCTGTGCAGCCCATCACTGCTGCTGCCAAAAGCCCTCAATAATATATCTTCATGGTGAGCCTTCTTCTGTATTTCTAGGTGTTGTTGGCATTTCTCTCCTTATTAATTAAAAGGAACCATTTGACACCTTGGCTGAACCCATTTGGTGAAGTTTCTTGTGTCTATCAGATTTGGTGTGTGTTTTTGGAATGTGATTTATTGTGAGCTTATTTGTCCCTGACTTTCAGGATTAGTTGTGGAATTTAGCTGATGGCCTAAATGATTTGGTGGACTTCAAGATCAAATTCTCCTAATTCCTAGAAATATTAAATTTCAGAATAAAAGTGCTCACTAGAAGTGTTGGTTGCCTTTGCCTGCCCAATACTCATTCCACAAAATGTGGATAAGAGCTGAATTCCACCATCATCCTGCTTTGTTTCCTGCTTTATTCTGTCCTGCCAGATGTTTTCAGTTGGTTCACTGACTTCAGAATTTTTAGTAAAGCTCAAACCAGAACTGGAAATGTTCCCATCTCAAAGGTTTTTTCTATAGTTTAGATTTTGTTTAAGTACTGTGTTGTTATCCTCTTACTGTGCACTAAAACTCTTTGTTGAAGTAGCAAACTAAGATTGCACAGACCCTTTGCAATTGTCTTAACACCCATTGCATCCAGCTGGTGTTACTCAATATCAAAAATTCAAGGAAAAAACATCAAAAAATTCTCAGGATTTACATAGCTACAGCAGAAGTAAAAGGTAAAAGCTGCAAGAAGATTAATGAGATTACTTATTTAGTAGTCCAGAATGCAAAAAGTATTCCTCAGACTATCATCCATCATTTCTGTTGCCTCAGGCAAAGAGGATGCTTCAAGCTTGCTTCTAATTTTACTGAGTATATTCAGTTTCCTGTGTAGCTTAAGATCATTACTTGTTTCATTAATTCATTGTGACTAAAAAGTAAAAATAAAAAATTCAAACTTTGTTTTCAGCTATGGGATTGCATCTCATAGCAGTTGAACTGTCACTCAATTTTTCTGGGCTTTTTTAGTCTTGTTCATATGCAGCTATGAAGAAAGTTGATATTTTCTTCTAATTTATATCTGCAACTTTTTTATTACCTTCAAATATTGATACTTTTTCTTTGAGCTTTCCTAGACAAAAATGTTCTCCTATGATGTTTTTCAATCAATATTTACCTCCATTTTTTCCTTTTTCTGTAATTAAATTCTGTAAAAAGTGAAAATGTTGAAAACAAAGTTAGGCTAAATCATAATATCCCCATGCTGGTAGTCTACAGGAGTCTCACCCTCACATTTCCATTGGTTACAGGGTAAAAAATGAGACAGATGCTCTCTGTCACTCCCAGTTTTGCAGGTGAGATCCCAAGGCAGTGATTGCACTCAGCATCGTGGGAAAATGCACTGGGAGAGTTGAGTGGGGAGCAGAGTGGGAATCACACACAAGAGATTCCACTTCAAACCCAACCCACAGCCCTGGTACAGAACCAAGGAGTGAAATGTCTGCTCTGGCTTGTTTCCATTTGTGGTTGGGTTTTTTCACTCTCACACAAAGTTCTGCATACCAACAGAGTCATGGCTTAATGATTTTCTCCCCTAGCTGCCACAATCCCAGTCTTTATTAAAATACTCCATCAAACTCTACAGTCCTCTATTAAAGCAGAATCTTCATTTTTCAGAGATCCTTATAAAGTTGTCTGTCTTGTCTCTGAAAATATCAAATTAAGTTAGTGACATTGCTCTAATCCAATAACAATTATTATGTGCTCAAAGAGGAAAAAAAGAAGTGTCTTTACAAGATATCTAACATAAAGCATTTGTAGACACTGCAAGTCAATTTGAACTGAAAATTATATTGGTAAGGACTCATGTTAGGAAATATGAAGGAATGAAAGTGCAGTCCTGCCCACTGAGCTGCCTAAATATTTACTCACTGTACTTCAAAGAAATTTTTTGTTAGAAATTATGATGGAATGCTTTTCACTGCAATCTCCCAAGGGTCTTAGCATTAAAAGTAGAGCCTTCATCTCTTTGATGAATTACTGAAAGTGGTCCATTTTATCTGTGGAATTCTAATGCCTGTTGCTGTAAAAGTAGATGAAAAAGGGATCTGATGAAAATAAGCTGAATGACACTATTAAAGAGCGAAAAGCTGTGTTGGGAAACTTCCTTTTAGATATTCAACAAGACCATATTTCATTTGCTGGTTCTAACATGGTCGTTCAGAATTTATTTCTTTCTGCATAAGGTTTAAGAATTCCACCTACTGCTCTGGACAGCCCTTCATAACAATAGTAATACAATGAATTCCTAGTAGAATGAAAAGATCAGTTTGATAGATACTTATCTTCCTACAAACCTTCCTTTCTGCTCCTTCAGCATGTGGAAAGAAACATTTAATAGTATTTAACATCAGTGGCTCCAAAGTGAGGACTTAGACTTTATTTAAAATTCATTCACACCTCATACAATTAACAGGCTGCCTAGAATAATTGGGAAATTGCTTTTGTGGCATGTATAAAATGATTTAGTGGATTAGCATATCATAAAGGAGACTGGCTTCAGAAAGAACCCACTCTCATTGGTGCATACACAAATAATTTACATCTCTTGGACTTACACTTGGAAAATTCTCATGCTTTGGTGTATAAATTAGCATATGTGTTTATATAGGCTTATACAATTATGTGGAAGAGTGTTGCATTTTTAAAGGCTGTTTGTGATTTATTCTCTCACTGTCTTTTGGGGCCATTCTGTGGAATTGTAGACTCTTTCAAAATGGTCCCTGTATTTAATTCTGTATGACAACAGGACTTATTCCTTATGTTGTCTCTCTTCATATCTGAGTCTCTTTAACTGTTTTGGAAATGAAGTCTCATTTTTTGGGCAGGGCAGGAGCTGTGCAGGTGTGGTGAGGGATCACAGAATGGGTGGGTGGCTCCTGTCACGCTCTTGGTACATTTTACTCATTCACTCATTAGATGTAATCTTTTTAAAAATCCACCCTGCCCACAGAAAAGAAGTAGCATTATATCACAAAAAGTTAATGCCTTAGGTGGAGGAGGATGCTTTTATAACTAAAATAATGTAGAAACTGAATATGTGACAAGTTATTAATAGTCTTAGGTACAATTTAACTTCTCCTTTAGCAATGACAATCTTTTTCAGCTTTTCACTACTTCTGTATAACCATAATTCTGAGGCTATAACTGAGATTATTTAAAATGATATATCAATGTGAGACCAAAGTCTGACCTTAAGTTAACTGATATTACACAGTCTATCTTCACACTGCTTTAGATGCTCTTGTCTGGTTCTGATATTCTCTTCAGGAGTATCATTGCCATGGAATTACAGAATCATAGAAAGGCTTGAATTGGAAGGGACCTGAGAGAGAATCTCATTCCATCCCCCGTGCCCCCATCCAGCCTGTTCTTGAACAGTAGGGGATTATCTGTTGTATTTACTACTTCTTGTCCTTTCAACTTCAGCATTGCAACTTCCTCTTTTTTTTCTTTTCCTTTTATTTTCAAAGTTGATGGATTGTCAACTACTGATTAGTGAGAACAGTTTAAACCAGCCTTCAACTATTTTCAGTAAGCATCTCTCCTTTTCTATTTAGATGAACACTCCAAATAAAAACCCAATGGGAAGCATTAAAGTTGGCTTCCTAGATCACATTTACCAAATATGTGAGAAAAGCATATGAAAAAGCTTTCAAGTGTTGCTGTGCTGGCAGCTGCTGGCGGGGGAGGTCAGAGCCTTTCAGAGATCTGCCACTCTCCAATAACTGTTCAAAGCACTGCCAAGGCTGCCCCGTGAACATCCATTTAGCAGGAAGTGTTCATCCTCCCCTTGCTCTGCTGAACTGAGTGAAAAAACATTCTCTAATGGAATAGGAGCAGGCTGTGACCTCAATACCCAAATCAAAAATTGATCTTTTGGTGCACTTTTTTTGCAGTCTGCTGCTTTAGATTATATCTCTCTATATATACCCTAATAAAATCTCTACCTTAGTGTACAACTCAGACCTGACTGAAGAGCTGAATAAGAATGAGAGCTCGATGTGCTTTAAGATTCTGGTGGTTTGGAACAGTTGTTACTTGTATGTGCAGTGTGCTTCAGTGAGAAAATCCGAGTGCATTATTCCCTTTATGTAGCTGACCCCCTGCTCCGAGTTGTGTCAGCAGCAAGGCAGAGGGTGACACAGCCTGTGCAGTGTAGAAACATCAAGCAACCTCATTCTGCAGTGCAGGCCAAGAAGTCCTGTGGTGTTTATAGCAGATGTTAACCCCTGGCCTCTCTTCACCGAGGAGTTCTGAGATCCTTGTGCTCTCTGGAGCTCCTCAGGCCAGCTGGGGGAGCTGGCTCCTCAGCCAAAGGAATGGGACAAGAGGAGCAGTGTCCAGGCAGGCTGCACTCTGTGCACTGCAGGTCCTCCCTGGGTATGGCATGGAGGGAAATATCCTCACTGCATTCTCCTGGGGAAATGACAGCAGGCATGTGAGTGAGAGCAACACAAAGGATTAGCTATCAGAAACCTTTCGGGGCTGTTTCTCGCTCCTTCGGCTTGGCTTTTGTGATTTGGCTTTTAAATCTTAATTGTGCAGGGGTGATAAGTCCAGATAAGTCTAGGTGATAATCATGGTTTAAAAAACCCTGCTCTGACATAGCTTGCATGACAGCCTAATCCAAAATACAGCAGTAGTTCTCTGTAATCTTAATGGTAATTGTTGACTTTATCCAAGCTTACAATTATAAATCCTCATTTAGACTTAACAGAAGATTGCTACAAAGGAAAAGCCAGTGACCTTAGACTTTTGTATTCTGAGCATGTATAAATGGCTCCCTCTGTTTGTGTGATTTCTGTATATGAAAAAAGCAACACCCAATGTCTCTTTTATTGCATTTAGTAAATGATGACTGATAGCCCTTACATCCATTATATGGCATTTCTCAGTATTGTTACATAAATTGCCTCAACTTTTTTTGGTGTTATCATTGATTTCTGACTGCTTCCTTGTTAAACACTGCTCAGGGCAATCTGTCAAGGGCTTGCATGATAGTGATGGGACTTTACAGTGGTGAACTGACATAATTCTTTTAAAATTCCACCAGCGAAATATCTGTTTAGTCATTTTTAGTGCAGCAAGATAATTTCAAAGAACCATTTTTCAGCTGAGTGTGGAATCTGAACTGTTTAAGGAGGAGTAAACTCAAAGCTCAATCAAGTTCAGTAATTACCTGTTCTTTGCACTATTGCCTGTCCTTAAGTCTCCCCTAGAGAAGGATAAAATTGAGCTATTTGGGTTCTTGGACGGGGGGGCAGTTGGCATTCAGTGCTTTGAAAGACTCCACATAGGGAAACAAGTGGCCTTTAATTCAATTAGAATGTGGATATTCAGACCTAAATTTAAGGCCCATTTCTGGTTAAAAATAAAGACTAACATTTGTGCAGATGAGCCTCAAGTCCTGCTCCATAAGGTTCTGGAAGGAGTTCCATGGAAATGTAGTCAGTTTTATGCTGTCCTGTCACCTTTGAGCATGTGCCCATCACATTTATTTGTTTTGTTCTGTTCTCACAGCAACCAGAATTTTTGGATGTTTGTAAAATACAACCTGGAATTCTGTTGGTGTCACTGCAGAATACATTGGAAGATTTCAACTTTCTTTAGAAACAGAAATGCTTCCACTGTAGGAGTTGCTGACATCTTGAAATTAGTTTCCCTAGAATGCAAAAGAAAAGTTTTTAAATATTAAAAAGACATAGGAAGAATTTGTTGGTAATTTCAGAACAAAATTTCAGTGGAAATTAACCTGCTATTTATAGCCAAAGTGTATTTACTTTGAATTTGCATTTTGAAACAATGGCTTTCATTTCAAATGTTCTTATTGGAAAAATTTACCATCATTTACATCGTGGCTCACAGATCTTTTTTGTGCAGAAGATTTTCAAACAAAGCATTTCAAGTTGCTTTGCTGGAGACTGAAGAGCAACAGGATAAGAGCCCTGGTTCCATTTAAACCTGGAGCCTAAAGTGTCTGAATATTGCAGTTTTAAAAATATAAATGGATAAGTGTAGGTAGGCACTTCCTTCATCTCCAAGTGTGAGGGGTATATGGCTTTGGAATTGATTCCACAAACACAAATTCACTTAAAAGAAACTCACTGGAGCCCCTTCCCTTGGATTAAATTGTAATGAGCAGGACTGAGGTGCAAGAAATTTGCCTTTCCCACACAAGCCAGACTGAATCTAGGGAAAAGAATAATTAAATAGTTAATTATAGTAAGTTAATATCTAATCTATTAACAGATTGTTTTGTAGAGGGAAGAACATAACATTTCATAATTATCTGACAATCTGTGACAAAGTGTTTAATGAAGACAGACACTGACACAAATGTACCATATTCTTATGGCAGCATTTATATTGGGGTTAGATTTTTTCCCTTGACTTCTAACCCAAACAGAATGAGTTTTATTCCCATGAGATTTTATGAGAATTATCTTTTGTAAGAAAAGTACAAGAAAGCCAATAGCTCATTGATTTTATTTCAAAATTTTTAACAGCCTTCTAGTTCAGTGCTTTTCCTTTGGACAATGTAAAAAAAATTAAAATATTATTTGTGTTCTTTTTTTTTTTTTGTAATTGAAGGAAACCAGGCAACAAATTCCCATTTAAAAGTGGTTATCACAAATAGAGAAGAAATAATTATTTTTCATGACTTCTTGACTTATTTAATCAAGTCCCTACTGCTGGAAAAAAAGATCTCATTTTTGACTTACACTTTTCTTTATTTATCTCTTATGCAGTTATCAGGTGATTAATGTTAAATATGCAGCTTATTCCTGCTTAGAGAAAAACAATATTGATTTTATTCACAAGATAATTTAATTTCCATCAGTATTTTAACTTCAATAGATTCAGAACTTTTCCTGAGGAATAGAAATAAAAGCTGTTTAAAGGAAATGAAGTTTTTCTATAGACGAATCAGGAAGTACCACACAGGGATTCATGGCAAAATTAACTGAAGTATCATAATTACCATGGATCAGGCTTTAAATTCATGCCAGAATTTAGAAGAAGCTATGGTAATTGTGTATTACAACTAGATGTCTTTTAAAAATTGTAATTATTTGTAGCTGAGTGGGAAAATGCTTCAGCTAATCTTAAAATGTAAGAAATATGTTGTAGAGAACTAATGTGTTGAGAAAAGATGTGTTAAGCTCATGTTTCTTATAAAGAAACTTAATTTTTTTTTAAATTTCTAATGTTTTATAGTAATTATTTAATTTAGAAGATGATTTTTTACATGGATTCTTGTAGGGACTTAATTCAGAACTGATACAAGGACAGGGGAGCACAACACAGATGGGGTAATGGACAATGGTGAAAATTGGCACTGATGCAGTTTTCCCTCACATGAGATATTGCACCATGGTCAATGCAGCCTAATAAATTTTGACCATCTGGTGGTATTAAAAATGGAGCTCCCTGCCATGGAAGAGAAGGCACATGGTGTGAGAGACTTCATTTGCCAGCTCTGGAATTAAAAGTCTTCCTCATAAGTAATTTTTACAGGTGCAGTCCACATAGTTTTGCTATGTTCCACATAGTTCTGGTTTTATTTTCCTTCCTTTTTGTAATACAAAAAGGATTTCTTCTACCCCAACATTCTCATCCTGGAAGGAAAATTCCCTACTGATCCAATCTCTCTACATTTGAAATGCACAGGTTAGAATTTCTAGATATTTTTTGAGAAGAACCATAGCATCTGGATAGCAAATTGTAAACAATACTAAACAAAACTGGAGGCATTCTGCCAGGTAACTCATCAGGCTGTCTCAGTCTGTGGAGCTGCACAGTTTGAAAAAGAGAAAACTCTGGGGAAATCTGAATTGGAAAAGTTACATCATTTTGAAAAATAGAGAAAAAAAATCTATTTTTTTAAAAAATAACTTCTCAAAATAGAATTTTTACTTTTATACTCTAAAGATCCTGTGCCTGTAGATTAAAATGTGATTTCTTCGTATGTCATTTGTCAGGAAGTTTGAGACGTGCCCAGGTTCGTGTCTCCTTATGTCTTATTGCACGAGCACTTAGCAGCAATTGCTCTCAGAAAAATGTATTAGGAATGCCTTTAATACTCTGGCATTTAATAAATTCTCACTTGATTCAGGGACTAGAAGTGTTTGTTCATCTTTGAAGATTAATAATTGAAGTTAAAATCTGTCTTTTAAAGAAAAACTTTGGTCCCCTCCCCAGTTTATCCCATCCCCTACACATAATTCACTCTGGGTGTGTGATAGTTTTGAAGTTTCACTTGAAAGCATGATTACAGAGAGTGTCTAGACTGGAGACTCTGGGCTTTGGAAATTGCTGCAAAGGTTTAAGAACTGAAACAATTTCACCCAAATTTAGCAGCTGGCAGTGATTCAGATCCCAGCTGCACACCCTGCTGCAGGACAGTGTTTGGAGAGGCAGCCTGACCTGAGTGCCCCGAAAGTGGCTCAAAGCTTTATCCTGAGTGAATTATCTCTGCAGCAGCCTTGCTGCTGGCAACTGCTGGCACTTGAGCAAGGCTGCAGAGACCTGTGGAGGTGCAGGATGGGCTTTGGTGCCTGCCCCAGCCCCAGCTCAGGCCATAAACAGGGTGGTGAGCAGCTCTTGGCTGCCCTGAGCTGTCCTGTGTGCTTGCTGGGCTGAGCCTGGGGCATGGGGAAAGGGGCACTGCTCCATCCTGGGGGTGATTCCTGCTCTACAGTCCTGTTCCTGCTTCCCTTGGGCATAGACCTGGAGATCCATGATGTTGTTTTAATTCATTATTGATTGGTAAAGGAGACTCATGCCTGTGAACATCAATATTAAAGGCTACTTGTAAAATCAGCTACTGTCTTGAGGAAGAGGGGTTTGCCTCTATTCAGGAGCTGTTCTACAAGGAAAAGCTTTTTGTTTATTTCTTGCCAAACTCCTCCCAGAATTTATGCAACTCAGGGTGTTTTCACCACAAATTGTGAAGCAGAGAGCTGAGGAAGAGTGACTTTCTAAAGCAGAGACAATTTCTAGTTTATTAGCAGGAGATCTAAAGGTCTTCCTCCTCCTCCTCACAGCTGTTTGTACCAAGCAGCTTCTATCATCCTGCTGATGTCAAGGAACATCAGTGTGCAGCTTTCAAACGTTGAACCTGCCTATTTATGTATTTAATTCATCTTTCAACTTCACTCTGCAAGTGTATAGATAAGCAGAAAAGAAATACCAGCTTGACCCAACACCTGTGCCCACGAGCTCCTCACCACATCAGCCCTGTCTGAGGTAAGGTGGGGATCCTTTTCCTTGTTTAAAGGTGTCTTTATACTCTGCACCCCACAGGTCTCTCCAGAATTACACTGAATCTGGTGGGTGAAAATTTGTCATTCCAACAACAGGAGCATGAAAGAGAGGATCTGAGAGAAGACAGATTTGAAACTGCAATTTCTGGTCTTTTGTCTCTCCATTTTTGTTAATTTGGTTGTCATTCCCTTACCTAACTCTAAGGGAACAAAATACAGGTCTGGTTGTATCCAATATTATCTCAGTTTCTTAATTGTTACGTCATTTATTGTACATGACCCAGCTTACTGGAATTAGAGTGACCACCAGTAAACTTTCACATAGGTTGGGTTCTCCAGGTGAGCTGCTGTCCTGAATGAAGTATGGTGGTGTTTGTAGCAGTCATGGAACTTCAGCTGTGGGAGAAAAAGGACATGAGTAAGGCTCCTAAATTGAGCAGTAATACAAGAGATAGCAGTGGCCTTTTGTGACTCATAACAGAATGAGTTATGACCTCAGGAATCAGCTAAAAGCTGTGGCTCAGTCCCAGAGGGTTAAGTTTTCCCACTGCTGCATATCCTCTCACCAAGCCATCTTTAATCTTTTGGTATAACTGACAAAAGAGTAAACTGTGCAATTCTGTTGTTTCAGGATGAAATGTGCTTAATGATACCTTGACCTGTGATCTCTGGGATGAAAGAAAATTAGGTTAATTATTAATTTATGTGGATTTTTTTTCCTTGAGAAGTGACAAAGAAAAAGCCCTCTCTAGGTTGTTTGAATTACTTCCTTTTGTTCATACAGCCAGTGTTAAATGAAAGAAAAAATTTGACCAAGTGGTTTTCAATTTCTCATTGAAAGTAAATGAAAGTGTGGATTGATTCTGACTTAAATAGGGAAAGAGCGGAATTCAAATTTTTACTTAGCTTTTTTGGATTTGTTTCCTTTTGTCATGCAAGTTTGAATAAATATCAAAATGTATTCTTATACTAAACATAGAATTTTACATATAATGTTTTATTCTCAAGTTTACAACTATATTTTGGAGCTTTGTTTTTCTTATCTGAAAGAGAATCAGACAAAATGTAGTTTTCACACTACAAAGCAGGCCTACCTACAGCTTTTCATTGAGAGATTAGAAAAGTCTATCAAAGCATGAACTCTGCATCCTTTTACAAATATTTTATTTTACTCCCTTCCTGTAAGTAAAATATGCAAAACAGAATTAAAAAACACTCATCAAAATGAAATGTATGTTAATGAGTCACAACTGTCAAACAAGCAGTTCTTTCCTTTTGATGATTGAAATAATTGACTTTGCTAAAATGAACATTCACACATAAGTGGTGGTTGCCACAGGATGTTCATTTCAATTATGACCCTAAAGCAGGACACTAAGAGATAAAGTGACCTGGGTTTAATAGGTTTTCATCCCTCCCTCTGCTCATCATGAGCACAAGAGATCAGAGAACTGGGGCACCATCTAATACTTTAATTTAAACTTTGTGTTTGGAACTTTTGAGCAGCTCCTTTCTCTGAGCCAGAGCTCCAACCAGTACAGTGAGCTCAGGCCCAAACTGAAACCTGTGCTGATTCTTGCTGCAGGTCTGTCTCATTCCAGGCTTTGACTCCCTTCTCAGAGCCAGGTTTCACCTGTCATGATGTTTATCTCCTATTTAAAGGAGACAGAAAAAANCTTAATGATACCTTGACCTGTGATCTCTGGGATGAAAGAAAATTAGGTTAATTATTAATTTATGTGGATTTTTTTTCCTTGAGAAGTGACAAAGAAAAAGCCCTCTCTAGGTTGTTTGAATTACTTCCTTTTGTTCATACAGCCAGTGTTAAATGAAAGAAAAAATTTGACCAAGTGGTTTTCAATTTCTCATTGAAAGTAAATGAAAGTGTGGATTGATTCTGACTTAAATAGGGAAAGAGCGGAATTCAAATTTTTACTTAGCTTTTTTGGATTTGTTTCCTTTTGTCATGCAAGTTTGAATAAATATCAAAATATATTCTTATACTAAACATAGAATTTTACATATAATGTTTTATTCTCAAGTTTACAACTATATTTTGGAGCTTTGTTTTTCTTATCTGAAAGAGAATCAGACAAAATGTAGTTTTCACACTACAAAGCAGGCCTACCTACAGCTTTTCATTGAGAGATTAGAAAAGTCTATCAAAGCATGAACTCTGCATCCTTTTACAAATATTTTATTTTACTCCCTTCCTGTAAGTAAAATATGCAAAACAGAATTAAAAAACACTCATCAAAATGAAATGTATGTTAATGAGTCACAACTGTCAAACAAGCAGTTCTTTCCTTTTGATGATTGAAATAATTGACTTTGCTAAAATGAACATTCACACATAAGTGGTGGTTGCCACAGGATGTTCATTTCAATTATGACCCTAAAGCAGGACACTAAGAGATAAAGTGACCTGGGTTTAATAGGTTTTCATCCCTCCCTCTGCTCATCATGAGCACAAGAGATCAGAGAACTGGGGCACCATCTAATACTTTAATTTAAACTTTGTGTTTGGAACTTTTGAGCAGCTCCTTTCTCTGAGCCAGAGCTCCAACCAGTACAGTGAGCTCAGGCCCAAACTGAAACCTGTGCTGATTCTTGCTGCAGGTCTGTCTCATTCCAGGCTTTGACTCCCTTCTCAGAGCCAGGTTTCACCTGTCATGATGTTTATCTCCTATTTAAAGGAGACAGATCATTTCCTGAGGCCACCACTTTGTCCAGGGGAGAGGCAGGTACCCTCCAGAGCTGAGGGCTTTTGGGTTGGGTTCTTGGCACCCAGCAGAATTATCTGAGTTGAGCAGATCAAAGGGTAGAAACTGAGCAGGGAGGTTCTGCTCTTGGGCCACTGATGGATGGCCTTGTTCACCTATAAAAACAGCAGCCCTTGGGAGAGCAGGGCAGGGAAGTCCTCCCAGTGCAGTGTGAAAATCCAACAGCACTGGGGAATAAATCAATGGATGGATGATCCCTCCCTTTTGCAGTCAGGGGATCTAAAACAAAACCTGCAGCTGTGCAGCCAGGAATTGCACCCCAGAGCAGCAGGGAACACAGGGCAGGGCAGGGCACTGCTCCACACCAGCCTCAGTCCCCTCTCACACGTAGATCTCCCCTCCAAATAAATTACTCTCCCTTTGGATCAGTGAGTCATATTCCAGAAACAGAGGGAATGACTCAATCTAATATGAGGAAAGGGTAAGGAACAATTCAGTGGAGTTAAGAGGCAAGAGGAGACAGAATTAAACCATCACTTTTGGCAGCAATGCACAGTTTGATGAAATTAGGCACAACGTGAAACTGTGCCTCCAGAGAGCTTGGGCAAATTGGAGATATTTTAGAAAAAAAAAAATAATATGAAGCCTCTTGCTATGAGGAATAAGTAGTTGTACAGTGTGATTTTGAGGCATTCCTAGCAAAGGGAGAAAAATCATAAAATCTTTTTGGTGAAGAATTACATCTATGGGGAAAAAAAAAGGAATTTACCTGTATCAGGCTAGAATTTTATTTTGCCAGTGGGATTTTTACCAGCACCTGACCTGTTCAAGCAGTTTAACTCTCATTTCCTATCACTTTAGGCTGACCCTGACATACACCTGCAACAGCTGTTTCTGAATTTTTCCAAACTGAGTTTAGGAATGGTGAATGTTAACTCATTGTGGTTGTAAGTACTCTGAAGCACCAGCTCATACAATATTTGACGTCCTGTTTGCACTCCTTTTCTTTATTTTCCCCATTCATTGCTTTTTGCTGCAACTTTTTCTCTCTTGAAAGACCTTTGCCGTTTAGTTTTGGTGCCATTTTATTTTGTTCCTGGCACTGTAGGGTAGCGAGGTTTCTTATAACTCAGACCTTTTTCCTGCAGAGGGACAGCGCGATCCATCCGAGGCTCCCATCCATCTGCTGAGGCACAGACAGCAGCTGACATTGGGGCAGGTTTGTAAGTAGAGCACTGAGAGCAATTAGCATTTGAATTAAAGCTACCTGTGGATAACAACAGGTGATTACCCTATTTAACAGCTGTTAAGTGGTGTTATTTGCCAGCTATAGACCACAGACTGAGTGAGTTGTATGCATACAGATGGCAGTTACTGTGAATACAAACGAAGGACGTTAATTAAATAATATTCTTTAAATTGCGATTGCGAAATATAGAGGTCGACTCAAAACTGGTAAGCGGTGGCAAAAGAAAGGGTTTTGGAAGTGTTTTAGAATGCAGGACAGCAACTTCACAAAGACTAAATCCCTGTGTTTTGGCAGTCAGCGTTTTGTTCTAGAAGCAGAAAAGCAGAGCTTGCTATTACACTGATTCAGCTTCTGGCAAAAAGAGAAAAGAGTAAGAAATTAAAGCACATAAGATTATTTTCTCCTTCTGTTTTATCTCTGCATTTCCAACACGGCTTAATCACCCTGAGAGTTCTTTGGAACGCACAGCACTGTTCCCTCTGTACGTGCCCACTTGCCTCCTGCATATGTGGGAGAAGCTGCTCCGCCACCCCCTCCCTTCTGTGCTGGGGGGATGAATGTCTTTTTGGAACATTTGGGTACCATATGGCTCTGCAACATCCTCTTAAACCCATGTGGGGTCTGCACCACGGGTCTGCTCCCTGCACTGCTGCACAATCTCTCCTGACTCTGGCTGCACCTTTTCTGTAGACTCAAAAGTGTTTCGTGTGAACCCCTCCTCCAAGGGCTTGGATTGTCAGTGGTTTTGTTTTAAGACCTCCTGAGGCATGTGAGGGGAATGTACCTACCAAGAAAGGCTGATTAGATTTCTGCTTTGAGTATCTGCTTGCACCCTACAAGCAGAATTATTTTATCCTTTATGAGTGGGCTCATTGCTACTCCAGAACTGCCGGAGTTTTGTGTCAGTGCAACTGTCACAAATTGCAGGATGAACTTCTTCCCTGTGGCACAATTATCCATTCACTTAAAAAGCTCTCGTGGCTGGTGCCTGCACATTTTCATTGCACTAGTATGAATAGAGGAGTCCAATTAATACCCATAAAGATGCAGGCATCCAGTGCTTCCAGAGCACAAGGAATGCAGGATAAATACTACAGCTTAGAAGGGATCATTGTTTTTTATTAATGAGAGCTGCCTGATTAAAGCATTTGCTGTTCTAGGTATTTAAACTGAAACTAAATGCCTGTTAACTGTCTGATTCTGGCCAATTGCATGCTACATCCAGCTAGAAAATTATTATACTGACAGCCTTATTTAACTGGAATTCGCTGTGGTTCAGAACAGAATCCATCTGCTATTAAGAGGCTCATAATGACTTACAGAATTTTAAGTTAAAGCACCATAACCCCTCAGTCAGAGCTGCAATGCAGAAGGCTTGGACTGTTTGCAAATAAGCCCTATGCCACCAAAGCAGTTATTTGAATGATGTTCAGTGGGGGCTGGTTGTATAAACACCTTCAAGTATATGTCTTTTTTGTAGGGTTGCTCAGGGATCATAATCTCAGTAATGGCGATGCTCATCCACTCTTCCCCTGACTTTAGGCCAGAGAGAAGCTCCATATTTGAGGGCAGACTCCCTTTATACATAAAATATATATGACTCATCTTTCCTTTATTCTTTTGATAGCAGGCAGGAAATGATATCTTTTTTGCATGTAGCTTCCTGTCACAAGAATCTTGAAAAGCTGCAGAAATTTGCTGCCAACCAACCAGTGCTTTCTAAAGCCACCAGTCCTAAACCAATGCCAAATTCTGCATTAGTACAGGTATTTAGTACAGGCTTTAGCTTCAATATCTGGTCAATATCTGATCAATCAGCGAGAATTTACTTGTTTGGTATAGACTTAAAGCTGTTTCCTACCCAAGACAAAAAGTCATTTGTCTCTAAAAAGTCATGAGACAAAGGAACCCTCAAAGTAACCTTGTTGTATTGCAAAACTATATGAAATATTTTTTTAGGAGTATAGTACTTCAACACCCTGAATGATAAAAGCTCTTAAAAAGGTTGTCATTTCTGTCAGCCACACATCCATGTGAGTTGTAAACGTGCAAAGATGATTCATAAACTTGGTTGTTTCTTAATTATGACATTAGGCTGCAAAGGAAATTATAGTCTCTTGTAAATATTTTGATTTGCTCTCTGTTGTTGTGTTTGGCACATCTATCACAAGCAAAGTATAGGAAATGCAGGTTCATATTAACTAACAAATTACTAATATATGAAAGAAATATGGCAATGGTGGTACTTTATTAGAGCTGCAAATCTTTTTTTATTATTATTTTGGCTCAAAAACCTAATAAATAAAGGATGAAAGAAACATCACCTAATTAAGGTGATGCTAGAACTACTGATAGAATAGCTGTTTAACAAGATTGTAATGAATGTTCAATTGTCACAGCTTTGGAAGGTGTTGCACAGTGGTTTAATATATTACTTCTTTTTTTCATAATTTCTTTAAACAGTGCTTAATATCAGTCATGTTTGTGTTCAGTTGTTTCCAATATTTTACAGGAAAAAAGAAGGCTCCAACATAGGTTTTCATTATTTAAAATTTAACATCCCAATGAGTTTGAAAAGTGAGAAAAGGAAACCTTATTAAGCTAGTGCTTTTTTTTTTTTTTTTTCAGAATGCTTATAATAAATAATTCAAACAATAAATAAACTGAGCCTTATTAGTAAATAATACAGGGAATGCATCAGGCTGAGGAGGATTAAGTGTTCCTTTCAGAATAGAGACACATTCTTCAATGTTCAGATGCCCAGGGGTAATGTTTAATTAACCCACTCAGTTATAAATTTGTGCAGACAATTCTTCATCATTATAAAACCCATAGTAGAAAATGCTTCAGAAATTATCCTCTCTCAGACACCAGCTAATATTAACTTGCCAATTGTTTCATCAGAAAACCATTACAATAGGGGTGGTTAAGGGCTCAGCAGGTCCATGGAATATTTTTATTTTAATTTTCTGCTGGTCTGTGTTATCAGAGACTTGTCCAGCAAGTCATCCTTGTGTCCAGGCTCAGGTATTGGTTCCAGACAGTCCTTCCCTCCCCTCCTTTGCTCATGCTGCACATGATGTCCTACCCTGGCTGGGCCCGAGTCTCCAGCAGGGACTGTTGATACTCAGACATGGCCACCAGGGCAGAGCTGTGCACAAGAGCACGAACTGGGGACACAAACCAACCATAAACCAGACATGTCCTGGCCATTTGGTAATTTCTGATATGCAGAACTACACCAAAGCTGTTGCCATCATGTATAATTACCCTTTGGATAGTGTGAGCTGGCCATGGTCACAGGATGGTCACTCTTGGCCCTTACTAAAGCAGGTTTGATGCGGGAAAGAGAGAGAAAGAGAGGAACTCTCTTGTGCCCACTTACTGCTTTCCTGAACTACCCAGAGCCCACTGTTTAAATAAAATCTAATCCAAACTGGGCAAAGTGCATTTGGTGTCCCTGTTGAAACCTTCCAGAATCCTTAAACCATCAGCTCTTGTGGTTCACTGAATACCTGAATGAATTATGTTCAACTGATTTGGCACCTCTTCAAAGGAACAGATGGTTCTGTCTTTACTGCAAAAACAATAATGCAGCAACAAAATAATCTGTGATTCTGCCCAGAACCTATTGAAGTATAAGGGAGAGCTCTTTGACCATCTTACATTCCTGACAATTACCTCAAGGAAGAAAAGTATTTCCCAAGAAAATCCCATTGTAATTTTCTAAGCAAAGTATCACATCCATGGAGCAGTTGGCTGGAACTGAGAGAGGCTGAACTGTTGTGGATGAGTTTCTGACAGTGCCTCCCCAGCAATACAGCAGCTGGAAAGAGAGAGATTAGGTAAACATGGTGTGGAGAGACTTTACCAAAGCTAAAAATAAACTAATATATGTTACAAAGGAAATGCTAGAAGAAGAAGATGGAGACTAAGCTCAGAGAAGCACAAATGATGTGATTAGGAATATGCAGCAAAAGCAGAACAGATTTCAAATAGCCAAAAATTGTCCAGACTAACACCTACTTTCTTTTACAGAATGTTTTTACTGGTCATGGACTAAAAGTGCTTGTTACAAACCAGTCTGCAGTCTATCTTTGGAATAGGATTCTCTTGAATTTGCCTTTTAGTCTCTAATATTTCAGCATAGGAAAACCAATATAATTGACAAAGTAATTTTCTGCTATTATTGGAAAAGAAATAATCAGATATACAAGATTAACATTAGGAATAAAGCAGTAAATAGGGCTCATTGTATTTAATACATACTGTTTTGCAAGCTTTAGGAGAATATATATATATTCTTATATATATATGTGGCATTCATTAAAAAGAAAACCTTTCCCTGTACAGACTAGCTGTCAAACATTAATATGAAATCCCACTTTTTCTATACATTCCTATTTTTAAATCCCAAGTAAATTCTGCAGAATATTAGTGTGTATTACAGAAGAGAGAATCTTCTGCATACAAGACCTATGCCAGTGTCAGTTTTCTGTCTTTTCTAGGCAACTCTAATTATTGGGAGTGTGCTACAAGAAGAAATATTTGGAGAGCTACTTTAACTAAGACAGTGCTTAAACATTTAGTTGCTGTGCCTTGGCTTTTCAGCTGCTTTTAGCCTGTGCTGTCCCTCCTATTCAGGTGGTGAACTGGGTGGGGAGAGGATCCTGCTTAAATTCAGCACTCTGAGGACTTGTCTTCTGGTCATTGTTCAGCCAGATTTGACTCCTGATCCAATCCATTGCGTGGATCTGATGATGAGAGTGCTGCACGTGGGGAGGAATAACTCCCAACGAGCACAGAGCCTGTAATTCAGCTCTGCCAGAGGGTAAAGGTGTGTCAGGCTATGGCTGGCATGGGTAAATGTGCTCCTCTGCTCCTGGGTCAGGGAGAGCCAGGCTCCAGAGGGAATCTCAGCTGGAGCTGTGCCCCTGCAGTGCTGGGGAGGCTTTGGGGAAGAGGTCTGGATGCCGAGGTGGTTCTGTGAGCAGATTTCTCCTCTGAGCAGGCTGACAGGGCAGCAGCTCCTGCAGCCTGGCAATAAACCTGCTCTGTTCCCTGGCTGAGGTGCAGCTGCTGTTTAACTGAGGGCTTCGAGAGCCCTGAACATCTGTCAGAGAGGCAAACAGGTGGAACCCAGCTGTGGCCACAGTTGCTCTTACAGCTCTTGGATCATATTAAAACCTCTGAGATGCTCCTCAGATTCCCTGTGGAAAGCACATTCCTTGTGTGTTAACATATTGCCCTCAGCCTGTAGCCCAGTCCCTGCTCAGGGAGGGTTTCATTTTCTGTTTACACAATGGAAGCAATAGCAAGGAGACATGGAAGCACCCCTAGGTTCTAAATAATTATATTTGCTAAGTGTACACAAGAAGCTTGACTGCACTCTCAGCACTGATCTGACTGATTCCTGGCAGCTGCTTTACCCTGATGCATTGAGATCATCCTTACAGTGTTCACAGGATACTTACAGGGCTATTTTTTTTCCTGTGTGATGAAAATGATGGCAACAATTAGCAAACAGCAAGAAGCCAGTGACATGATTAGAGACACAGGTAGTTTTTTGAAATATTTTGTGTGTTGAACAGAGCAATTTTATTTTGCTTAAATGCTACTTAAATATTCCTTACATTCAAACATTCCTGGGGGAAGAAAAGCATTATATAAGAAAAAGGTTCAGGCTGTTCTTAGTGAAATCAATACAGCTCATCTGTTTACATGATTCTAAGGAGGATATATTGGGTAAAATACTCTGGGGAAAAGTTTTCTCAGTGAATATCAAATGATAGAACTTCTATTTCATAATTAGTCATATTTAATTGCTATGAGACCTACATTTAAACTTACTTTAAGAATCTGTTTTTCTATGGATTACTGAAGAAAGACCAAAGATATTTAACACACGTGACTTGAGACAAAAGGTTTTTCCAGGACACAGAAAAGGTGATGCAAAATAAAATGTCATTTTTGTCCTCCTTATATATTCAGTGGTTGACAGTTCTTAGGTTTTTTTATTTGGTACCTTCTATTTTTTGTCAGTTTTCTCATGTTTCTAAATGAGTTGTTACTTTCAACCATTTTGTTGTCCATCAAAATCAGAAAACAAAGAAATCTTACCAAGTGAAAACTTTTGATTTTCAGTGCTGCCTGTTCTGTCATTCTTAGTTCAGCCTCAAATTTAGGATCTCTCAGTGGGAGAAGATGGATCTTTGGTGAAGACTGACTTTATCACAGCTTGGCAGCACTTTATTATCTGCCTTAGTTTTAGTGGCTTTCATGTTTTGTGTTTATTTAGCTGAAAATTGAAAATAAGTTGAAAATACAAACCAAGTTGCAATCAGAGCTGTAGGACAGCTTTGTTGTGGAGTGCTGCACATGTTAAACCCTTTTTATATAAATTTCTTTTTTTAAAAAAACCAAACCAACTAAACTTTCAACGTTTGACCTCGCTGCTAATGATGATGATGGATTTGAGGCTTTAAGTGCTTTACTGAGAACCCTGGAAAATGTTCATGGGCAGCCAAATTGAAGGGGAAAATAGCTCTGGATTCAATCTGCCCACGGGACTGCTGGAGCTGCTGGGAATCAGCTGTGGAGGCACAAGGGTTTTCTGTATCCATAGAACCATGAATAGGTCAGGGTTAGAAGGGACCTCAGGGGTCATTCAGTTCCAACGCTGGGCAGGGACACCTTCCACTGTCCCAGGCTCCTCCTGGACACTTCCAGCCTGGCCTTGGACACTTCCAGGGATCCAGGGGCAGCCACAGCTTCTCTGGGCACCCTGTGCCAGGGCTTTGTAAATAATCAAATCTCCCTGAAAACCTGCTGAGCTGAGAAGTACAATTCATAGCAAAAGAGAGTTGGAGAAATGATTTGTAATTAAAAAGCCTTTGCCTTGGTGCTGGTGTATTTCCTGGGGTCAGGAAGACTCATCTGCACAGGTGTGAAAGGTCCTGCTGTGATGCTGATACACACATGGTTCTGCCTTTTGGTGGAATGGGAAAGCTCTTCACTCACCCTTTAGGGCAGGGGATGTCCAAAACTTAGGTTAAACTGCATTTTCAGGCCACTGTAGCCAGGGTATGTGAGGCTGTTTGAATGGAAATGAGCATCAGTCCCTTACTGAGGGTGAAGTAAACAGAGAAGGGTTCATGTAGAACTCTGAAGTAATTTAAAAGTATTATTTTTTAAGTAATCTTAAGAAGTATTCTTTTTTCTGTTTGATAATAACAAGAACTTCCTCTTGTTTTGATCTGTGATATTCAGCTTTAGAAGAAAGGTTTAACAATTTTCTTCCCCTTTCTCTTACCTGTTGCACAACTCAAGCTGTACAGGCTTTTCAAGGTCCAGTGTGCTTTCATGCCTTCAGTGTTTCTGTTGGGGTGCTATGATGTAGGGTTGTGTTTAACTGATAGTCTTGGACAACTCAATTTGTTGTTTGGTATTTTACAGAGATATAAAATGGGACAATAACATGGCAGGTACATTGCAGGTGTGTTCTGAAGATTTGTCACTAATTACCTGCAGGAAACCATGGGAAAATCATAAGAAGTTTATGTTTGTCCATGACAATCACAGTGAGATCCTGCTAGAGGACTGTTCCAGCAGTGATAACTGTTTTCAGTGTCACATGTCTTTTTCTTTTTTTTCCTAGGGAAAATGAGCAAATTAAAGACCATAACTGGGATGTTTACAGCTGCAACATGGTGAACAAACAGATAAGGTAATTTTACCCCTTCTGTTAGTTACCAAAGCAACACTATAAAGATCCTTTTAATTTAGTTTAGTGCTGTGAAGATTAAAGCTTAATTAAAATGGTGATATTAAAAAAAAAAAATTAAAACCTGAAACAGCATAGGAAAAATAGAAAGATGTAATTATGGCCCAGTGAATGCTTATCACTCATTATGAAGTTTTAGAGAAGAGGCATTTCTTTCTCTCTATTGAGAGTAATTTTATTCTGGTCATAAATTTGAATGACCGGAACAACCTAGGACCATAGCTGTTTATAAATTAATAAGGACAGTTGGAAGGAATGTGTTATTCTACTCATAAAATAGAGGATACTTAGTTTTCTTTTGCTGGTCCATTTCCTAAAAAAAATTCTCTTTCATACCCGTGAGAGAGAAAGAATCTATGAAGACAAAAATAATTTCCTGTATTCCAGTATTCCACATGGCTTGCATAGAAATTCAGCTATTTAGTTTTAAAAGATCTCTTACTTTCAAATTGTTTAATAAACATACCCTATTGTGAATTTGAAAGGTGTTAGATTTTCAAGTGGTTCTAACCGGCACCACGTCCTTTTATCAACAGCTACACTAATTTGTACTGGGTGAAAAGATATGTGAAGGACTCAGTGTGATATAATTATTAGAAATTCCTCCAGGAATGTGACTTTTGTTGGCTAGTTAAACATTTGTTGCTTTGCCAGATTCCTCCTAATGAGTTTAAAATCGTTGTGGGGAAGCCATATGTTTGCCCAGTAGAAGGCAAACCAGGACACGAGACAATCTTCTTTCACTGCAAAATTCCAAGTGGGAATCTCTGCCCATGACAAAGCAGGAGCACTGGAGAAAGAGCAGTTCCAGCTTGTCAGCTTTGGGGAGAGGTATCTTTCCAAATTCTTCCAGAAGTAAGCTGGAGAGATTCCGTGTCTGGGACCCTGGAGAAGTAGCTCCAAATACCACAGGACTAAAAATGCCCTTTCACCAACTCCCTCTGCTCGTCTTGCTCAAGCATTTTAAAACTATCTTTAACCATATATCACACATTACTCCTGGGCACAGAATCATTAGCAAAATTAGACATTTAGCCTTGCATCAAAGCAGCATTATATTTATAAAATACAGTGATGACTGCTGTTGGTACAACTTCTGCTGGCTTAACTCTGACTTTTTGCCCCAGGATGCTTTGGAAAGCAAAAGGTCACTGGACTTCAAGGACAAGCTCATGGAAAATGAGTCCACTGAGATTGCTGAAACTGTGTCTGGCCCTGGATGTCTGTGAACTGCAGAGGACTGGAGGAGGGGGGAGCACACAGGTGATGTGTTTCATCAGTCTGCCCTGTTCTTGGAGTCTTTCCTGATAGCATGTTTTGCCCACTGCTGGAGAAAAGATTTTGCATTGCCTGTAGTTTTGGTCAGGTCCTGTACAACAGTGTTACTACCAAACAATTCTGCAGGCAAAAGTTTTACCTTTAGAAATATTGCCTTTCTTTTCCTAAACAAGGTATAAATGAATTTCCTGGCTTCCAGGCAGGCATATACATATACATATACATATACATATACATATACATATACATATACATATACATATACATATACATATACATATACCTATACCTATACATATACATATACATATACATATACATATACATATACATATACATATACATATACATATACATATACATATACATACACACACACATATATATATATATATATATATATATTCATATATAAATATATGAGTTCTCCACAGGTCTGCAACTCAATTAGTAATTCCAGGATACATTTTTGATTTTACTGGCAAATATAAATCTCTCTGATGGTGTGATATAAATCTCTCTGGTGATGCTCCTGCAAAACTTAAAACCCTTTAAACCAGGTAGCACTCCAGGAAACTCTCCCAGCAGCTTGGATCACTGTCTTTGAGGAACCATAGATATTGGGCACATGAAGGGCTATGGAATTTAGTATCATCCTGGAGCAGGTGCAGTTAAAAATTATTATCAAATATAATTGCTATCTTAAGAAAAGTGAAGTATTTTTCTTCACAAAGAATTATTAGTCTCTAATGTATGCTTTCAGAAAAAAAAGCCATGTAAATTTTTTCTAGAATGCCATTGTACAATTTACCCTGCCAGGGGCTCAGGCTATTTATGTTTTTGACTGCACTATCTTCACTAAACTTAAAAAAAAAAAAAAATTACCATGGTAACCACTGCATCACACAACAAAGACTTGTATACTCCACTTAGATCTTTAAAGAGGCACAGTCTAGAATGAAATTATAGTCTGCATTTTTTAACAATAATATTTTTTCTTAGTAAATACTTGGTTTGTTGTTTTATCAATAAATTCTAATTTTGCATTTAAAAGCAGCATATAAAATAGAGCACCTAAAATAATTCTGGTTTAAGAATGTGAACTTTATGAGAGCTGTTTGTGCAGGTGAGATCACTGAGCTGTAAGGGATGACAGGGTATGGGTGTGAGATGATGATACTCTTTAGTTCTGTCTTTCTGTCAATTGTCCTATACATTATTTTTCCATTTTACAGTTTTTCTTGCAGTGTGGATGTCACAGGAAGGTCACACTGGTCACATATATTTTATATATGCTTGCCATAATATGGCTCCTTCTGTCAGGAGCTTATCTTACTGAATGCTGGAGTGAAAGATTAGGAAATTAGTAAATTAATGTTATTTAAATATCTGTTATATCGCATATATAAACTCAGGGTTGGGATTTCATTGCACCAGCTACTGATTCTGGGTGTGCAGGGGTTTGCTGTGTCCATCAAGGCAATCCTTTCCAATTAGTCATTCTTGACTGAAAGTTATTATTATGAGAGCTGCTAATGAATTACTTTTTGAAAGTCATTCTGATGTCAGATTGTGGGGGACTGTGAAAGTAAAGGCAAAGTTTACCTAATGAAACTGGAAGAGAATAGTGGAGTCAAGGGAATAAAATAACCATGGAGGACAAGAGGTAGTAAAAGTAAAATGAAGGAAGACTAAAAAGTGAAAGGAGAGCAGAAAAGTTGAGACATAAACAGAGACAAAGCTGTGAGCTGAAGAAAGAGAGGTGGTTACACTTCAGCAAACTTCTTAAAAATTGCAAAGGGCAGTGAGAAAGGAAGGACTTCTTTGAACAATTCACTGCTGCTTGGAGCCCTTGCTATGCAATTTATCCCAGCATTAGAAATATTTTAAGTATCTTTAAGTATTTTAAATAACAGTTTACATTACTATGGTAGCCATGTAAAATGTCCACTTTCTTTCTCTGCTCCCAAAAAAGGGCATGAAATCCCCAAATATTTCTCTGCATCTCACATAGCCCTATAACCCCCCTGTGAATTAGTTTATGGTGGTTACAATTAAGAGTTTGTCTCACTGGCCCTTGCCACTTGTCTATTCTACTTTTGTTTCTTTTCACCTGAAATATCTCCCTCAGAGGCAGGATCTCATTAATCACTGTCTTTCCCAGTGCTACAACTCGACTGATTTTTCAGAGATTACCTGTAACATGGAAGCAACACATTGACAAATGAGCCCTTGAAATTCCATGTTTAATCTCTGTGGTAAAATACCATTCCTGTTAATATTGCAGTTTCTTCACTTTAGATAATTGCACCTTTCTTGTTGTCAGATATTCAGTGAAATAAGTGGGGAGAGAAGAATGACTGTAACTGAATCACTTGTGAAATGACATCCCCTTTCTTTTCCTCCTCCCCAGTTACACCATCTCTAGGACACAGCATGGAGAAAAGGATGCTCTCCTATCCAAGAGAGAGGAATGAGTTGGTTGACATCAGGTTGTCATTCACAGCCCTGTATCTGAATGCTGACCATGCCAGCCAGAATAAGTCTCAGTCCCTACAAAGGGTGGTTTTTCAAGTATTTTCAAAATAATAGCAAAATATGGAATTAATCCTTTAAATGCCACTGATTGCATTAACAAGCAGTAGTTTTGGATCCAGCCTGTTTTCTTTTGCTCAGGACCATGTTTCCTCTGGCCAGCCCATGCCCTCAGTAGTGACTGGTGAAGCTGAAACAGTTTTTTGTTGTTGATATTACAATTTAAGAACAGTGTTACTTCTCCATACTTCTAAAGGACGGTCCACTTTCTAAAAATGATGTATTTACACAGCTACTGAATCTTTTATATGCAATTTCTGCAAAAACAATGTCTCCCTGACTGCTTGCCTGTCAGTTCCTATTGTGAGCAATTAGAAAAGGGCAGTGCAAGCAAGTAAAAGTGCTCTGAGTTCTTGAGATCTAATCTTTGTAAGAAAAGGACTTTGAGCTGGGAGCACTAATGCATTGTGCTACAGCAGTGCACAAGCAGTACTTTTTGTTTTTTTTTTTTCCTTGTCCTGATTAATTGGTTCAGTGTTAAGTGAGGTAACAGTTTAAAGAACTAACTCATTATGTGAAATTACTCTGTCTGCTGTGATACTTAAAGTCATCCTGCGACACTCTGGAGCTCAGTGCATAAAATATTACACTGGTAAGTAACTCTCCTGCTGGATGGAATCTTTTCTTCCAGAAGTTAACCCACGGATATGAGAAATCCGTCCTTGCACAGTGTCTGATCCAGTGCCAGTGCCTAAGGATGTTCTTGGAAAGATTCCCATCTTTAAATGCTGGACTGGGGTCTGTGGTGCAGTAGCTAAAGTGCTGAGGGTTATTCTTGCAGCAATAAAATATGGCATTACTGTTAATGTGGGAAAAAGGCTGCAAGAACATGGGTTGAGAGTGAAATACTGACAAGAAAAAGCAAGAGCTGTGTGAAGGCAGAAAAGGGGACTTTATAGAGGAAAAACTTGGAAATCATGAAGAATAAAATAATAGGTGTTTTTCCCAGCTTGTTCTCATCTGTTACAACACATATACAAGGGAAGAACAAAGTGTTTTCTCCCCTCAGAGGGATAAATATGATACCAGTTTCAAAGCTGTGAAGGGTAGGACACAGTGAAGTCCAGGGTTATTATTATGGAATAGCCAAGGTACAAATGTTGAGATGCTCTGCATTTCCTCACCAGGCTGGCATAGTTAGATGGCTGCAAGATAAGGTATTTTTGCCCAGAATTACAGAATATGGTGGGAACTGGCAAAACAGCACATAATCTTGAAGGCACACTCAGCAGGGAGGAGACAACTCCTGCAGGGAGTTGTAGTAGGTTTCCTAAGGTTTTTGTCCTCATATTTACCAGCCTGAAGACAAAAGACTCATCTTACACAGGAGTGCAGTAAACAAAACTTGGTGCAGAGGCTTAAGTGTTAAGCTCAAGATCATGTCTGTTATTTTGGTAATCCATTAGGAAAGAAGGCTTTTTGCTCATGTATTTGCACATTTTGTGCTGTGAGGTTTTGTTCCATGTATCCTTGTCTCTCTGTAATTGCAACTGTGTGTTATTAAAGCTGACATCAGAATTTATGAGTTCCTGGTGCCCAGGCATGTGCTTTGAAGAATAAAGCATGCATAAGCAAATTAACCAAACCAGTAACCTCTCTGGACATGCAAGAATTGTGGTATTTTGCATTGTAGCAAAGCTAGAAGCCAACGAAGTGACTGGTTTCTCTCCCAGAGCTACAGTGAATTTGATGGCATTGCACAGACTTGGACATATATTAAACAGACCCATGTTTACTTGTGCTGCATAAGAATCACAGGGGGAAGCAAAATCAATGTTTTCCAAATGGAATAGAAAGGAGCTGTGAGGAAAAGAAATGGTGTTTTCAAGCTTCTTTGAAAGGTAACACAAACAATGCACAGAGTAAAAAAAAATCTTTGAAGAAAAAGCACTTGCCAATGTCTTCCTCATTCTGTATTTAACTTGTTTTGGAGGATTAAGGGATGGTAGGTCCTTAGCATTATTTTAAAAGGTGGGGAGTGTCTGTGTGTGAATAAGCTGACTTTGAAATTGATGTTTTGGATTGGAGGCTGCACAATGCATCTGTACATCTTGACAGCAACAGAAGACAGTCAGGTTTTAGAGGAGCACTGAGATGACACTGAGAGTGCATGATGCAGTGCTGTAATGAAAGAGAGATCAATGCTAAAATGAATGTAACACCACTGAGGAGTACACACAGATCAATACTCTTGTAAGCCATGGAGTATAATCCTGCTACATAGGTCTTGTTAGATAGTACACTCAATTCTGGGAAGACACACTTTTCTGCATTTCTCAAATGTACCTCTGACTTATCTAACCTAAAAATAGTTCTTCTTTTGGAATGTAAAAGCTTGACTCTTTGTCTTCCCACCCATGCATGCTAAGGAAAATATGCAGTGCTATTTGTAAGCTCCCAATCCTCAAAAATGTGGCATACAAAGATAAGATGGACAGTCAGCAATGAGCTGTGTTTCATCGAGTCTTTGAAATACTGTTTTGTTCCTGTCCCCTGTTACTGCCCCCTCTTCCTCTTTAAGGAAAATATTTTAAGCACAAAAAGAGAAAATTCAGTCTCAAGAGAAAGGGGGAGGTCAGTCTTGCAGCCCTCACTTATGCTGTGCAAAAACTTGCCTGCAGTTTTTTTTCCATCTCCTGATTTTGAGAGCTTAAAATCTTTACAAAAAGATGATCATAGAGTTTCTCTCATTTCTCGATGCCTGGATAGCCTTGGAGTCATTGAACCTTCATGGTTTGTGTCTTAAGTTCACCAAACCATGTTATCCCTGGCCAGGATGTGTCTTACTGCCAGGATTGATATTGTAAAATAATTTTTGCTAGAAAGGAGCAGACTGAGGAATGAATGGGAAGAACCTGCACTTAGACTTTCATCTTTGGATTCTGCAGGGTCATGGGAGGCATCAGAGGCAGAGTCTGCCACGTGTCTTATGGACACCTAATATGGAGAGAGCCCTGGGAATGGCATTCCTTTCTCATTTCTGTTTTATCTTGTTTTAAGGACAGATTTCCTTGAAAAGGCACAAGCCCTCAGAATGAACAGGTCTTTGATTTAATTTCAGCTGCAGACCTGATTGCCACTCCCTGTAGAAAGGGAAATACATCTCAGCTACTAATTTTCATCTGTCTTCTAATTTTCCCTAATGCAGGTGGGTTTTTCCCCTAGTAAATTCTAAAGGAAACTATGAGTTATTGAGTTCTACTCCTCTGTTCTACAGCTCAGTTATTTTTACCCACTTCCTCAATGAGATTACTTTGTTTTGAATTTCTTTGCAATGGAAAGTATGCACATTTCTAAAAAGTGGAGAAGCTAAAGCAAATAAAGATAAATTAATAAATACATAATTACAGTAGTGCTTCAGGGAAAAGTTTCTAGGCCTAATCTAATAACAATGACTGGAGATACTATTAGTATTGTATGTTGATTCTGGATCCCTTGGGATAGTCAAATAATTAAGCTTGTGTTTTCCAGTCCCTTTTGGCTTTAATAGCTATTATGATCATTAAGTGTAACCTGCCATAGACTCTGGCTTCTAAATGCCTTTGTGAGTCCAAGACCAACTCTGTCTCCCCTCATGAGGGAACTGGTTTGATGAGAAATAAAAGTCCCTCAAGACACTGTTCTTACTTTCATTCCAAAGCTCTTTTCCTACCAAGTATCTGCAGCCAGAAACTTTTCACAGCTCTTGCTGAGCTGCAGTTAGTCTTTACTCCTTCTGACACTATGGCAGCTCTAAAATGCCATTGCACTTGCCTGCATTTATCCTCCTTTTTCCCAGTTTGTGATTGACCCCATCCACTGCAGTCCTGGCTGTGTGGGTGCTGAGCTGGAAGATTCAAACTGAATTGTCACCACTGCAAAGGCTGCTCTTAAGCAGATTCTCTCCTTGATGCAGGAAGTTCAGTGTTACCAGAAAGCCTTCAGCCCTAGTTTCTCCCAGAATACTGCAAACATTTCTCTTGCTTGCCTGGCAAAAAGCAGGCACTGATTGCAGGGGTTGTTCCCTGTCACATTAATTGGCAATGCTGGCAGCAGATGCAGCTCCAAGTGAGGGAATTCACTTTCCCTGATGCAGAAAGAAGCATTGCAAAAGCAACACCCAAACAGAGCCAGGCACAGGCTTTTGACTGATCTGTCACTCCTTGCTGAACTTGCCTGAAATTTACTGCCAGTTAGACAGCATTTCCCTCTGTTTACTGATTTGATTGAAAGCATGATTTATCAAGGCTCAGCATCACATTGAGTGCTGCTCTCTGCTCCGAAGGGTAATGAGTTGTAGACACATCTCACTCTCCTTCCCCACGTGGCTGTGAGGTGCAGGAGAAGGTGAGAGTCTGCTGGCTTCGGTGTGACACACAGACGGTTCTGAAGGAGGAGGGGATGCTCCTGCTGGTCCAGGACCTGCTGCTCCCTCCTCTTCCCACAGGACAGGACAGGACAGGAGAGGACAGGAGAGGACAGGACAGGAGAGGACAGGACAGGAGAGGACAGGAGTGCCGTGTGTGCCAGGAGGGTTCAGGTTTCAGCTGCACAAACACAGCACAGGAGCAGCTGTGGCAGAGAGGGAGTGGAGTGGGAAACGACAGCAGGAAGGACAATGACAGTGGTAAAAATGTAAAAGGATTAGAAATAGCAGGCAGTGAAATGACAGCTTGCTGTTGTCACTGCTGTCCCTACTGTCTCTGGGTGGCACAGCTTGGTGCTGCTGGGCATTGCTTTGGTTCAGTCCTGTGGCACAGACCCATCACAGCACCCTGGGAACCAGCACCTCCTCCCTGAGTGGATATTTGTTTTGGTTATGGGGAGTGTTCCTTAAGCAGCTCTGCTATTTGTTTCAATCACAACAAAACCCATTGTCTCACCTTAATTTACAGAGTCATAACCAGCAGTATTTCTTTTCAGCATAAAGAGTGCATTGGAACAAATACCACTATTTATCAACTGTAATGCAGTTCTTTATAAAGGTCTTATGTGAGCAAAGAATAAAAATGCAATGATAGTCTCACAATAAATACCCTAAATCCTTTATTGCCTATTTATGGTGTAATCTCTCTACAGTTGTACAATATATGACTGTTTAGAAAAAGATGTAGGATACAGTTATATGGTTTATTTACCAGGAGATGGCAATGGTGATCTACTGCAGTATTAACTTATATACAAGGCCCACATAAGTCTCCCACAACATCACAAACTTCAGTATGAATGAAACCAAAGTATTCCAATGCTGCTTTTGCCTTCCTTATTTCTAACTTGTTTCAGTTGCTGCTATTCATTGTACTTTTTTCCTCTAATTTTTTGATTGAAATTGCTGTCATTACATTTTTAAAAGATGTCTAAATACAATCCTCCTGGTGTTCTAGAAAACAGAATATTATTTAAAAACAGAGCAGCCAATACCATTGAATAAGATATGCCACGTGTCAGAAAAAAATTAAATGATTGATGAAAGTAAAAGATTAAAAAATGCATTTAGCTTTACAGTATCAAAATTGAACTTGAGCAGTTAATGAAAAATAAATTATAGCTTATGCTACTAAAAAGCAGGCTATAATTTTCTATTAAGCTACTTGAAGTATGGTTTTAAAATATGCAGATGCCAAAATTTTTATTATAATTTGAAATTAATTGAGGTCTGCAATGTTGTCTGAGTTGTCACATTACTTTAACCTGTAGTAAGGCACTCATCATCCTTGTGAATTAGTGCAGCACTGATCTTCACGTGAAGATCACTGCCATAAACACTGAAAGTAAAACTTTGGCTTCTTATGGGATTGCTTTATGTTCCTTTATATCATTCTCCACATGATTTCCCATTTTCCACTCTTCTCCCCAGAGCTTGCACAAGCTGCCCAGTAGGTTTTTGCATGTTTATTAGGTATTAGATTACAAACTGAAGCAATGGCTGGTGAGTCTCACTGCTGTCCTCTCCCCAGCTACATCCCTGTGTGTTCAGAGTGATCCAGGGACACTGCTGGACATCTAAACCTGCTCTGCAATTGTAGCAGTGCCCATCTTTCACCAGGGAACTGCTCCTGTGGGTGGCTTTTCCCCTGGTATTCTGAAATACACAGGATGTGTCTCAAACAATCACTGGGGAGTTCTCAGCTGGGAGGGTTATCCACTCTCAAGTTGAATAAGTGCTTTAACTGAATTTGCTGTGTGCAGATCCCAGCATTATTGCCTTTCCACTGGTCCTACTTTAGAGTTACTGAAAAAGCCAGGCAGGACCTCAGACGTGTGAGGCTGTGAGAGGAGCATGGAGTAGGTAAGGAGAAATTATCTGTGACAACAGATGATAAGAGGGGAAAAACCCCATTGTTTTACTCATGTGAAAGTCTTGAGTTTCTACTGTTTTTACTGTTCCAACTGCACTTCATTTTCTAAAGTTATTCTTCACCACAATGTCTACCTTCCTACAGTGTCCTTCCTTCCTCTGCTCTGCATTAAGTGGCGCTCAATCAAGGGAGAAAAAGCAAATTTAGAGCATACAGAAAGTATTTCACTTAAAGTCTGCCCTCTCCACACCTTCATATCAGACAGCTTTTGTGTTGGGATCTGTCTGCTCAGTACTCATGATACAGGGGAAGAGCTGGCTCCACCCAACGAGTAACGGGAGACCCCTGTGTCCACAGAGGCAATCCCACATTTCACATCTGCAGTATCCTTCCACTCCACAGACCCTACAGGGTACAGCAGGAAGGCAGAGGTAAGAAAGATCTTTGCCAGTCTTTTTTCCAATAAGGAAATCGATCTATGGAGCAAAAGGAACTGACTGAGTGAAAGCAGCAGAAGAAATAAGGAGTAGGGTTTAGAGTCTGTTGGCTGCTGGTGCCTTGCTGTATCAACCAAACAAATTTTCTGTTTCCCTCTCACATTTTTGTAGCTCTTTACATTCCTCTACACAACAGCACAAAGCCAATCAATGCACTCAGTGCTGGATTCCTCCCTGTGCACCAGGGCAGCCACAGGGTTCTCCCTGTGGAGAGGTTCTGCAGCAGCTCTGATCTAGCAGGGCTGGCAATCACCCCAGTGCTGGTCATGCCTCTTCAAAGGACAAATTTTGAGAAAGGGTAAAACGATGTTCAGGCTGACAGCTGCTCAAAAAATCTCTTTTCTCCTCTGCTGGGGCTCTTGCTGTGAATACCCACGTTGATGTCAGCTGTGTGCAGGGAGGAATTTTGAGTTTCCCTTTTCCTGTCACTTATTCAGCTCCCTTGTCTTACCAACTTAGATCGTGCCTATGCTCTATATGGACTAGAGGTACAAATGTTATCTTAGCTCAGCTATCTCTTTACTTTGCTAAAATCTGTCCTGTAAACATGCCAGACTGCAGGCTCTTTAGAGTGGGACTGTTTACAGCCTTGTTTTTACATTGTTCAGTACAACAGGGCCAAAAAAGGGAGGCTTTAGGTGCCCCCGGAGCTCTGATAATTTTCACAGTGACCCAGTGGGAGAAGAAAGGCCATACTCAGAGGTGATTGGTTCATAATGGGTCAAGAGAAGTTTAAATTTCTGAATTATAAAGTTGTAAAAAAGATTCAAAAGGAAGTAAGGGCATACTCAGCCCACTCTTTGATAGTAAAATACATAAAAAACAGATTTTGTAGGAGTATAATAAAAGATTGTATAGGAGTATAATAAAACCCAGACACAAGTCTGAAAAATTCATTAGTTTCTGCCATGACTAAAATAAGCACTGTCTAGGAAAACTACTTTGCAATGGTAATGAAAAGCAAGTGGAAAAGCAAGTGTTAGCACCAGTGCTGCAATGTGAAATAATTTCTGTATACTCAGATCTGTCATTGTGAACAATGTTGTTGATTATAAACCACATCAAATTCCCAGTACCCCAAGACATGTGTTTTATTTTGCAGTTTTTCTAGTAATTATGAAATCAACAGAATACTATCAAGTTTTACCACAATTAAGCTAAATATATACTTAAATGATATAACATAGTTGGTAATTGCAATATCTCTTTGACTTCCTTCCAAGGAACAGTCAGCATCATTTCTCAAGCATTTTCAGGGGTGGCTGCTAATGATAATGACAATGCTCAGCTTCTCATAATTTTATAATTTCAAAGGTACTTGAATCCAATTTAGAATCAAGATTTGACCTGCAGAGCTTCATTTCTTGAGAGCTGATAAGACGAGTCTCCTGGGCTGAGTGGATTTTATGGGCTCCTCAGTGTGTGTGGGTTTGATGGAAGAGAGGGTGGCACAGCCTTACAGCCCTGTGAGCAGTTCTCTGAGAACAGGTCTGGATCCTGAGTCACCTGGGAGATAGTGCTCACCTGGAAAGCCATCACCATCCCATAGTGCCCACCTGGAAAGCCATCACCATCCCATAGTGCTCACCTCTAAAGCCATCCATGCCACTGTGCCCACCTGTACAGCCATCCATGCCACTGTGCCCACCTGTAAAGCCATCCATGCCACTGTGCTGAAGGCCTTTGGGCTCCAGGAGCTAAAAATGCTTGTCTAAGGTGCTCAGTGAGAGATCAGCCGTGTGCCACAGTGCTTTGAGCAATTGCTGTTTGCTTGGGGTCTGGCCAGGGTGTGGTGTCAAGTGATGGCACTGGGAGGCAGGAGATTTGTTCCAGTGCTTTTCTTTAAGTTTGTCAGATGCATAAATAGCCCAAGAGGCTGCTCAGTATCCTCCACCACACTGGGACTCTTGCTGCTTTGGCAGTTTTGCCTTCCTGCAGCCAATCATTGCTGGTGCCATTCTGGCCACTAGAGCTGAGCATGTGCTCCAAATTTATGTTTACAGATACTGGAATCCACTCTGTAAGAAAAGACAAGGCAAGTTCATTCCTACTTCTACCATAAGCAACGTTTATTTACATGTATTTGTTCAGAAAGATAAAATCTTAATAAACTTGATGATATTGGAGATCTTTTCTGACCTTATTGATTCTAAAATTATTCTTTTTACCTGGTTTTAAATATCCTGTCTCCATCTGACCTTGTTTACTATATATGATACCATTTGTCTAAGAAGTAGTTTTCTGTCCAGCTGAATGCTACCTTTTTAATAATTTAGTTTAATACTTGACTTTTTTTTCAGGTCACTGAAAGGCAAAGATCAGACAAAACAAAGACAGATCACATCTACTTTAAATGCTGTTTCCCCACCTATAATTATAAATTATTATTAGTATGGCATAAAGAAACTATTATGACCATATATTAAATGGTGTTTCTTTACTGAATTAGATATATTAGACAAGTAAATGAGTTTATAGAAAAGAATAAAGAGTTTTTAAGGTTTCTAGGTTTATGAGTGTAATGAGCCAGATTTTATTTAATGTTAAGTAATATGCAAGTTGATATATTTTGAAACGTGTGATAATGTGTTCAGATTCCTTCTAGAATATGAAATTGTCACCATGATTTTAAAAGCAGCTCTCATGAGTCCAAAACCATTGGAAAATCAAACTTGGGGAAAGTGCACTAAAAGAAAAAGAAGGGTTTCTTCTACATCTTTTAAACAAGAATAAAGAAAAGCAAAAGCATTTAATCTTTCCCCCTTTTTTAATGCCTCTGAAAGCACAGCATCCTCCTGTCTATTTCCCAGTTTGTGGATTCAGAGAGTATATTTGCCTTTTGCTTTTTCCTGCTAAAATCAGCCAGTGCAGTTAGGTTGTGGGTGTAATCACCTGGGGATTTGGTATGGTAAATATAGCACTTGGAAACCTTTTGTTTTCTCTTTTCTCTAGAAAACAGTGAGATCTCTGTTCTTAAGGTTGTCTTCCTGAAGCTGTCCACTGGATGACTATGTCAAAGAAATGCAGAATGAACAGGGATAAAAGGTAATTACAAGAAAAAGTGATTTCCTAGCAATATGCAGAACTACATCTATCACAGTGCATGTGTATTTTTCATTACCTACATGAGATAAAGATTTCTCAGCTCAGCTGCATGAAAGGGTTTGTTTTATGTCCATTGAAAGATATCTATTTCTGTTGGGCTTTCTGATTAGCCTGTTATGTTCCCTGGGTGATTAGTTCCAAATACTTTTCCATATTGAAAGCTCATCATTAATACCCTGTGCATGTCCCAAAACCTCTTCCCTGATTAGGGGTAGACAGCTCAATTTTTGCCAATTACTGGCATGCACAGTCCAAGCTGAAGCTCAGGGGTTTTGTGTCTCCACCACTATAAAACTTCAGGGCAAACACAGCCTAGGTTTTAAACCATTTCAAGCAACACTGAGGTCAGCATAGGTTAACCTCCTCGTTTTTTCAGTTTTCTGAATGAATTTTGCAGCTTGAACTGTGTGCTCTGTGCTTCTGAAGACAGATTGCTGCCACTGCCAGTGTGAGTGCTTTACATAATGTTTGGCTACACCCCTGTTGTACTGCAGGGACCCACTGGTGTCCAGGGACAGTCTGTGAGATTGCACCCTGGGAGTGCAAATACCCCTCGCTGTCACTATGAGGACTTAAGGATCAATTCTGGTGGCTGCCTCACATGGACTTGTCTAAAACTATTTTTGTGCTATACTTCCAAAAACCTCCACCCAGGTCCAGTTCTTTTCTCTCTCTGCTTATCTCATTTTCCATTGTCATGAAATGAGGGCAGAAGCCTAGGCATGATTTCACACAGTTTAATAGACAGATAATGCTCAAGAAAAATCTTAACATGTTGCATCTGTAGTAGAAATGATTCAGCTAGTCAGAAACCAGGACTTTGAAGTCTTTCTCTGTTGAACATAATTATATATTAAATAATTCTGCTAGTGCAACAAAATATGTATAGGCTGCTATAAGCCCTCATTTTTTGCCAGAAGACTGCTTTGCTTTGTGTGGAGAACTCAACCAGAGTGAGCTGAGACTGCTCAAGGCAAACCAACCAAGTTTATGCTGTGCTGTCCCTCATGGGAATGTTTCTCTCATGAGCCAAATTGTCTCTACTCTTCTATCCACTTATTTTACTATAGAGATTACTCTGAGTAAGTAGCAAGTAAACAAAGTGAACCTCTTCTTTCACTGTCCTGCATGATAAATAGGTTCCAATATATCTGCAAAGTTAAATGATATCATCAGAGTAAACAGAAAATGGTTTACATTTTACAGGCACAGAGACAAGGAGCTGACCGTTTCTGGTGAATTTATTTTCAGCTTCCTTGGGAAGAGTAAGCTAGCTAGAGAGTCTTCAGAAACATTGAGGCACTCACTCACAGGGGCTTTCTGCCTGTTATTTTCTATATTAAGATATTGGCTTGGGCTTTAAGAGCCCCCACAGCATTTTCTGCTCTGCCTTCCTCAGAGCAGCAGCTTTCAATCCAGAGTCACCATTTAGTGAGAGCACGCACTGGGCTTGTCGTAGCCACACAAGGGTCTTGATTGCCTCACATGTGTAGTTCCTGTCTTCTTCCCGAGACTTTTTTAGAAACTGCAAAATAAAAAATGTTGAAGAGAGAGAATCTCAGTGGGAACAGTCCAGCTACTTCAGTTTTCTGACAGCTCAACCAAGTGTAGCTGTCAATGTGTGGGGTAAGTCAGTAATAGGCTGCCTCTACATGCTCTGACGGCAGCTGGGAGGAGTCAGGTGTAGCTCTTGAAAAACAAAAAGGACCAAATGGGTCCAGTACATTTGCATTTAACATGACCATACAACTGTAAAAAAAAGGGAATTCCAAAAGGAAATATTTTTGTCACACAAACACTGAGCCACTGCAAACAAATGTGGCAGGGCTGAGGATGTGGCTCCCTGGGCTGAGCATCACCACACCACGGGTAATGTCAAGAGGCAGCTGTGGGGCTGTCAGATACTGCCACTGTCATCACCTTATTGCTGAAAATACCCATGAATTTCACTAGTTTACAGAAACTGTCAATGAATATCTTAATCCACAAGCATAGAAAACACAACTATTTTACCATACCATCGTGGAAGCTAATCCCTGACAAGGTCATTACTTTCACCATTTCCCTTGTAATCCCCCTCATGCACATGCAGAATAAGGCTCTGAAGCCTAATCTTTCCAGTGCTGAAAATGAGACTTTTATGCAAACTGATAAAAGTTCTTTGTTTGATTTATCTGTAAACCAAAATAGTCTGGTAGTTTGCCTTGAAGTTAAAAGAAAAAAACATACTCTGTCAAATCCTGTGTATTCCTTTTTATGTATTTTGTCATTTCCCTTCTATTAACTCTGTCCTAAGGTTGAAAAGAAGAGTGCACTCCAGCTTCCATTTACATACTGTACTTTAGCTTTGACTTTTTTTTTGCAACCTGTTAAATTTAGAGACTCTAAGCCCCTTGAGCTATTGAAGAGTATGCTGCTTACATTAGATATCTTTTGAAAGATGCTACTGGTAGCCTGTTTTAATGTGTTTGCTCTCTCCAGATACAATTTGTCTTACATATTCATTGTTTTTAGTGCCAAGACCAGTTTCTTCATTGTAGCTATTGTTTGGAAATCTTGCACAGATATTAAGGTTTAGTAATTTTTCAGTGCTGCCCAAGGGATCTGAGTGTCAAGTGAAATAATGAGTGGGAATTTGGGCATTGAAAACCCCTAAGCAGCTGGCTTTGGAGATCTCAGTAAGAAAAAAAAAAAAAAAGGGAAATAATTCAAGATGGCATGAAAGACACTTTGGGACATCTAGGATGTTTTATATGTACAAATAGAGCTGGCCAAAAAGTAGTACTTTCCATTCACTGACAATTATATTTCATTTTAATTTCAAGATTTCATATAGCTGAAATGTCAGAGAAAATTTCATCTGCAAAATGCTAGCACATGGAGCTGGAAAACGGAATATGTTCCCCTGCATACTACAGCTGCTTTTTCTCGTGGTGGAGCTGACTGGAATACTGATTTCATTAAGCAAGGGCTCTGGGTGGGAAGAATCTCTTTTCAGATTAGTCAGGGCTTTCAGGTGCTCAGTTTCACAGGAGAGAGCCCAGAATCCTTGAGAGAGGATCTCAAGGCAGCCAGAGCTCCCCTGTGGGAATGTGATGCTGTTTATTCTCACTGAAGGAACCCCAGTCCTCCTCCATGCCCTGATGCAGACATGAGCTCTGGAATCTCATTTTTTCCTCACTACAGGAGTTTGCACCCTGGCTGTTCCTGCCAGCTTGGAATCTGGCCAGGCAGGACACCCACAGCAGCACGGATGTCACAGCTCAAAGTAGAGACAGCTGGATTGGGATTTCCAGATTTGTGCTGCCATAAGTACCCTGCCTATTCAGCTTAAACATTACCTGTAACACACCTAAATTGATACCCAGCACACCAAAATCTGTTGTGCACCTGGGACAGAACTTGGACTTCCCTTCAGATCGTCTGCATCCTGCTCTGGGTGCAACCACTTGTGTTGGACCTGAGGCAGATCTCTGCTGGGGTGTATTTTTATTTCTAGAAAACCCATACCAAAAGTCAAACTCCTTTCTCTCTGGGAAAGCCACGGGAGCAGCCCCAAAGCTCCAGGCACTGCCCTGTGCCTCCAGTGAGGTACAGGTGAGGGCTCTATGTGTCTTCCCATCTTCCATGCTCTTACCAGCTTCCAGTTTTTCCATCCAGATGTTCATACCTTCCAAATCCATTTTTCTGAGGAATGTCTATGGCTCTAACAGGTACAGCAGAAAAAAGAAAACTCAGTGAATATTTCACATGGAAAACACTAATTGCATTTTGGCTTTCAGTGAAAAAGGTGAGGAGGTCATGGTGTCCCCATCCCCACTTGTTGGTTTAGACCATCTGTGGCCACATCATTATGGGGTGATCTCTCCCTACAGGGAAACCAGGAGAGCCTAAAATATTTCCATGCCATTGTTTCATAGCACCTAAAAGCTTTCACAGGCACAGACATTGCAGCAGTTAATGAAATAAATATAGTTTAAGTTACATTCACTCTATAGTGAGAGTATGGGTTGTGGAACAGGGATATATCTTGGCTTATAGTGTATATGTCAAGTAAATGCAATTGTCTATTTCTGAATCTTTATAGTCCCCATCATCATAATTAACTTAAGTGAAACTGTATTTAGCTTGCATATGACTTCAATTTGCTGCAAAGTAAATCACCAAATAAATCAATAATTTACAACCTAACAAACAGTGCAGTTTTCCAGAAGAAAAACAAACAAACAAACAAACAAGCCATTGTGCCTGGGCTTTTCTGAATGCAGCACTGCTCCTTGCCTTGCTTCTCTGAGAGGAATGTGACAATTTCCAGCCCCAGACATTTTCACTCAAGCAAGCAGGAATCATGTAAAACCAAACAAATAACGACACGAGACAAAGCTTTGATTAGGAGCCCCTGAATAATGATCCTTTTCACATATTCAGTGTCTAGGATGTTTAACATATTTTACATTTAGAACATATCGAGCAAGTTGTCCTGATTAGAATTTGGTATCAAGAGAGACACATTTTATTAGACAGGGAGCATGTCAGGGCTTGGTGCCAATCGGCTGCAACGAGTTGTGTTACAAACACCTCCAACACCCACATTTGGAGAAGTGCAAGAGTGAACATGTTTCTTATTTCCCTCTTTCCTGCTCTGTTTTCCTACCAAATCATAAGAGGCAAGTGGAATTTATCTCTTGGTTCCTACATAGGAAATAAGAAAAGGTGAAAGAAATTTTCCATGGCATAAATAAATCACAGGTTTGCGTTGTTGAAAATTGCTATTGGGCTTGGATGCTTTTGTACAAGTCATTGCTATGGAGACTGTATTAATTGGCTGCATTTCTCGTGTGGGGGTAGGTAAAACTCAGCCAACTCGAAAGGTGAAGAAAAATAATTTTGATATGTGTTAAATTAGTTGGTGTTTTGTGTTGCCAGGAATGTAGCAGGGACCAAAAGGATAACAAAAGTCTGAAACTTAGGGATATTTAGAATAAAGAGAAGATCCATGGGTGAATTATTTTAAATGAGTTTGGGACCAGGGGCTGTTAATCTCAATTTCAGAAAGGAATAAAACTCCCCCATGTTTCACAGCATGAGCCACATATTTTCCTGATGAATATTGGAAAGGTGTTTTAACTTTACCCATCTAATTCCACATTTTTTGTGGGGATTTGGCACCTTGCTCTAGAAGTTTTTGGTTAGCAATGGAGAAGAGTTATTGGAAGAGATGACCCTGGTATGTCCCTTCCTTGGAAGAAGGATTTTATACAGCTTTTGCACGTTACTGCTTGGTACCCTTTGTGTAATTCTCAACATATTTGCTGCAAAAAACCTACTTAGCCTGCATCTATGATACTATTACATTTACCTTGAGGTCACATGTGGTACTACAGGAATCATTGTAATTTTAAGATATAAATATTTTATAGAGGATCAATGCAAAATTATATTGATATGTAGGTGTCTATAAGCAATGAAAAGAGATCCTTTAGAATACCACTTATTTTAATTGTTTTCTGCATTATATGTCAACATGAAGAAAAAATCGTGGCTGCATGCAATCTCCTGAAGTCAGAAGTAGAAATATAATTATGTATCAGAAGCTGAAAAATTTGAAGGTTAAAATTACATTGTATTTCCATAAATAGAGATATTTGTATTTCATTAACTAAAATGACCTTCTTGTCTCTCAGCACTTCAGGAAAGAAATTATTTTTGCAATTGTTTTGGGAAGAATGAATATAATCCCAAATCTTTTAGTTGCATCAGTGTGCAATGTGGCATTTTCTCAAATGAGGGCTGGGTGTATTTGCAGAGCAGACACAGAAGTGTGTCTGATTACCTCACCTTCTCTTTGTACCCAGCATAGATGGAGGCGAATTAGAACTCATCAGCAGGAGGGGGTTTTGTTTTCTTCCCAACCACAGCATCAAAGAATCCCAGAGCCCAATTTAAGCTATTCAGACTGAAAATAGACTGATTTTTTTTCCCTCCTGATTCCAGTAAATACTTGTGTATTACTTATAGTGAGCTTCTTTCAGGAGAGATGCTGGGAGCTGTAAACACCATGTTGAAGATAATGCTCAGTAACCAGTCTCGGGCCTTTCATGCAGCTGAAAGATTTGCTGAGCAGAGCTGTGAGAAAATAGCAGTGTTTGCAAAAGCCCAGGTATGGATACAGTTAGGCAAAAGAGTCTGTTTGCCAGTACATCATCTTTCTGTTTTGAGACCCACAGTTCATTCCCAGTGTGTGCTCCACCTGCAGACAAAACACTTAAATATGGACAAGGTGAATGATGGCTAATTAATTAGGCTGTATGTCTCAGAGCATTAAAGTTTGGTGTTCCTTATCCCTCCTGGGGTGAAGGTTACTGATATTGAAAGATTTAGTTCCTGACTCTGCAGTTTTAATTCCTGTTGTGTACATGGCACCAAGACATGTCCTTGATAGCCCAGGGCAGAGTTTGAAGAAAGTCAAAGGAAACAGCTGGAGCCACCTCAGTGCTGGCAGCAGTGTGGGGCAAACTGCTCTGAAGGCTCCATAAAATGAGATTTGGGTACATGTAGCATTTGGTGTTCTGCTACCATGGACCAGCCCCTTGCTAACCAGGACCTGGGTGGACACACAGCAGAAGGTTTCTGGTTGTGATCAGCTTCATATTATCAGCATTTGATGTCAGAAGTCTGTTGCCTGGAAAAATTGTGGGTGTGTCTAACTAAAATGTGATATCTAGAAAGCCAAGATGTGGGACTTGAACAGAGCAGGGATCATTGAATCATTGAGTCAGAGAATTCCAGAATCATAGAATAGTTCGGGGTGAGGGACCTTTCAAGGTCATCTAGTCCAACTCCCTGCAATGAGCAGGGACACCTTCCCCTGGATCAGGTTGCTGAGAGCTTCATCCAAGCACCCCTGTGGATTTCCAGGGATGGGGCAACCACCACCTCTCTGGGCAACCTGTTCCATGGATTCACCACCCTCATTTGGAGGTGAGGGTGTGAGGCTCCAGGTCATCTTCCTTTCCAGTGGAACTTGGCTATGGTAGGGTTGATACCATGTCGTGCTTCTTTTTTGGGGTTAGTTGGCTGATTTTTGGGTTAGATTTTTTTTTTCTTTAGTTGTTGTCAGCTCCCTGATACAGGTGAGTATTTTGTATCTTTAATAACTGTTGCAAGCCAGAAATTCTGCTGCCTCACCATGGCGACCTCGCTTACCAGAAATCTGCCTGTTCTGTGTCATTTCTGTAGTGTAATGGGTATTTCTGTGTGACATACAACATTTGTTGCTACTTTCTTGCAGCTGTGTGACGCTCCCGTTTGACATATGTTTCCGTGGAATTAGCCAAGTTGTGCAGCGACAGATTCTCTGTTTCCACTCAGTGTAGCAGGGAAGGTAAAGGTTATCCCCAGCACAGGACACGGGGAGGAGTGGTCACTCCTCCGAGCTGCTCCTGGAGCTGCACTGATGGTGTTTGGTGAAGCAAATCTGCTGCAAATTACAGCGTGTGCTTATAGATCAATTTATGCTCCTGCCTGCTGCCAACAATGAGCTGTGCACGGATGGAGCTCACTTGGTAAACACGCAGCCTAGTGAGTGAAAATCTCCAAGTGTTGTTGAAAAGAATAATTAATTAATGTTTGTAAAGCACTTAGGAACTGAAAAGCACCTTATTAGTGCTAAGTGTTCAGGGGGCTTGGCTTTCTCATCAGAAGTTAAAGTCCTGTCTTTGTTAGTCTTTAACAGAACAAAACGTTAAGGGCATGAAGCCTTTGTGTCTAATGTCCTCAGTCAGGTGTTCCTGTGCCTGGCACTCATTAGGATGCAGTAAGTAAACAAGAAGAAACTATAAATGGCCTGAATCAGCTCATTTCCACTGATGCCAGCAGAATCAAGTTGATTTACATTAGCTGAAGATCAGCAAAGGGGAATCCAAAGCACAGCTCCTCTCGCTGATGTCGGGCTCAGCCAGGGCCAGTGACTGGTTTGTTCTCTGCAGCTCTGCCTTTCTGAGCCCAGCTGCCAGGAATGAGCACAAAACTACATTAGTGCCCAGGGTTCCCTGTGCAGTGAGGGGGACAAACTGGAGGGCTCAGATTTGCTCCCTGGGGCAGGCAGCATGTGAATGAACAGCCTCTTGGTGGAGAGAAGGAGCCCAATTTATCAGCTGCTCCATGCAGGGTTGAAAGGGGACTCCTACAGCTGACCCTGTTCCAGAGCTCAGGAACATGGAGAATACAAATCTCTGCCTTCACTTCCAAAATGCCTTGGCTGCCTCAAAACAGCCCCAAATCTTCCTGATGTAGAAGTCACTGACTGAAGATTTACTCAGAAGGGTTAGAGGGATGTGAGCCACCCAGAAGAGAACCTTCTTGGGAGATGTGGATGTTCCTGGGAATGTGATACAGCCTCCAGCAGCCCTCAGCTCCTGCCACATGCAGGGTGTGACACCACAGCTCCTCTGCAGCCATCCAGGGGCTGCTCTGCTCCTCCAGGAAGGTGCAGCCCACAGCCAGCATTCCTATCTGCCTAAGCATTCCTGTCTGTATTTCACTCTCTGTAAAGAGCTGTGGGAGCAGAAAAAGGGGAAGGAGAGGGGAAACAATCCTGTGGAATGCCAGGAGCTGCAGGAGAGGGTTTAAGACTAATTGGCCAGAGAGCACAGGGAGAAGCACTGGCCTGTCCATCACAGCACACGCTTTTAAGATTTTTGTATCCCTTTACCACACAGAGTTTTTCAGGCTAAATTTGATTATATTGGGCATCTGTTCCGTATTTATGAATATCCAGGACCTCTGTCACTCACACTGAACTTCCAGAAGAGTGAAAACCCACTGGTGTGCCCCTTTATGGTGCATGAGCAGTTTGCCCACATATGCAGCACACGTAGTCATTGGCAGGAGTGCTGGGAGAGGGAATCCAGGCTTTGATCACTTGGGTGTTTCTTCTCACAGGAGATCAGTAGCCCTTTTTTTTCTTCTGGATTAATTGGCAGAGTAAGAAAGGTTACCTGCCAAGAAAATCCAATTATTCAGCCCTTGCTGGTCTTGAATAAAGCTCCATGGCTGATAAAGGGCTGCAGTTAGAGAGAATCAAAATAAGCCACCAGGACACCAGATATTCTGTTTTTTCAATCTCTGCACAGGCCTAGGGCAGAGTATGTTTGGCTCACTTCAGTTGCAGTGCTGGAACACAGTGTGCCAGAATACCCCTCCATGAGATTTTTGGAAGAGCTAAGCATTACTAGGATTGGTTAATAGTTATCTTTGTAATTAGCCATCTGTTATAGACCCATTTATTGAATCTGAGAGGGGACAGAACTCTTGCATATCCTGCTTGCTCCTCACTTTGCTTGGGCTCACCATAGGGAGTTCTGTGCAAAACCCATAAACAACAACAACAACAACAGCTTCTTTTAAAGAGAAAAAAAAAATATGGTGGCCCCTATGAATAGTAAAAGTCATAATAATTTGTCTTCATCAAGAGTACAGGCTTGGGAGCACTGGGCAGGTTTTTTTTGGAGGTTGGAATAAGAAATTGAGAGGTCTCTCAGAGGTCCAAGCAAGATCCTGGAGCTGCTCACTTGGTCCCAGTAACCTCCTGCCCCACTTATCCATAGCTGTGGAAAGGAAAACCAGGTGTTAAATCCTGACAAGCTCTGTGTCTATTGTGCCCAATTATCCAAATTAAGAAATTTAAGAGAGCCAAAGGCTTTGCTTCTGAAGATTTCTGAGGCCAGAGCTGAGGAGATCTGGGTGAAACACCCAAAGAATCCAGCACAGGTAAATGACCCCATGGAAAGTTCAACAGATGTCAAGGCAGAAGGTGAATGTGTGATAATTAATTCCATCCCCTTGATTATGTGCTGCTAATTGACTTGGCAGCAGCACCATCACTGTGATTCATTGGCTTATGGATTTTAGGCCTGGAGCAACAACAACGATGGTCTGGTCCTGCTGTCTGCAAAGCAAAGCCCATGGAGCCTCAGCCTCCTCCACCCCCTAAATTCTGCTTAAATGACCATTTCTGTGAAAACCAGTGCTTATTAAAAGGCTGTGCAATAGAAAATGCCCTGGGTAATTGGGTAAGTAATGGTAATTGGGGTTTTTTTTAAATTTGCAGCTTATTTTTAGTATTATATTTACATTGATATTTCCATGTGATTCTGTTTCTCTTTTTTTTGTCTAAATGAACCCCAGAAAAATTAAGAAAACATGCAAAAAGTTTTGTTCTTGTTTTTTTGTTCTGGAGTTAAAGGTGTGTGTAGAGTTTATAGTAATCTTCCTACTATATTAGTAATACCTTAAATGGATCATTGAAGATTTTTTCTTCTTTCTGTCCTCTCTTTCACTTTTCACTCCTTTCATTACCCACCAAAACCCTACAAAACCCAACCAAACCAAAATCAAATAGGACAGAATATAAAAAAATTTGAAGTGGCAGACAAAATCCATAATTCAACAGAGGAATTTAAAAATATTCAGGATGTTCCTGGACACTTTTGAGACAAGGAAATACTGATATTCTTTCAATCCTGGGAAGATATATGGGGTTTTGTTGTTTATGATCCCAACTGTTCCCTCCAATACATCTCTCTCCTCTTCTTTTCCCTAATATCCCCCTTGAGTCCAGTTTCTCTGATTTGTAGAGCCTTTGAGGATTGTTTAGGTAGCTCACATCAGTGGCACAGTGGCACAGAGTACACAGGGCCCAACTCTGCTTTCTTGCAAGAGTTGAATTTGCCCCTTTTCCAGGCAAATATCAACAAGTCAGCAGCCACAGGACCTGTGCCCCCTCCCACACTGAACATTCAGAGACAAACATTTGCCCTTCTCTGCTCCTCTGAGTATCCTCTTATCCCACAGAATAATTTCACTGATTTAAACAGGAACTAGAGTACCCAAAAATGAGACAAAATCTGACACACCTTTGTCATGGAGCAAATCTTTATCCTGTGAAGGAGAACGTGCCAAAATATCCACTGGCTGTACCTGAACAAACATCTTGCTGGAGTGAGTGATGCTGTCTATGGAATGGCTGTGAGGTACCTGGGATACATTTGTGGAAGTTACAAGAAAAATTCTTCAAAACATGAGAATTTTTAAATTAACCAGAGGTACTCTCAGTGCATGAAATGGAACAGTTTGTCTCTCAAGTAGTTATGATATCAGTAACCAGGTGAGCCAGTAGCCACAAAGATGTGATTTCCCTGTTATCTCATGATCATGTCACATACCTGTCCCATCTATAAACAGAATATTAACCACCATGCACTTTCAGAAGCTGGGAGGAAACCTGGTGAGTGCCCAAAGGTGCAAGTGGACTTGTTTGTGTTTACAAGTAAGTCACCAAGCTGATGTGATTGAACAGTTACTCCATCAGTGTCTTGGCCCTTCTTTTCTCCATCTGGTAGGTAGGCAGGCAGATTAAATATATGCCATGTGTTTGTTTTTCCTGTAAAAAATGAGCTGTGTTAGTATTTCTTGTCTCTATGAGGTGGTACCAACAGTACAAAATATATTGATTTACATTAAAAAATGAGGAGTTACCAGGAACACAATGATGTGCCACCCAAAGCACAGTGTTTTATTAAAGGAGATGGCAGTAAACCATCATTTTTATTTAAAAAAAGCTCAATTACAGACTTTAGAGAAAATTAAATTTATTGTTGATCCTCAGTGTTTTGAAGCTACCAGTTGATTCCTGGAAGTGACTTTGAAATGAGTTTTGGGAAATCATTTTAGTATTGACTTGGGCCATAATGGTTGGCTGTTGCTTTTTTGTATAAGTTTGATTAAATTACCCTGAACAAGCTCCAAGTCCGTGTCCTTCTCTGAGGCCAATTGTGAATATGACCATAATACACTCTCTAAAACATATTTCAGAAAGTAAATAATCTTTCAACCTGCAAGAACATCACTGCACTCTTCCAAGAATAAGCAAATGAACTTTGTTCCTTGCCTCAACATACATCACTTCTTTTTTTTTACACTTCCCACTTCCTCTAGTTTTAAAAAATTGGGGTTATTTGCTAGATTTCTTCTGTACACTACAATAGGAGATAATTTTGACTAGGTCTTAAAGAAAGAAGTAGCTAAGGAATAAGTGCATAATAAAAGTTTCAATTTTATTATTGTATAATAAGAACTGGCAGTTCTACTGATTTCAGCCTTTATCTCCCCTCTGAAATGTAGTTATTCCTTCCTACATCAGTAAACTCAAGTGAAATCAGGGCCACATTATAGCAGGTTCTATACAAGCACACAAGAATGAATGATCTTAATCTGAAAAAGGTTTGAAAATTAATGCCAAATATGCAAAAATATGACTTCTCCACAGCTGCTGAGTGAGCCTGGTCTGGAGACAGGAGGGGAGTCCAGGTCTTTGGAGACCCAAGCCCTGTGCAGTGAGCTCTGCTCCCCAGACACCAGCTGGCCTGAGTTTTTATCAAATCTAAGGTATGTACTTCAAAATCCAAAATTAAATGACAATAAAATACATGAACCCCCCAAGAGGTGACTGGTGCATGGTTGCCACAAAGCCAGAAACAGCCAGAGAGACAGCAGAAACAGCAAAAGAATAGGGGCAAGAGGAAGAAAGCAGTAGAAGTTTTGGGAAGAATTTAACATGATCAGCTGCACAGAAAGAGTCTTGAACCATGACATGGGATTTGCAGTCAAGATTCAAAATAAAACAACCTTCCAAAGAACAGCCTGCTGCACTTCCCAAATGCTCTGAGTTCCCATCTGAGATGGAGTAGGCCATTTGGGGAGCAAAACTCTTGTGAGGAAATTGGTTCAATGAGGGCAAGGATTTCTAGGGAGCAGAGCCCTGGGGAGGATTTCTGTTTCCCTGGCATTCTATTTCCATGCTGGGAGGGCTGCCCTGGATCCTGAGGCCAAAAGGTCTGGGCAAGTCTTGGTGGAGAAGAAGATGAGGGTGGCTTGCAAAGGTTGAGATTTTCTGCTCTTAAGTGACTTTGAGTCCTGCTGAAAGAGAGACCCCAGTCCTCAGGGGTCTGAGTGAGCAGGAGCAGGTTCAGCTGGTGCTGGAAGAGTGAGTGGCTGCAATGCTCTGTACTTCCACAAACTCTCTCTTTCCAGTGCTCTCTTGTTCCGGGCAAAAATATTTGGGTACAACTCATTGTCAAATGTCTCAGACATTCCCTACCCTGCAGGCAATCTTCTTTAGATCTTTAGGTTAGAGAGAAAACTGATTTGCTCCTTAAATTCATCAAAACACAGGGGATGATTTAGTTTAGTGGATGGGGAAAGAATGGCAGCCTGTGTCAGATTTTCTTGTTGATTGTTTTTTCTTATTTATTTGAGTTTCTGTCTTGGGTAGAGAGAAAAATCTTATAATTTGCTGCCTTGAATTTGAGCTGTAATAGAGGTTTTTCCTTATTGTTTTTTTCCCTTTGCTTCTGGTTTCTTTGAACTTCAGAAAAGACAAGAAGTTTTCTTCTGCTAAATGTACTGGCTCATTTTGTATTAATTTGAATACCTTACTGATAAATTGAATTCACTGCTGCCCCACAAACAAAGTAGATATGAATGATCCCTCTTGCATTTTCTTTCTTAATGAAATGTTAAAGGTAACTTGCTATAAATGGAATCTCTGCTAAAGCAATAATTAGTATTTTAGTCTGTTTAAAATAACATTTTAATTATCTCCACTAATTATAAGAATGGTAGAATATCCCTTCAGGCATTACAGTGTTATTGTAGATGCTTTGCTTAAGTACCTAAATTCACATTATTTGCTAATATTTCCTCTTCAGCAGGGTGACATTTAAGCTCTGGGTGATATGTACATACTTTTTAAACCACAAAAATGGAAAAGATACAAAATAAAGGAAATAAAAGCAGTCAATTGAACTCTCAATTTATCCACCACTATCTCACTTCATCCATTATATCACCACTATAATTCATCATTTGAATGGTCCTACAGTAAAGCAGACTTGAAAAAGGAGAGAATTTCCCCTGCAAAGCTGATTTACCAAGGGTTTGGGGTAGAAGCAGGTGAACCCCTGGGGAAAATCTGGACACTGAAGCTCCAGTTGGCCAAGGGGAAGAAAATAAACACCATGAAAACACTGGGCCAAACAGCACCATAACACAGGTTTAAATGAAGCCTGCACATGGTGCTGGACAGAGCTGAGAGCAGAATTTGCTTTAACCACTGTGTTTGTTCCCATCTTTTCACAGGACAGGAGTGGGGATGGCAAGCAGGATGCTCCAGGGTCAAGAAGGAGACTGGAAACAACTCAAAATGAGAATGCTCATTAGAGCCCAAGCAGCTCTGTTTGCCTCAGGTGAGGCATGGGCAGCCCAGTGCCAGTGCTGAGGGCACTTTGGTTCACAAAACAGCCCCGTCTGCTCTGCCTGAGTCCCATCAAGGCTGGCACTGTGGGGTGTGTGGCTGGGGAGGGTTGATAACAGCTCTGACACCCCAGGTTTGCTTTATCTCATTCAGCAGCAGATCCCTATTTCAGCACCTGATGTGAAAGGAATTGTTTACCTTTCTTCTTGGCCTCGCTTTCTTCCTGCAGATGCTGAATTAGAGACTTTAACAAGACCAAGTGATGTGTTTTCTATAGGGAAAGCTTTGAAATAAGGCAAGATTGTTGTACCTTGCCCAAAGGCTCCTTTCAGGAGAAACTTGACTAACACAGGGAGGCTTACAAGGAGTTTGTCCCCCAACCCATTTTTTGTTTCTTTCATTGTTTGTTTTAATATTTATTGTGGTTTTTTGTTTTTTTTTTTTTTTTTTAAATCTGCTTTTCTTTTTAATATGTGCTTTGCCCACAAGTATTTCTGTAAAGTATTATGGTCAGGTCTCCTCTACAGTGATCCAGGGAGGAGTGACAGATGCTTCAATGGCATTCTTTAGGTGTATTTGTTTGGTTACTAGGAGTCCTTTCAATAGAGACACTGCAATATTCAGCGTGCTATGCTCAGAGCCTGTGCCTGCCATGGGAGATCGTCCAGCTCTGTGACTGAGAGACAGCAGGAAATAAAAAGGAATAGAAACAAGAGGAGGAAAGGGGATAAATGTGGGCAAGGAAAGCTCAGAAGAGGCATTTCTAGTTCTTTAAGGGATTTCTAGACCTTTAAGGGATTTCCAGCAGTCGGTCTGTAGAAAATTTTCATCCACATCCAAATGGGTCCGAAATTCCTCAGAGGAAATGCCATCATTTACCCCCAGCAGCTGAGATCAGCAGCACTGCCAGGCTGCACCAGGGACTGGCATCAGGCATCAAATAACACACAGACCCTTATTCTGAGGAAGGACCCACAGAAAGCTGAATAATAGGCTGAAAACCTTGAATTTCAGTACTTCTGGCAGTGTCCTGGTAATGAAGATCATGAATAGCACAGGCAGGATAAAATATCAGCATGTGCAGCATAAATACTGCCTGGACCTCTCTCCTGTGGCAAGAGGCATGTAGATGACAGAAGTTTAATTTCTGGTTAAACTATAGCTTTTTCCTGGGCAGAAGCAGCAGGAAGTGTGTTTCAGCAGGCAGCTGTGAATGTACCCTGTGGTTTTATTCTTCTTTGCCATGTGATCATTCATTCTTCAGCTTTTCCCCATGTGCCGGTTTGGACACCAATCGAGGAGGAAACACCCCGGAAGGGAGTCTCTCTCCTCTCTCCCGCCAGCCAAGCAAGCAGGTCCCGGCAGCACCCACCCCTCACGGGTTCGGGAGAAAGAATTTCTCACACGAGAGTGAAAAAACCCCCGTTTNTAACTTCCCATTATTTAATTTCCCTAGGCAACAATGTGTGATCCTAGCCAGAGTCACTCCCTGGTATTCTCTTTTCTCTTCAGATTTTTTTATTTTCTGGACAACTGCTTGCCAGTCTTGCCTTTTCTTTTCTACCATGTCACTTGCTTGGAGTTAATGCTCAGCAAAACCAAGGCTGCAAATATTCTATGTTTAAATAATGTATTTGAAAAGATTAATTAACAAAGAACTTGAAGTTGCTCAGCCCAAACAGGCACTGTCTAAACCACTGAGACACTCAGGAAAGGTTTTTCAAACATTCCACCAGAAGGCAGGGATATTTCCAGAGGAATGGTACTCAAGTTGTCAATCCCATAGCTTTTCATTAAGACCAAAATTCCTAAATGCTATCTGTATCCTTTGAACACCTTCTGCCTTGGCACTCAGTGGTTATGACAGCTCCTAAAGCAATCTGTGCTCCAAAATTCACCTTAAATATCTAATTATGGGAGCCCATAGGAATTATGCACTTTAATTTGGTCAGATCTAAAGATGAATACCATTTACATTTCCACCTCTGAGGATACAAGTTTTCCAGTCTTTAGTCAATGCCACTATTAAATATACAAATCAGACAGGTTTGAAAAATGAAAAAAAGCTCCCACCTTGCAATGTTAGCTCAAGCATTTTTTTCAGATCTAATGCTTACTTCCTGCCTTTATTAACTGTGACTGAAAATGCCTTAAAATATGTCAGCAGAGATACTTATTGCAGTTAACAGCATTACATGGGATTCAGCATCTAAAAGCTCCTAGCCTATATTATGTGCCAGAAATGTGGGAAAGAAGAGCTGGAGAGAATTGTGTGGAGCTTGTTGTTGTTTGGAGGTGGATGCAATCTTAATTCTGGGGTCTTGTCCTCATAATGAGAGAGTTTTTGTAGGTTGAGTTAAAAAAAGGAAAGAATAATCTTTGTTTTGCTATTGTGGCAAGTGTCAAACCTGGTGAACAATGTAGATAAATTTTTGGACATTTGACATGGAGAATAATGTACAATTAATGCCAGTTCCACTGTTTTCTTTCCTTGTTGCTCTGCACAGATACCATGGTGTTTCTCAGAAGTAAAAATTGGTACAGAACTGCCTTGAACAAGGACTGAGTTACAGCTTTTATCTTGCACTTGTGGCTGTTTGGTTTTAAACTCATTTTATATATCTTCTAAGCAAAATAAACACATCACAATCTTCAGCCTTGTGGGGTTGGTTTGTCCTCAGTTGCATCTTTAGATATTTAATGGAGTATAGATTAAAACATATTCTCACTATCAAAACTGCCATTATTCCCTTCTCTTTTCGTCTTCATTCTGTCTATAGTTTTTTGTTTAGGTTTTTGTTGGTTTTTTTGTGGTTTTGGGTTTTTTTTTTGGTCAAGATACTTTAGTCTCTGGATGAGATTTTTATCAGTGTCAAGCACCAAAGAATAATTAACCTCCATGTTTTGTACATGCCAGTGGTGTTCCCACACAGCCAGATGAGATTTGCACTTGTGCCACAGCCCTGCACTGTTCACAGGCACTGCAGCTCTGTGCCTCACTTGAGATGCTGAACAGGACATTGCCACTTGCCCAGTGTCATCTCACTGAATCTTCTCCATCTTTCCAATCTATCAAGATCATTTTGAATCTTAATTCTGGCTTTAAGGATGTTGTTACCCTTGATGGTTTAATGGACACTGTAAATTTTACATGAGTACAGTCTTCCATCATTTAAGTTAATGAAAACAGTGACAGGCCTGAGTGAAATACCTGCCCACCTTTAGATAAAGTATTAAATCTTCTAGGAAAGTGTATTTTCAGACACTTTGGTAGCATTGTGGATTAGTGCTTGTAGATATTTTTTCACCTTGCTTTTACATGTGCTGTATAGCTTTCTCAGGGTAAATAGAGATGCTCCCTTCAGCATCTCTTCTCCTCTAAACAGTTATTTGGTCAGAGAACATATTGAGTCTTTAATAGATTTTTTTTTTTTACTTCAGATGGTTAGGAATAAAATATTTTAATGAAATCTCAGAGTATTTTTGTTCCAAATCTCCTGTCTAATTTCTGTGCCATGGTTGCAGCAAATAAGATGGAGGGCTTGAGGGTTTTGCTGTTGTGCCACTGCAGGTGATTGAAGATATGAAAAAAAATTTTCCAAGTGTCTGTATAACCACCCACGGAATAAGCTTAATGCATTTATTCAGACTGGTTTTCTGAGAATTAATTTACATTTCATATATTTGAGAGTCTCACATGGAAAGATATTTTTATGATTATTTTTAATACAGTAGTTTGATGAGATCATAAGGATTTACTTTGGAAGGATTTATAATTAATTTCTGCATATAAAGAAGGTATTATTCCACAAGTGTGAAATTTATATTTATTTGTTCCCTGTAAAGTTTCATGAAGGAGAGAGAAAAAAATAGGTGCAATTACAGAGCAATAGGACCTTCTGGTCTCTTCTCTCCCTGTCTTGTGAGTGCTAATAAGAAATTTTCAGTGGAAAATCTGTGAAGAAGGAGAAAGAATCCATGTCTCTTTAAGAAACAAGAATTTAATTATGAAAAACTCCTGGATTCCATACACCGTGTTAAACTTCCTCTTGTCCTTTCCATGTTAATTTATATTCTACCCTGTCCTAGATACAGGATCTTTTCCCCAAACTGCCTTCAATAATACAGAACATTGTTTGAGGGAAGATTTTTCTTCTTTCTTTCTGTAGAATGTGTGATGAAAAAGTTGAATAGCCCTCAAGCAAATGCATTTTAAGGAAAATCTTGTGTGGGTCAGAGGAAGCAGCACTGAAACAAGAGCTGAGTCACTCCCTCCTGCCATGCCAGGTGTCCTCAGGAGCCCAGAAAGGCTTGGTGAAGGCAAAACTGCTCCACTGGTGCAGCACATCTGTCTGGGGCATCACCAGAAGAATTCCTGACAAATCTTTGGGGGAAGGACCAGATAATTCAGGAACTGACTATGGGATGTGAGCTGTTAACTTGTGCTCGGAGCTCAGGGGAGCAGGAGACTTGTAAATGTCACCATCAAACCAGATATTTATTAGTTGGAGCTGACACACTCCAACTTCCCAGTAAGTGGTGAGAAAATATTCCCTAACACTTGAGACTTTTAAAACTGCAGCAGATTGAACATGGTCTGAAAAAAAATGTTCTTTTGAGTTGAGTGCTCTTGGAGCAGTGGGGGGAGTGATGAGATGAGCAGTTTTGGTCTTTCCCTCCTGATTCTGCCCTACTTTCCTGTCACCACCTCCTAGAGGCTATTGGTTGTTCTACAATCAAATTGTTTCCAGGGTGCTGCAGAGTAAGTGGGAAACCTGACTTATACAGTAATGAGTACTGGCCAGAGAGCAAAATAACGGGAACACTTTTAAAAAAATAATATTGACTTTTTCCCTTCCTTGCTTACCAGCTGCAGACTGTGCCACGAGAGAAACCAATCACGGACTCATTCCCAAACTGTCCAGATGAAAAAGACCTGGAGGCTACTTTGCTTATTGCCATAACTCTCTGGAATTGCTTCCTGCCATATATCTGAGTACTATATTCAGGCTAATTTGCCATAACTTTCCACTAGAAACCTATTCCATACCCTGATAAATCTCATCTCTTGCTCTTCCCACAACTCCCATCCTGAAGAACTCAGTTCATGTTTTCATTTGTCCATTTTCATTCGGAATCAGAGATGCTGCCTGAAATATTTAAAGGCTAAGGACCTCAGAGGCACTGGAGAATGCTGTCAGTGCTTTCCCTGTCATTTTCTTTGCTCTGTGGAGGATCTAGCATTAAAATAAAACTTCCAGACAGGTAAGAAAAATGATCCATATTACTGGACAATCTGCTACCCTTTTCTCATGCAGATCAAGACCTTTTTACCTCTAGCTTGGGAAGGTATTATTGAAAAAGTATGAAAGGAGAAATGCCTTATTACATAATTGGTTCTACCATGCTGAATTAAAGAAATACCTGTGTAGAATACAGAGGACAAATTGAATTTTAAATTAACCTTTCAACTATATAGATATTCTCTGCAGTGCAGCAGCCAGCAGAGACCCGTGTACCCCACTTTCTGTGGTGTCATTTCACCACTGTCTTGCTGCAGGGTAGTTTGTGCAAGGCTGGTGCACACAATGCTCTGTGACGACCTCAGAGGAGACAGTCCCAGCTGTAAGGGAGGACACATCCCCATGGAAATCATTCTCCACGTGCTCAGCATTCCCGTTGGGAACCTATCATCCCTGTGTGACTTAGGAATGCTCAGACCTGATCCTGTAAATGCTCATTTATCTGTTTCACCTTGTCCATGACATCTCACTTAGCCCACACTGAAACTAAAAGTTTTTCTGTCCTTTTCATGGGAATTGAATCAGACTCTGCTGGAAGATAAAATGAAGTTGAGATTCAAAGATACTGAGGATAGGAGCATAAAGTCCTTGGTTAGAAAATGGTTTGAAATTTCTTCTTCCATTGCAGCATTAATTGTGTATTGAAATTAAAATATTTTGCCATTCTCATACAGATCTTTGAGCTGTTCATCAGTTCATTTTCAAACACTGTAGCCTTAATACAGGTACTGAATCCTGCTTTTACATCTCCTTGTAAGTGTCACTAAAATAAAAAGAAAGCTCTATTTCTCTGAGCAAGTGGTGATGAAGGTGTGCTGTTTCAGAAAAAATAACACTTTTGTGTGTGTGTATTATCACTTTTGAGCCCCCTCTTGGTTATCTCTCTTTGTTTCACACAAGGATGGTATTAGTAGCCTGGAGCAATCTCTATGTGCCCTTTCAATCAGAAACATTTCTTGATTTGTATACTTATATAGCACAGGCCAAGCTGAAGTGAGAATTTATTTCCTGAAGAAAACAGATTTAATGTGAAAGGTGATCCTCAAAAGTTTCACAGTTCCAGTTGCCTTGGATAAGCACCAAGAAAAGCAGCTGCTGCTCCGAGTGAGCCTCCCACGCCACAGGCGAGGTGGGGAATGTTCTGTGCCCAGGCCCCTCTCCTCAAGGACACTGCAAACTCTAGAGGTACTAAAGCAGGATTAACATGAAAAGCATTAAATTCAGACTTTCAGTCCCTCATTTTGCATTGCACTGTGGTTCAGAAATCTGCCCCACAGAGCCTTCAGCTCCTGCCCGTCTCTCGTCACCTTCTCCCTCTACCCACCTTTAACTTTGCAAACCTCTTACTCTCATAACCTCAGACCATTCTAAACTTCATTGTGTTTATAGAAATACCAAACAAAAATTGAAATAAAGAAACAATGTTAGCAAAATATTCACCATCTTTTAGAGCACTAAAAGAATTATGGCAATAAGAATTTTTATTGGAAATATAAGACTGTTTATACATTTGTTCTTAAATTAATGAGTGTGAAAGTAGAGGGAGGTGTCGTGGGATGATCTTGTATTCCCCATCGCCTGCTGGAAGGTTTTTTTGTGCCTTCGGACTGCAGCCGGGAGGACTCTTCACGGCGGCTCGCCTGACCTTGCAGCCGGAATGTTTACATACTTTTGCCCGGCTGGAGACTTTTTTTCCCTCTGCTGTAGCGGAGGAGGAGGGNCAGAGTGAGTAAGTAGCTTATTGTTTGGAGTGCTGAGAGCTGCCTAAAAGGAGAATACTCTCCAACATGAAAAAGAGAGCCACAGGCAAACAGCTATTATCTCAAGTAATCTTCAGCAAAGAGGACATGTCTATTAAATAACTTCTGGAGACCTTGGGTAATTTGATCCCTCAACCTCTGCTCACCAAGCTACTGGATCAGAGGAGAAATGTTCATAAACCCTTGTGAAGTGCACTAAAACATATGGAATATGTTGAATGAAGGATGGGTTAGTGTGTGACCTAATGATGAGATGAACAAAAGAGGGGAAAAACATTGCACCACCTTTTTGCAAATTCCATTTATCCACGAAATAACAATTGCATTCATATTTGCATTTCCATTACACAGAATTGTTATCTTCTGACTTACCAGCACAGTTCTATTGTTTTATTTATTTAAACTGGATGGTTTGCTTTCCACAGTATGACCAGATGGGAGAAAAATAGGATTCAATAATGCGAACATTTCACAGTAAATAAATTGCATTAATACAACAATATAAAAGATGTGCTCAGCAGTTTCTCTAGGACAAGGTCTGTTCTACAACTATGCATCCAGCTTCCTAAACACTTGGAGAGCTGTAAAGGTTACATCTTGTTGTGTGAAGTAATATAAAAATATGTTGAATTTCTGATTAGGATTCTGCTAACTCACATCTCCCCATTTAAAAAAGTTACAAGTTTAATTGGCTGCTCTCAAGCAGAATATTTCTGCATCTCTATTTCTTGCTCATATTCACTACTGCAGGTTTCTCTGTAAAATCTTACAGTGACTAAGGACTACAAAAGGGATAGGAAGGCAGAGCCATTAGCTCAGCATCAAATTCACTCTGTGCAGACAAACCCCTCAAAAGAAAAATGAGAAAGGATTCAGAAAGGTCCTGTTGGTGTGAGATACATTGACTTGCTGGCCTGTCAGACTGAGTGTTCTCTGTGCAGAATCCCATCTCCTCTGTGGGTTCTTCACCAGGACAAATCACTGCATTTCTGGGAGCTCTCAGTGGGGCTCCCCTCCCTCTTTGGTCTCCTCTGGTTGCTGGATACCCACAGGCTCCCCTTCAGCAGCTTGCTGAGGGAGCAATCAGTGGATCCTCTGCTTCCACCTCCCAGGCAGGTGCTGCTCAAAGAATGAACACTGAATCTTTGTTGCCCAGTGTCCCTTCCTGCTGATGCTCACAAATCTGAAGTTGTCTGGGGCCACGGGGCAGGAGCCACCAGTGCTGCTCCACGTGGGCCATGAGAGAGGGGAAATGAATTATTTTGCTGGTGCTCAAACTTATTTGGCCCTTGCAAGACAATGAATTTTTTATATATTGCTTAAAGAATTATTTTAGGGTTTTGAGAAACCCTGGGTTCTCTTGGTGTGAATGGAAAATCGTTTTTGAAGGAAAGAAAACACTGAGGTCCTGTCTTGGTTTGAAGGGTAGCAAAACCAAAATAAAAATGAAAACACTTGCCTGCTTTCAGTGCTCCCAGTCACCCTCTTTCCCCTTCACTACTTTGTAACAACTGCAATCTATTTCTGATCCAGTGTGAAGGAAAAAGAAAAGCATCTTGAAAATGTTCTGCTTGAATATGGATAAGCACATCTTTTTCTTCAGAAATTACTTAAGTATTCCTATGTTCATAAAAGTACCTCAAACACTTAAGTTAGAAAAAAGCCCCAAACCATTGTGTTTTTAACTCTTTGTATTATTCATTGCAATGGGGTAGTTCAGGATGGTGAAATCAGACATTTACACTTGTTATGAACTTATGTACATAAAATGTTACCTCCACTGATATATAGGTATAACAATATTTTATTATGAAGTATTTGTGGTGAACTCTTTTTTTATAGATAATACTTATAGTGATTGAAACTGTAAAATAATTAATATTTAAGTCAAGCCACTTTGACTTTTTTTGAGAATATATTTCTGCACACCTCCATAAGCATCTGGAGCCAAACCCAAAATCTGTGGCAGAAAGGGATGGAAATGACTCATATATTTTGTCTCTCAATAAAAATAAAAAAAGCACACATACATTCCACACCTCTCATTTCTACAGCACACACACACACTGAAATACTCTCTTTATCTTCCTTTAGAGATACATTTTACATGATGTATACATCCACGGTGAAATAAAAGAATAAATTGAATGAAAAATACTGTAGCTATATTTGTATTTATCTTTAGCAAGACAACTACAGCCTGCATCCTCTGCTGATGACAATTAGTATGAAAGAGTGGAAATTATAGCAAACAAAAAACTTCTTGCACATTATGCATGAGCATTGAGCTGATTTTATTCTAATGTTCCACTGCATCCTCACAGCAGTCAGAAAGCTTAAAATGATTAAGCATAACAAAGATCTAAATACTAATTTTTCTTTTCATGCCACTGGTAAATTATAACCTTAAAAACACTGGGATTTCATTGGTGCCACTACTGGATGTTCATAAAAAAACCTGAGGAATTTACATCTCTGGTTTTAAATATACAAGATCTATAATTCTATTTTTGTGCATAAAAATAGAAGCATTGCATCACCTCTTCTGCAAGGGTGAAATGCAGAGTTTCCTCATGGCATTGTCTTTAAACACCACTTTAGTCAAAGCAGAATGGAGGCTTGAGCAGCCCCTTCAGCTGTGTAGGGGATGGCTCTGCTTCCCTTAACACTCCTGAAATTGTGATCAGTATCCTCAGGTGTGGATCTGGCCTCCAGGTTTGGGTTTTTTCAAGCAGTACACAGCAAAGGTTGTAAAGCATTCACTTTGAAAATCTGAGACTTTCTGCAACAAACACTTTTTTCCCTGTCTCAGTATCCTCCTGCCTGATGACTCTTCTGCTGACAGTAAACTAAATATTGAACAGCCCTTCAAGGGGTTTGCCTCTTTACCTCTGAGCTTTTCAAAGAAACTGATAAAATGTCTAATTATTTGAATAATCAAGGCAATGAATATTTGATCACTAACATCAAAGATGAAGCCATAATTCAAGTGCTGAGCTATATGTTCAATATTGCATTACTCATAACACAAGGAAAGTTATAATTTCCTTGAAAACATGTTTGTTAAAGGCCTTTTGGAACAGTGGAATGGAGAAATTTTGGGTATTAATTTATATATATTTATTTCATTATCCAAAACTTGCCGTTGTGTCATTTGTCAAGCTGTTGAATAAAAGAAATCATGGTCAATTAAGGACAATAACCTCAAATTTGGACACAACTCACAATGCCAATAATGGTCTGAGTCCAACCAGACACTGTGAATAATATCAGTTTTTACACTTATATATTTTTATTATTACATTTCTTATTACTATTGTTTATAATAATCCAGGCATGGAGGCTGGATTATCTGTTTAGTGTCAATTAATTAACTTTGTTTCTGTTTCTGGCTGAGATCACTGAAAAGTGACTATAGAACATCATCATTGCCACTCCCTGGTAGTTCCTGCTTGCCTTTCTCTTCCCAGCATCCTAAAGAGAAGCCAATTTAGTCCTAATCCAGGGTCACTGAGAGCATCCCTCAAGGTTCAGCACCACAGCCAGCACTGATCATTAAAAAATACACTTTGACTTTGATGTGACCTAATGCTCAAGCTGGAGCCAGCCAGGAAACAAAGCAGCCATTTCTCTTTTAATATTTCAAACACATCTTAGGCAGTTTGGGGCCTTCCATCCAGAGCAGCTGCTGCCTAGAGAGCCCCTTCAGCTTTATGAAGCCCTGGGCATTCACCTGCCCTGACAAGTTGTTCATATCAAGATGCCAGGTTGTTTTGGTTGCAGATAATTAAAACCATTAACTACTATCTATCAAGATATAGGGAACTGCAGTTATAGAAAGGGCACTTGATAGAGCCTGGGCTGACTGAGGAATGTTGGTTTGGACCCTTTGCTCCCCTCTGCAGCCCCTGGACAAAATCCTGATTGGAAAAGCCCAAATTGGCTCACTCAGGTGAGGGTCACTGAGGGTCTCAGGCTGGGTTTGCCACCCACCCCTTTACTGAGGCAGAACAGTGCACAGTGAGTGCAACACTGCACAGAGAGAGCCCAGCAACATTCTGAGAGCTCAAAATCCAGTTCCCAATCCCTCTTTTTACACACTTCATCAGTTTCTTGTTCATTTTGCTGTGTGTGTTTCCACTGATTGGATCTCAAGTCATGCATCTCCCACTCACATTTAATCTCCTTTGTTAGTGAGAGCCCAAGTATACCAGGCATGACTCTGAGCTTCATTTATTCCCAGAAATGTGATGTATTTTCAGCACTATATCTGAGTGTTCTCTGGTGTGAATGTGCTCCCTGTGCAGTGCTCAGGTGCCTGAGTGATTGCCAGAGCTCTTTAGTGGACTGCAGACATCCTGCTTATTAATCTGAGTAACTGCTCACCACTCATATTCTCCAGAACCCCATCACTTCTGCTGCTCAGCAACAATATTTGGGCTTTTGACTTTCTGAGAGGCAAGCAGCAATATTTCACACCAGGTACTAACCCACATTCTCAGGCAGAAAACAAATTTAGTCAGCTGCAGTTATGCAGTTAAAAAAAAAAAAACAACAAACCAAAACTTTTGTGTTTAAAAGTGACTTGTGTTCATTCTGTTTGAATAAATGTTATCAGAAATGAAAATTCATAGCCCCCCTGAGAAGATAAATCTTCTAAAAATGTACAGCTGCACTAAGAAAGAGGAGTCATTGCCTCATTGCCTTAGGGACATTAGGACGGTGTCCTTTGGCCACCACAGCCATCCCAAAATGAAAGAGAAAGAAGGAAATAGGACACCTGTGTTATGTTGACCTCATTGTCAGTTAAAAGAACAAAATATGGTATCAGTTTCTTCTCAATTATTAGATCTATAATGAATAAATGAGCCAAGGAAAAGGATAAGGAGATTAGAGGTTTATTTACCCAAAGAACTCTCCAATTCCTTGATATTGTAACAAAATTGTAACAAAATACCCACCTTCATGTGAGGAACAATAGCACAAATTGCAGATATTCACTGGCAGAGACAGAACTTACTTTAAAAAAGGCGACACAGCTACTATTATAAATTCTGCTGTTAAGAAATAATTTCAAATTGTACTTGTGCCTGGACCTCCACTTGGAGATCAAAGACCAATTGCAATAAGAAATGATCTCTTATAAAAAAGAGGCCTCATTCTAAGGAATGCCTCAAATAAAAATGGGCATCCAGACAAAATATGTGTACAGTCAACTATCCTGGGGGAGCAAGAGCAACCCTGGAGCTTCTCACAGAGCTGCAGCTACTCTCTTTTATCTTACCATACCTTAAAAGCAGTTTTTTCCTCATGGTGTGATCCAGCAGCTGCCCTTGGACATCTCAGTGCCATAAGTCCACTGCTGCTGGGAGAGAGGAGTGACAAAGCACAGCATTAATACAAAAAATCCACAAAAATCTTAACCAAAGAATTGTAAGCATTCACTTGAGATAAAAAAATAAAGAAATTCAAGGTGATTTCAATATATCTTGGCTAAAAACTAGGGAAACCAGCCAGCAGATATTTTAAGGCCATGTTTGCACAGGAAATATTTAGAACAGGAATACAAAATATTGTGTAAATAGGAGAGATCGAATCAAAGGAAAATGTTAAAAGATGGATTTGACAGCAAGGTTATGTGGTTGCTTTATTTGATTTCATGAGGGAAACACTCCAGGCTGTTTCACTGGATACAGTTAAAGCACAGGACAAGTTGGGCAAAAGCAGAAGATTATGAACTGCAGAGAAAGTGCAGCAGCCAGAGGTGCAGCAGGAGAGCATTTCCACCCCCTAAGTGCCCATTTTCTGGCTGGGGTTTCACTGCGATTCTTCTTCTCCCCTCTGGGACCACCAACCTCCCACCACACTGATCCCAGGCCATTGGGCAAACATCCAAAGACCTTCCTGGGCCACTGGTGCCACTGTTTTACCTGGCTGTGCCATTTGTGCCTCTGGAAAGAGCCAGCAACTGGGCTTAGGGCCTGCAGGAAATAGCCAGGAATTTATAAGACATAAAAATGTAATCCTATCTTGAGAATGTGTGATAATTTCCCCAGTCTATTTTCATAAATGCATGGAAAATACTCTTGAATATTTCACGTAGATTATTAGAGAACACTTAATTTCTGCTGCTAAGCCTTAAAATACCTTCACTGGAATCTTCAAAATGACAAACACCTGTCTTACCACTCTTATCACACCAAGAATAGGTTTCCATCAGACCACAACAACAAAATGATAATTTGTGAGGTTCTGAAATAAGATGGGACTGGTAAAAATCGTCACAGAATGATGATTTTAATATGAAACTTTTTAATATCCCAGTATCACTGTGGCTTAATAAAACTGAGGTTTTGAGAATGAAATTAAAACATAAATCCCTAGAAGAGACTTCCAGAAGCTTAGCATGCAATTATTAGGTAAAAAAAAATCAGCTTTTAAGGTTTTAAATGTGTCTCTGTCAATAGAAAAGCAAGGAGAGGATGTAAGCACACACTGAGAAACAAGAGCAGCTCAGCACTGGAGATGTTTAGGGAACAGAATTCTTTGATAATGTTCAAGGTCCAAAATTGTTCCATCCAGCATAGCAGTTTTATAAAAAGTCCTCAAATTAGACAATTTTTGTTGCAACCACATTTTTGTCCATGAAGGTACAGAAGGAGTAAAACATGTTTTCAAGGTGCTCTCCAAAATCCTGGACAGCTGAGACATCCAAAGAATTTTCCAGTGATTTCAGAGCTCTGCACAGTTGGCACCAGGAGGACTGGGGAGATTCCTCCACCCCCAGCCCCACACTGGGCCAGGTTTAGAGGGTCAGAGCCCTGGGCAAACTCCTCCCTGGGAGCCATCAGGGCTTCAAAGCCTTTCCCAGGCTGAAAAAATTCTCCTTTAGTGGAGGGCAGTCTAAGTGCTTAATGGATCCTGGCTCAGACCTGTGTTTGCAGATGCAGGGATGTTTTCCAGGAGATACTTCAATTTCTGGGTGGTTTATCTCAATGGAAGACTGTCTTGTCTGATGAAGTCTGATTGTCTTGTTTCTGTTTCATTTCTATAGGAGGTTCCTTAACACTGGTGATTATTTTTATTTTTAGAACCTAACATAAAAAAAAAATCAAGCTTCTACTTAAAAAAAAAAATTCTATATTTATGAATGAAAGCAAATGGTCAGTTGTGTAGAAAATGGGAAGAATTTTCTGGTGATAAGTCAGAAGTCTATGCACAATGACATGGAAAGAGATCCACTGTGGTTCAAGTGTGGCAAAACACTGAGCTCCTACAGTATGAGCAGCTCATGATTTACAGAAAACCCAGCAGGAGACAGAGAGCTGTTGGATGCCTCCCCAGGGCTGCCAGGCTCATCCAGGGTAACCTGGGTGTTACTGCACCAACAGGTAGGTCCAGAGGTGCAAATTGCAGCAAAAGCTGCTCAGTTTGTAGAGGTGAAAAGCTATTTCTACCCCAAATCTCTCTTCCTGTGATGGGCTATGAACACCTGCTCAGGGAGTGAACTCCTGCAGAGTTCAGGGATGTCTCCAGGCTTTGGATCTCATTTATGCAGCTGATAAGCAGAAATTTGATCTCTAGATACACCTCGGTTCAAACTACACAGATACCACAAGGTGAGAAGCCATGGTTTCAATTACTTTTCTTCAACTGGGTGTGTGTAAGAGAAAGAGCAAATAAAATAGACAAAACTGCTGTTGTTCAGCAGACACCCTGAGAAACAGGGAGACAGAGGAAGATTAAATGTGACAGGGACTCCCTGGAGGGCTTTGCAGGAGTTTAGGGAGGACTTCTTTTAACCCTGGCACACCTGAAACTGAGACTCTGAAGCAACAAAGGAATAACAGTAGCTCAATAACAGGTAATTTTATTCTTAATTCATCTGAGAAATGGTCTGGAGAACTATTTAAAGCACAGTGGAACATTATACAAATAATACTTCCTTGGACAACAAAAGGAAAAGTAAAACATGTCTAATGTGTGAGAGGAAATTGCTAGAGAAGCTCAGATAATGCTGTAGCCTTTTGTTGATTTTTCTCAATAGTGACTACAGTTGCAGAATGTGTCTGTGTGCTATGAATAGACACTGTGAATAAAATTCAGGTACCCTGCTAGTCAATTTTTCTTACCAATAAATACACACCCCAGAAAACATTCACGTGTGTGGCAAGTGGCATTTAACCCATGTACTTTGCACAATTGATGGAACTTCAGTGGGGATTCATTAGAGGCTCCCTTGAATGTGTATTTGGCACTGCTGGCTGTCCTTGGGCAGCCACCAGCCCAACCCTGGGTCAGCCAGAGGGAGGATGAAGGCAGAGCCCAGCTGGAAAACAGTTGTGCTGCTGGAACAGATCCCAGGGATCCGTGACCTGAATCCCACAGCTGGACAGACACCCCTGCCACAGAGCCCTCTCTCAGCTTGGGAAAGTGAATGTGGAGCAGAATCTCACAGGTTTTGGTCTCTCCAAAATGAAAGGGGAAGCAGATCCTGTTTAACATGAGGAAAATATTTAGTGACTCTCTGTGAGATACTAACTGGATATTTATCCATTAATACCACATAGAACTGACTTCAGATGGCACAGCCACACTTGGTTCAGTTGATATTCCAAGTTAATGCTTCTGTGTAGTTGTCATTGAGCTTGAAGCCTGTCATTCTTCCCAAAAACAGCTGGGCAGTTGGGTGCTGGATGGTCCCAAGGGGAAGGGAAAAACCACTGATCTTTCTTACACGACTTGACTGTGAATTTATTTAATTGTGTTGGATTCAACTATTAAATTTCCAGCCTTGTGGTTCAGAGCACGAGAGGATCCACGTCAGGATTGCTTTGGGCCATTATCCACTCTCCAGAAATGCATTCCTAGGGAAAAATGACAAGGATAAGACATTGCAACTGAGGCAGAAATTACATCCACTAAGTCCTCTATGGAGTTTTTTCCTTCCATCAATTTTGCTGCTGGACTTTTAACCTCAAATATATTCCTGGGTCACAGCCATGAATTTGACTAGTTGTTTAACCAACTAGTTTAACTAAATAACTATTTAACTGGGTGCTGGAAAATGATCTTGTGATGGTTTGGAACCTGTAACCTGAACAGCCCATTTGCTGTTGTCTTGTTCCTCTATTTTGAGAAACAGTGAGCAATTCCTTTCTCTTAATTTCTTTATTTATAATTGCAGAGACCTGTGCCATATCACCCTGAGTCATCTCTTTTCCAGCCCTAGGCCTGCTTGGTTTTTTTCTTTGACAAAGAAACTATTCAATATGTTTGCTCATCCTTCTCCCTGACTGGAGTTCTTTTATTTTCTCTTTCCAGATGAGAAAAGATCTAAATAAATACTACCCAGAGACCTCTTACTTTCTTTGAAGACTGCAGTGATCTTTTTAACAGTGCTGTGTAAAAATGACATATGTGAAACACAATGAAATTTGTTGAGACTCCCAACACTGAAGATTAAGTAAATATGATTTTACTCTCTGTACTAAATCTGCTGATGAAGAAGCTAAATTCTGATCAGCAGCAGTTACAGTAACTTGCTTGCCTGCTTTTCTCGTGCTGGGGATAATTCTGCCTTGGAGATGCCACTTGTTGATATCTTTTTGCCATGACAGATGTTTAAGCTGAGACTTCCTTGGATGACAAGACTGAAAATAACTTAACATGATTCGATGGAGACCCCCCAGCACCACTGGAACCAGTGCAGACCCCGAGCCCTTTGTCTTGCCTCTCAGACAGTACTTTGGCAGCCCATGATAATGTAAGAATAATTGCTTATTACATTTCTGCTGTAGCATACAAGCATTGTGTAATTCAGCATTAATGTCTGACAACCCAGCTGTCATCTTTCCAAAAATACTTGCTCTCTAACTACTGTAGCTGCTGCTGCTTCTACTTCAAACCAAGGGAAGAGATTCTGCTCCAGGGCATTTTGACAGGGTGTTATCTTTTCAAAAGACAGATGTTTGTGCTGCAACTGTCTGGTGGTTTTAAGGCTCATGCACATGTTTCAATAAATAAGTGTTAAATTACTTGCCAGGTTCTGAGTTAAAGTGGACTTCTAGAGAAACACGTAAGTGAAACCCAAAAGTAGGACCAGCATGCTCACAAAAATGTTTCAAATCACCTTTGAAACAACATGAAAAGCCAAGAAGCTCTGGTTAAAGGCTTATGAATATGAAAAGACTTAGAATTTATAAAATAGATGGTGGTGTCATTTTCTGCCCTTCTCCATTTCATTTCCCAAGAGAAATCCTTCAATGGGAGGGCAAATAATTCCTCCCCTTATAAGAGATTTTAATACTGGAAGTGATATGTTGGTTCTTATTGACCCAACTTTGATTTGTAAGCTGATGATGAAATTAATTTGGCCTTTGGTGTAACCACAATTAACTTCTCCAGAAGGGAGGTGATTCCATGCTTTGGAAGGAGCAGCCCAGGGCCTTTGTGCTGTTTGAGCCTCAATAGAGCCATGACAGCTGAAGTGGTGTCCCTGCCTCTGCCCTGGGTGGAATTATTGGCAGATAAATTATGGGAATTCTCTCTCATCAGAGTGACTGACTATTATCTGATGTGGGAGTTTAATTCCTCATTCAGATTCCCCCTAATGGACCAAACAAAGGCCTGGAGAATGGCACTGATTGAACAGAGTTTAATATTCTTTAGGAAGCCTGGTTAACCTGAATAAATATGTGTTGTGTCTCTGTGTACTGCAGGCTCTGTCTTGTATTAATAAGTGGAAGCGGGATAAACTACTTAAACTTTAAAACAATTTACAAGGAAATACATGAAACACTCCCCTCCCTCTGGTTACCTGCAGTTGCTTACTGAATGAAGGGTGGGGAGGAAGAAAGAGAAAAGAAAAAGAGGGATTCCATTTTTTAAAGTATTCTGAAACTCAGTCTTCTGCTATGTGCTTACCGGAACACCAATCTGAGCACTCTGATCCTGGGAAATTTGCTCAGTAGGATCACTTCAATTCTGGAATTATGGATCATTCTGGAATTATGGATAAGCAAACATAGGACAAATAATTCAGAGAATTTGTATGAGATGTGGGGAGGCAGTTAAATGTACAGTACAAAGTGAAAAGTACAATGAAAGTACAAAGCCTTTTATCTAAATAAATAAATATAGATGTGTATATATATATATATATGCACATATATACAAAAACCTTATGAAACCTCGAGTTTGCAAGCCGTTCTGTACAAAGATTTAACATACATAAACCAGCTCCTGGGACCAAAAAAGATCACTTTGCAAGTTAGAACCTAACAGTATTTCTCCTTATAACAACTTGCCCACCCTGTTCAGCTAACCACATGTTTAATCTTATTTTGGACATCATGAAAATAGAATTAATGAAAAATATCTTACTTGTCTGGTGCTGTAGCTCTGATCCTCTCTGATATTTTCTAGGAGCTGGGAAGGGCCATGGGTGTTCATTGATTCCAGAGGCTGGAAGAAAAGTTTGTTGGAACAATTTTGATTTTCCATGCTAAAATAAGATTTTTCCATATAAAGATTACATTTCTTCTCCCCTTTGTCTTCCTTGGATTACACTCCTCCCACTGCACCTCATGGAAAACCTCAGATTCCTCAGGTGCTGCCTTGGAGACTCCTGCAAACACCATCCCTGTGAATGTGCAACACTCTTCTTGCACCTTGCTTTATTTCTTTTATAATTGTTTGTAGCACATCTTTGCAAGCAAACAAGGCCAAAGCAGCAGGTCCTTAACAGGGCAGCAGAGAAGCTATCAGGAGATTGAATTTTTACTTCTTCCTTTTCCTCTTTCCAGTTGTTCAACAGCAATTCTTAATTATTTTCCAACTTTGACAATTAATAACTAATAAGTCCTATATAATCAAATGGGATTTCAGGCCCATGGTTTAAACTCAATTTACTGTACTTTTATAACAGTATTTTTTTTTCTTTTCCTTCCCCTGAAGGCACCTCTTCCTTGAATTCTGGGAGGTGAAGATTAAGCTGACAGATGGTATCAGGAGAAGAATGATTATGAGTTTTAAAAACCTTGATATTTTGGCTTAGTACACCATTTTTCATGCAAATACTGACATGGATATTAGCATCCAATTAAGAAAGTATAAAACTATGCCATTCTGTTACAGTTTACATTACAATCATTTAATGTTTCATTAAAAATACTAAGAAGGGCTGCTCTGAAAGGATAAAAATCAATGGTCTATATATCACTTCTACTGCTTTGCTCTTCTAGCACAATGTGGCACTGAAAATGGGCTGTAAAGGTCTTTAAATTATTCTGTTAATCTGAGTTGCTTTCTCCATTTTTTGTGTTCTGTCTTTATCAAAGGCTCAGTTCATGTCAGGACACACTACCTGGTGTTAAGGGAGTGTTAGAAAGGTAAAGGGTTAACTCTTCTATGTGTCTGTATAGGGTATTTCCAATTTATTTCTATAGCTTAGGTTATGTCTAAACATTCACCATTTGTTATTTGGGCAAGGGCTGTCAGTGCAATTTAAACACCAAAATCAGCTGATTGTCCACAGACAAATATTTTGAAATGTCCTTTGTTTACTGGTTCTTTTTTGTGAGAAAACCTCTTTTCTTGGCACTTCCACTGAATAACAACACACTCTGTTATTAGATGTAATGCTCTGACTTGTTTAACATCACCACATTCACATTTCTTTTTAAAAATAAGGAATAAATGGAATGACATTTCCCAGGCTCACATTGGTATGAGGTAACATATAAAATAACCTATGTTTTTTATAAAAAGTTCAAAATAATTCATTTGACCTGAGTATTTTTCTCTGCAAACACTATTACCTAGTTAGCTTAAAATTAAAATAAAATTTGGAATGTCTTCAAAAAGTTTTCTAAATAAATGCTTTGAAGATTTTGAAACATTTTTCAAAGTGGCCCAAAGTAGCTTTGCGTCAAGAAAATTCAAAATACTATTGTTTTGTCATAAATTTCAGGGATCTAATATGTTAGATTTTGTTATTTTAGCCAAAGAAAGGTGTAATTCAAAAGGTTTTGACCAACTATATGTACAGTAGTTTATCTCTTTCTCACAGACAGGGAAAAGGTATAAATCTCCTTCTCATCATATCTACTATCAGGGAACAAAACATGATAACAAAAATTATTCAAGTCTCGTGAAATTCTGGTTTTGTGAGAAACGTGCAGCCACGTTATTTAGCAAAGGAGTTGAGTGTTACATGATGAGCAAACCAAAAGTTCTCCGTGCTGTAAACAGAGACAACAAAATATCCCAACTGAACCCCCTCAGCACAGATTGCACTGACCTTGAGCCTGGGAACCATCACCTGGACAGGTGTCACCCACCCAAATAGCTCAAAAATCACTTTAAAAAGCATTTGAGGCTAAGAAATCTCAATCCTACCTGCTTTGCTTTTCCCTTTTTATTAAAAGTGGACATCCATCCCTACTTTGCATCTCCTGCAGCTTCTGACTCCTGCAAAGCAGCACAGGAAGGGTGACAAACCTGGGTGGATCCTGTAAAAAAGGTAATGAGGGTTCTGAGTGCTGAGAACCAAACAGCTCTGCCAGGCAAACAGAGCTGCACCATAAACAGCAACAGCTGGTTGCAAGTATTGCTTGCAGATTGTCTTCTTTATTAGGAGATATCAAAACCTCCAGTGACAATTCATCACTTTTCTAATCCTATTAGCAGTAATGGAAAAATGCCAAGTAATTTTCCACAAATCTCCCTCAGCTCTCTTTAAATTCATGAAGCACCCAAGATTAGAGCACAGCCTGAGTCAAAGAACATTGACTGGCCCTTAGACAACCAAAAATACCCAACCCTGTGCTAGGGAGGTCTTGGCAAATTGTTTTAAAGGACAACGGAACAGCAGAGTTGAGGTTTTCTTTTTTATTTTGAGATGCTGAGGCTTATTTGTTTTATTTCATTTGCATATAGGTTGGAAACAAGACTTCCCTCACTGTAACTCTGAGTAGCCATTGCCTTTGTTGTCAAAATTAATTATAAATGCTTTAAGGTTTGAAACACTGCCACAGTAACCAGTAGCTTGGCTGAGTTTGCAAACTCCTCTTGTAAAATTTTCAGACTAATGTTGGTTTTTATGGTTGGCATAAAGGGTGGGATGTAGTTAAATTTCATGCAATGGCTAGAAGGTAATTCTAACAAATTCAAATTTAAAGGAGTAATCACAGATAGGTATCCAGCAGGACAGTTTACCTAGGGAAGCAATGGATGCTTAGACACATAAAATCTCTATTAATAATTTAATTCAAAGAGCAAATATTTTAAATATTTTCTTCAAAAAAGTCAAAACACCATCATCTCCAAAAGCATGAAGAACCAGAGTATTTTTTCTTAAGTGAAATATTTTTATATCTTTTCACAACTTTGTTCCAGGTTTTTACCAGTTCCCACAATGTAGCATTGGAAGTATTCTGGAATATTCCAGGAGCCATGTGGGAACAGAGTGTGGACAATGAAAAAAAAACCCAAACNCCCTGCATCCTGGGAAACAAAACTCGAGGGAGAGCACCTTAGAGAACCACCAGGCAAATGATCTGCAGAGATCCTTGTGTTCATGGTATCTCTTCACACTAAACTTTTAGCTAAATATCTTTGCAGTTCTCTCCCTGGGTTCCTAAATGAATAAAAGGGTGATAATGGCACCTTCATCATTTTAGGAACATATTTACACCTTAACTAAACAGCTCTTGGGGGGCACAAAAGACAGAGATGCAAGAGCTTAAACCAATAGGAAAATGTCTTGAGGATCATGTTTGAAATGAAAATATGAAGCACTATCCTCTTCAGCTTAAAGAAAAAACAAACAAACCAAAAATGGCAATGAGATTTATAAAATAGCAGTGAAAATTCATCCTCTCATTGTATCAAAAAGTCCATTTCCATAAATTTTCAGGAAGAAAACTGCAGTTTCTTGAACAATCAGGAACTGAGGAATTTTTTCCATATGTGAAATCATGAGGGTTTTTTTTGTGACAAGTATCATCTCTTAAAACNAATATGAAGCGCTATCCTCTTCAGCTTAAAGAAAAAACAAACAAACCAAAAATGGCAATGAGATTTATAAAATAGCAGTGAAAATTCATCCTCTCATTGTATCAAAAAGTCCATTTCCATAAATTTTCAGGAAGAAAACTGCAGTTTCTTGAACAATCAGGAACTGAGGAATTTTTTCCATATGTGAAATCATGAGGGTTTTTTTTGTGACAAGTATCATCTCTTAAAACTTCAACTCCATACAGACACCAGCGGCCTTGAGCCACAAATCTATTGAAAAATTTGGGGATCTCTGATCTTAGCCATTTAAAAGGCATGCATTTTTAAGGAAAATTTAAATAAAGTTTATCCTTTGTAATACATCAAGTTTACTTATGAATTATGGAGTGGTCAAGTTCTGGTCTCATATTCTTCTGGACTGTTTTCAGTGCAGTGTCCAGCAAGATGCAACTTCTCAAATCTAAGAGAGGAACACAGGAAAGTTTCTCCCTTCAGATGGTCCTTCTTAACTTGGCATTTACTGATTGGAAAAACAACAAAAAAACCCTTATATTAAAAAAAAAAAGAAAACTGTGGATGAAATCTAAAGTCAAAATGTAAAGCAATGCAAAACACTGAAATATGCCAGCATTTGATCTAAGGATCCTACAGAATTAGCATAGTGAGCATATGTTCATGTTCAAAGATAACAGACATTTTTGATAACCCTCCCTAAACTTAGCTCATCTCTGATTTACATATTTAAATGTTCCTTTTCTTTTTTTTTTTTATGGGAATGACTTGAATCAGGGTCACCTTCATTATTCGTGCAGAAATACACACACAGCTTTCATTTATATAAATGTTTAACTACAAATATTGCACCTCAATTTTTAAACAGTAAATCTGTATCAAATTGCTCATTTTCTTATCCAGTAATTTTTGTAATTTATAATTATATTTTCTTGCTCTGCATATGTGCCAAAACTCTGTCTGCAGAAATGATTCTTGAATCTCATTCCTCCCCACCTGAGTTGATTATTTGTTAGATCTATTTTCTCTCTTCTCCATAAATTTCTTTTTTAAACTCCTTAGTAAAGTCCTCCTGGACAGCAGCAATCTAACTGCTTTAAAGCTTTTATCAGAACTTCTAGATTTCCAGAAAAAAAAATTGGGAACTCATAATTCCAGCACAAGCCATTTCTGCTGAACTTTTCTGACTGGCTTAGTATTAGCCATGATAAAGATAATTTGATGTGGACAGACAAAGGGGGTGATTTAACAACACAAATCCCATAATTCCATTAAAAGCATAGGTAAATGCCTAAAAAAAANGTTAAATTTCATGCAATGGCTAGAAGGTAATTCTAACAAATTCAAATTTAAAGGAGTAATCACAGATAGGTATCCAGCAGGACAGTTTACCTAGGGAAGCAATGGATGCTTAGACACATAAAATCTCTATTAATAATTTAATTCAAAGAGCAAATATTTTAAATATTTTCTTCAAAAAAGTCAAAACACCATCATCTCCAAAAGCATGAAGAACCAGAGTATTTTTTCTTAAGTGAAATATTTTTATATCTTTTCACAACTTTGTTCCAGGTTTTTACCAGTTCCCACAATGTAGCATTGGAAGTATTCTGGAATATTCCAGGAGCCATGTGGGAACAGAGTGTGGACAATGAAAAAAAAACCCAAACCCAGCTGTCTATTCTGTAGAAAATAAAGAATTTGGGGATTCATGCTGCAACATTTAGAACCTCCTGTGGTTTTCATTCTTCAGACTCAAGGCAGCCGTTTTAGGTATCACTTGATACTGAGTGACCTGCTCTTTTCTGCTGGATTCAGCCACACAGGGCACAGACAGGGCTGCTCCTGAGCCTGGAGATGGGGATGTGATGGGCACTCCCTGGCTGGATCAGCCAGGGCTGAGAGAGAGGTGAGCAGAGAGTGCAAACTTCCAGTGGCTCCTGACAGATGTGTCTGTCATCCATCCATCCATCCATCCATCCATCCATCCATCCATCCATCCATCCCACCCTGCATCCTGGGAAACAAAACTCGAGGGAGAGCACCTTAGAGAACCACCAGGCAAATGATCTGCAGAGATCCTTGTGTTCATGGTATCTCTTCACACTAAACTTTTAGCTAAATATCTTTGCAGTTCTCTCCCTGGGTTCCTAAATGAATAAAAGGGTGATAATGGCACCTTCATCATTTTAGGAACATATTTACACCTTAACTAAACAGCTCTTGGGGGGCACAAAAGACAGAGATGCAAGAGCTTAAACCAATAGGAAAATGTCTTGAGGATCATGTTTGAAATGAAAATATGAAGCACTATCCTCTTCAGCTTAAAGAAAAAACAAACAAACCAAAAATGGCAATGAGATTTATAAAATAGCAGTGAAAATTCATCCTCTCATTGTATCAAAAAGTCCATTTCCATAAATTTTCAGGAAGAAAACTGCAGTTTCTTGAACAATCAGGAACTGAGGAATTTTTTCCATATGTGAAATCATGAGGGTTTTTTTTGTGACAAGTATCATCTCTTAAAACAAAACTTCAACTCCATACAGACACCAGCGGCCTTGAGCCACAAATCTATTGAAAAATTTGGGGATCTCTGATCTTAGCCATTTAAAAGGCATGCATTTTTAAGGAAAATTTAAATAAAGTTTATCCTTTGTAATACATCAAGTTTACTTATGAATTATGGAGTGGTCAAGTTCTGGTCTCATATTCTTCTGGACTGTTTTCAGTGCAGTGTCCAGCAAGATGCAACTTCTCAAATCTAAGAGAGGAACACAGGAAAGTTTCTCCCTTCAGATGGTCCTTCTTAACTTGGCATTTACTGATTGGAAAAACAACAAAAAAACCCTTATATTAAAAAAAAAAAAGAAAACTGTGGATGAAATCTAAAGTCAAAATGTAAAGCAATGCAAAACACTGAAATATGCCAGCATTTGATCTAAGGATCCTACAGAATTAGCATAGTGAGCATATGTTCATGTTCAAAGATAACAGACATTTTTGATAACCCTCCCTAAACTTAGCTCATCTCTGATTTACATATTTAAATGTTCCTTTTCTTTTTTTTTTTTATGGGAATGACTTGAATCAGGGTCACCTTCATTATTCGTGCAGAAATACACACACAGCTTTCATTTATATAAATGTTTAACTACAAATATTGCACCTCAATTTTTAAACAGTAAATCTGTATCAAATTGCTCATTTTCTTATCCAGTAATTTTTGTAATTTATAATTATATTTTCTTGCTCTGCATATGTGCCAAAACTCTGTCTGCAGAAATGATTCTTGAATCTCATTCCTCCCCACCTGAGTTGATTATTTGTTAGATCTATTTTCTCTCTTCTCCATAAATTTCTTTTTTAAACTCCTTAGTAAAGTCCTCCTGGACAGCAGCAATCTAACTGCTTTAAAGCTTTTATCAGAACTTCTAGATTTCCAGAAAAAAAAATTGGGAACTCATAATTCCAGCACAAGCCATTTCTGCTGAACTTTTCTGACTGGCTTAGTATTAGCCATGATAAAGATAATTTGATGTGGACAGACAAAGGGGGTGATTTAACAACACAAATCCCATAATTCCATTAAAAGCATAGGTAAATGCCTAAAAAAAAACAGTCACAAAATTATTTTAAAACACAGTGAAAGCATCTTAAAAATGCATATATTTTCTTTTTTTTTTTTTTTTTTTTCTTTTTATTTTATGCTCCTGCGAGNCTTTTTATATATGGTACCTGCAGGAACCACAGCACCCATGAGAACAACACAGGAACATCACAGCTTTACCTGTAAAGAACAGATTTTAAAAGTCATGCCCTCCTAAGCAGCTGAGTGGTTTGCTGTGAGCAGCTACCAGGGCCTGATGTAACATTTCAGCTGTGACCATTTCTGTCTGATTTTTGGCTGGAGCACAAAGCTGTATTTCCAAGCTGGCCTTTTGCTGTAGACACATTTCCATCCAGAACAAGCTGATCCTTCTGCTTTCCTCACCTCTCCAGCTGCACTCCTGACTTGGAGGACAGCAGCAGTCTGGAATTGGGACTTGGCAGGGCTGTGTATGGATCTAAATCCTTTTTGGAACTGATGGGAAAATGATCTTTTTCTTTTTTTTTTTTT
>VZRX01021433.1:169345-231285 GCA_013398075.1 Notiomystis cincta
CTCTGATTATGGTACAAAGTCAAAATTCTCCATCAAGACACCACAAATACCTAATTAGAATGGATAGATTTGTATGAGAAAAAGCTGGACACCTAATGAGGTCAGTTTTGGAGCTGTGTTTGTGTTCCACATGTAATTGCCCTCCACAGGCCAGGGAAGCTTGCCAAGGGCCCTGCTGTAGCTTTTTACAGCAGGTTATGTACTTACATTTTATATATGAATATCTAAAGGGACTTGAGGGCACTACTGGAGAAGCAAACTGCATTAGTTGCTGTGCCAGTGGATATGAAGCTTCCATGGCTTCAAACAATGTTTTCTCTTTATTGGGAAGCTTTAAAAGCCCTCCATCCATTTTTACACATTGGCTACAGCACTAAAACCCCCAAAATACAGCCCAGAGTGTTTGAGAGTGTACATCAGCTCTGCTATGATCCCTGCTCCTGGTCCAGGCAGTCCCCAGGCTGCTTGTCAGTGTTATGGAGCTGTGCAGTGAGGGCAGCCAGCCATGGTACCAAGGTGCTGGGGGTACCTGCCTGCCTAGAGAGGCTCAGGGCCCTGGATGGGCTCATTACAGCCTTAGAAAAGCATTTTAAGGCTTTTTGCTCTTTCCATCCCCAGTCCCTTGCATGGGCTGCTGGAGGCACTTCCATACTGGGGTTAGTTTGATTCTTTCTCACTATGAACATTAGAAAATATTACCAAAGCACATCCAAGTGTTGTGATATCAGCTGCACCTTCTGTCCATGCAAAAACTGGGCCCTCAGAATAAAATAACCCCTCTGTGCTTCTCCACCCCCTACAGCTCCTGACCCCCCAACAGCAGAGCCCTTGTCACTGAAATTCTTCACCCCAGCCCTCTCTTGCCCCTAAAATGCCCTGTTCTGTCACCTCCCTGGTTTCCCCCAAAATGTGGGGCTCTTGGGGGGCTGCCCCTGCTCTGAGAGCAGAGGAGCTGTGCAGAGAGCAGCAGCACTGGGGACAGCTCTGCTGGACAGCTCACCCAGGGAAAGCTGCTTGGGCTGAAAAGAGAGGCACAGGCAGAGGTACAGGCACGTGGGGGCTGGAAAAGCACAAGTTTTGGATTCAGGTGCCCGGGAAGGGGCGTGGGCAGGTTCCAGACAAGAATCATTGGACCACTAAGCCTGGAAAAGACCTCTAAGGTCATCAAGTCCAGTATCAACCCTACAGGACCAGGTCCAGCACTGAACCCTCTGCCTGAGCACCTCACCCAGGTGTTTTCTGAACTCTTATTACGTGGCACAGCTGCCAGAGAGGGAAATATCTTACAACAGGGTGTACTGAGCAGTGTTTGATATTCAGCAGCTCTACAACCCATGGTTTAGGAAGACAACATCATTAAAATCAGAGGTTTAGGCTCAAATGAATGTTATACATTATAGGAGTGTCCCCAGTGAGAGAGGCCCAAAGGACTGCACTGGGAATGGGTTAAAATTTAGCCTGGATAATGACCTGCTGCTGCTATTAATCTAGTATATGGCACAGGAATACAGCACATAAAGTTACAGATTTTTCTTTTCTATAATCACAAAAGCAATAAAATGAGATATTCCCAAGCTTCCTGTGTTCATATAAAAGAAAAAACATAATTTTAAAAACAAAGACCTATATTTGACTTTTAATTTTTTTTCAGGCAGGCTCCAAATCTTAGAAGTGTAAAATAACAAAAAATTAGCTCCCAACAAAGAGAACTGCCTTTCATTGTTTCTCTTTTCACTTAGGTCCAAAAGCCTGCCGATGTTTCATTCATCTGCATCAAATTAAGTTTGGGTGGGAGGCTGGGTTTATTTGTTTTCTTTTCTCTTAGGAAAGCTGACCTGGTTATTGAACATATCTCTTTGGTAAAAAACTAAAATATAACTTCCTTGGTGCTGTTATTTTTCCTATTGATTGCACAGTTCTTCATCCCCAGGTTATCAAAATCTGCTTATATGAAAACCTTAAGTGGGAATGTGAAATTAAAGAAAAAACTTTGTCTCATTCCTCTGTTGTGAAGATTAATTTAATTATTGTTTAGTCTGATAAGTAAGCAAATATTCATTGAATATCCAGTCATTAAATTGCCAAATAATTATATATTTGGCTTAACTAGTTTAGTTGCCTTCAATCTACCAGCCTCCATTTCTCTGCAAGAGTATATCATAGTTTATCCTTTACCTTCTAAATATTAGACATTTTGATGTTTGCCTGGTGCCACCCTATGTTCAGAGTAGAGTTTTATTACAGAAGGATGAAATGGGGCTTGCAAATATAAAATCTCCCAGGCTGCCCTCAGGTAAGTATAATACTTAAAAGCAAGAGTTATTATAATGAAGCTGATAATTATACTGTACCCAAAAGGCAGAGTGGAGGATGGTGCAGGAGTGCCCTGCACCAGAGCTGCATTTGAGCTGCAGGGGGACTGAAGGGTTAACTCTTGGCTGGCTGAACTGATGAACAGGCAGCTTCTCTCCTCTATAAACACCAACAGTTGGACTAACTTCAAAGTTGGCTCTTTTAAGCCTTAAATATATGTTTATGCAAGCAGCCACCATTTCCTGCACTAGGTGGGAAATGCTGCAAATGTTAGTTGAAAAAATAGCAAAAGCTCTTGCAGTTGTGCCAGCAACAGACACTTTTCAGCAGGCATTTGATGGAGCCTTCAAGTCTCATTGGTGCTGTGTTTCCATGTTTTGAGGTTCCAGGAAAGTGATCAAAATATGTATATTACCTTGCTTAAAAACAAAACAAAACAAAGAAAAAAATTAAAAGGGAAAGACTAAATACATTGAATAGTTTGCACGCAGCAAATTATGATTCATGATATTCCTCCCTTCATTTTGTTCATTTTCTGGCTTCTGAGAAGTAGGCATGCTGCTGCCTCAGTAATATTTACAGCACATGGTAAAACTGATTTCTCTGTGATCAAAATCCCTCATTTTTTACTTCCCTGCTTATTCTTAAACACAATATTGCTCTCAGTTAGGCTGCATAATAAAAGCATGTCTAATAACAGCAACTTCTTGTTTGTGTTCCTCACATCACTGACATTTAGAGAATTATTTTACAATGGCATAATGGGGTCCATAGAACATTTTCAATAACAGTAGATGGTCACAGTTCCACCCCTACCTAGTACTTCTACTGCATTATAGATTAATTATACCTTAATTAGAAAATTATATCAAGTGGAGTAACAGACTGTGTGTGCTGCTTTTGCCTGGGATGGAGCTAATTTTCCTCCTAGAGCTAACAGGGGGCTGTGTTTTGGATTTGTGCTGGGGAGTGTGGATAGCACAGGGAGGTTTGAGTTGTGGCTGAGCAGCACTTGCACTACCAGGGCCTTTCTGCCCCTCATCCCCTCCAGCAGCAAGGGGGCTGGGGGCACAAGGATTTGGGAGGGGGTACAGCTGACCCCAGCTGACCTAAGGGTGTCCCACACCTGATGGGTCCCCATACTCAGCTGGGGGGCACATTCAGGGTGGGGGTTTGTCTCCCCAAGACACCCCTGGGGTGATGGAGCCAAGATTTCCTGGGCACGGCTGGACACCTGCCTGGGTGTGGGAAGTGGGGAATGAATTCCATGTTTTGCTTTGCTGGTGTGCTTTTATTTCCCCTGTTTAAATGTCTTTATCTCAACCCACGTGTTTCCTCCCCGTTACCTCCCCACTCCTCTCCTCAGTCCCGCGGGGGAGCAGCGGATCCGTGAAACTGAGCTGCTGGCTGGGCTTGAACCATGACACCATGGAAAGGGATCCTTTCTGGAAACACAGCATGAGTACCTCCTTCATCTGTAAAAAGGGCAGGATCAATATTTAATTACCTCATGAGGGGCTGGGAGAGCTGCCTGAGGATGCTGTGCAGAAGGCTTCTGACCAGTTAAAGAGAGAGCAAATCCTGCCCTTATTTAAGATGTGTCAGTGCCTCAGAGTGAAGGTGTGACTTGTGCAGCCCAGCCTGTGAGACACCTCCCCTGGGCCCTGGGAGCAGTGGTTAAGCAGTGACACTTTGGGATGGCCCTGCAGAGCTTTTGGAAAGCTGTGAACACAAGGCTGTTAACCCACACTGCTCCTGCTCTGCAGCACTGGCACTGCTGGAGGCACCACGAGCTACCCAAGGCTTCTGTGGTAACTTCATTCTGCTGGCAGGACTTACCTTGAAGTGACTCTCTGGAATAACTCCAGATATTTCAGTGTAATGCCCAGAAGAATTGGAAACAAAGCATTTATTGAGCTACATGGTTTATACACTGCTTTGTGTCCATAAACTAAATGAATTATTTCTTAGATGCCAAAAATGTTCACACACAGCAGAGCAAGACATTATTTGAAACAAAATAAAAAATATTTATACATACCACATTTGTATACATTTTTAATTTCTTCTCTTCCTTCTTTGAAAATGTGTTTTATATTTGCAATTGAAACATTATGCTAAATTCTCCTTGGCACACAAACTCATATCCTTTTACAAGTCAGTTGGCTGCCTTATAGTGGATCACTGTATTGGAAAATCACAGCTGGTGGGAACTGGCACATCATGGAAAAATACAGAGCATTTTACAGATATTTTAAATTCTGAAGTGGGCAGTTGGGGAAAGACAGTGGAGAACCCTTGTCAAACAAAAAGTGCCTATGTAGAAACTCCTCTATGCCAAGAAATTCTGGGAACCTCAAGAATGGTGCCTGCAGACAGTGAACTTTAAACCCTAATGGTAAATCAGTGTGAAATACAGTCAGAAGGAAAACCTCACCTTGGCCCACAGTGATCATCCTCCTGCCCATATCCAACTGAAGTCGCTGTGAAAACTTCAGGGCACTTCCAAGTGTGGCATTCTCAGGGCACACTCCAGGAGCACTGGTGGGCAGGGACTTCTTCTCTCAGGGCATTTCATAGCAGGTGGAATTTGCAGCATTTAACATTTAACAGGAGATATGGTGGATCAAAAACCTGAAACAAGTGACAAAGCAAAATATCAGCCAAAGTCTGGTCAGAAGCATAAAAACTGAAACAAAGAAGGAAAGCATTTGGTCTGCATTGTAAGAAATCAATATTATCTAGTGCTATTTCTTAGTGATAATTAGCAGTTGAGTTATGCTTGGAAGAGAGGCCTGAAAATGAGAAGCCTGGTAGGAAAAGGGAGTGGTGGTGGCTGTCAGTCCTTCTGTTCCTGTGTCTCCTCAGCCTGCAGTGACACTGCCAACAGCAGAAGGCAAAAGTCCTGACCCTGGCAATGCAGTCCAGAAACACTGGGCTGGTTGCATCTGTATAAAATTTATTATAAGACCAAATAAATGGATCATTTCTGGAGACATCTCCATTCACACCACACCTGATGGTCACTCTGCAGATCCACACAAGGACACACTGACATTGCCATGCCTGGAATTCAGCCTCCTTCCCCAGCAAAATTAAGCTTTGAAGCCACTGGGATTTATAATGACGTCTCAATGAATTTTTGTCAGAGTTTACTTTAAAAAGACAAACAAAATCTTCATTACTATTAAAGGTAAACTGCTGTGCCCAGGTGGCCAAGAAGGCCAAGAACATCTTAGGTCAGGAGTCAACCACCTTTGGGCCAAGTAAGGACCTCCAAAGGAACAAAATCATTTGTGCCTGTGACAGGGCTCACAGCAGCTTTTCACAGACACCAGGATCAGGACACTGGGGTCCATGAGCTCGTTTAGGTACAGTCATGTTCTGTCCTGTTGAACAGAGCATTTTAATATGGAAAGGCTTTCCTTCAATGGAAAAGGCCCTGAAAATAGAAACATTCATGTGGACCATTCATTTTTAGAACAGTTAATCATAATTACACAATGAATGGTAAATAAGAGGTATTATTAATAATGAATAATAAGACTGAATTATAATGGTGTGTTTATTAGGCTATCAATAATTAACAGGGATTTGCCATTTATTGTAAATACTGTTGCTCTTTCTGTTGCAGCTTTGGATGGTACAATTTATATGGTAATTTTATATGAAACAGCACCAATTACAGCATGGCTATTACAATAGAGTAGAGGCAAATGATGACTTTATCAGTTTTGTTAACTTTTTCATTTTATTCATTGTCAGCATAGCCAGCAATGTAAACACAATGTAGAGAAAGGAATAAAGAAGTTTTGTGCAAGTCTAATAACTTTGGTTGGTAATTTAACATCACCCAGGCAATCACATGGCAGAAATAAATACAGTGGGGCAGAAATAAATGCAATGGGACAGAAATAAAAGCAGGCAGGTCAGCATTAGGATGGGGTGGTAAAAATGGTATCAGGGTTTGTTAACTAAAAATGCCACTACTTAAAATAAAAGTTTGTATTTCTAATCATTGTACCACTTGAAGGGAATTGCCACTAAACTGTCCATGGTTAATAGAGTATTGAAAATTCTAGGAAACAAAGCCCATCTTCAAAAATATTTAAAAACAATTCTACAATCCTGTCAGAATGTGCAGCTTTGATATTAATAATCAGTGTTTTCAGAACTGCCTTAGATGAACCTAGGTGGCACACAGATGGCAAGTCATTTACATGATAAAAAGGAGAACTGGCCCTTTTCTGGATCCCTAGAGGGTGCTGTGACCCATTAGCAGAGGAAAGAGACCTTTACTGAATAATAATTGAGAACTATTACTAAGATAATTACAAAACCAATTGACTGCCAGAAGGCCTAGACCTTGGCTCTCCAATTTATATAGCAACTGCTGGTGATCTGCACAGGAAAAAAAGACAGGCTGAGGGTTCACAAACACCATAACCTCAACATCTGCCTGCCATCTAAAGATAATGATCTGGTATTAATTAATTGGAACAGTGCAGTCATTGCAGAGGTAAACTGCATCACAAATCAGACACTTAACATAACCTGAAGTTATCATGTTTCCATCCAGCCTGTATTAACAGGAAGAATGCTCTCAGGTAAATTAAACTGTTGCAGGTCACAACATGAAAATGAATTAAGTTAATTCTCTTTAACAGGGACCATGATTGTGACTCTATCTGGGTGCTGTACCAGTTAACATGATAAAAGCTTTCCACAAAACGTTTTGCAAAATGCTCCTGTGGTATCGTCTTCTGGTGCACACACCTGCAACTACTTTTTCAGTTCCCCTCCTCTACAGGAAGGAGGAGAAGGATGTTATTGGCCTTTGTTAGCTTTCAAAAGAGGAATTTCAGGGAAAAAAAGTATTAAAGGGTATCTGAGACACCACCAATTGTCTGTGGGGGAAATCCTGGGCAGCACTAAAAATCTGTGTAAGATTCTCCTGGGCTTCTCCCATGTCTTCAGCAGGCACATGAGGTATAAAAATACAGTCAGCACACCATATGTGTTGCTGATTGGATTTCCAAAATTATCCTTCCTTACATGTGAAGGATATTTTGAAGAAGCTTTCAAAAGCAGAGGGATTTAACAACTTAGTGCCAAGTTTCACACCTGAGAACTGATATTTAGGAATGTAGAACATCAGAAATACCTGGAACGCTAAAAAATCAGAGCTAGCCTTCTTCCTTACGATGGAAACAGCTGAAATTACTGTGACAAATGCTTTGGATAAAATGTTCTTTCACCTAAAACCTGCTTCTTGATTTTCAACTCCGCTACTGAGTCCGTAGTTGGGATTCTTTGAGGACTCTCCACTAAAAGGAGTGTTATAGGTAGTCATTCTTCAGGGGAGATAATTTAAGTCACAGCATGAAATTTATATAAAATTCAATTCACATTTGAGACCTGTAGTAAAAAAGAGCTGCCAACACTGACAGAATGCTTGTTCTGCATGACAGAAATGCTAATAGAGACAATTTCTTACCCAGGAAGTACCTATAGAATAGCATGAAGTGGAAAAGGGAGATAATGCATTCCATTTAAAACAAGATGTGTCAGCTAGGATTCAAATTAATGAGGAGCTTAAAAAATTAATTGCTCTCTCAGGTGAACCATCCATCCCCAAATTCAAACATGTAAGACAAATGGGACCTGAGGACACTTGCTCTGAACTTCAGGAGTCCCACCAGTTGGCAGGTCACTCCCACAGAATGGATTGGGTTGGGATTGAAGGCTTAGATTAATCAGGATTGAGTCACTCCCATAGAATGGATTGGGTTGGGATTGAAGGTTTAGGTTAGTCAAGATTGAGTCACTCCCACAGAATGGATTGGGTTGGGATTGAAGGCTTAGATTAATCAGGATTGAGTCACTCCCACAGAATGGATTGAGTTGAGATTGAAGGCTTAGATTAGTCAGAATTGAGTCACTCCCACAGAATAGATTGGGTCGGGATTGAAGGTTTAGATTAGTCAGGACTGAGTCAATCCCACAGAATGGATTGGGTTGGGATTGAAGGCTTAGATTAATCAGGATTGATAGATTGCCTTTCTTTTTTGTTTTTCCAGCTCTAATTTTCAAGGGGAAGGGTTTGGGGGAAGTAAAGCACTGCTGGCATTTCTGTAGGAGTTCCTCTCCTTCACATTGTCCTGATTGGGACAAAATCTGGATCAGGAGCAATGAGTGCATGGAGTTAGGGCTGAGAGCAACAGAGACCATGAAAAGGTCCTCACACACAGACAGGGTTTGGGAAAAGCCAATTGTCAATGGTCTGTCCATGTTCAAGTTTGGAGCAACCAAAGCATGGCATCCTCAGGACCTGCCATGAGAGCTTAGACAGGAAAGTTTTATTCTGGTTTAATGCCCTTGTGTACAAAGACCCTAGCTTGGAATACAGCATAATTTTATTGAAAGTCTTTGACAATTTATTCCCGTGAGCACTCCACAGTCACAGTAATTTATTATATTTTTCTCCCAACCTGATATAAATAAAATCTGAAAAAATAGTGAATATATGAATAGATGAATATATCTTCTAGGAGAAAGGACATCAGTGGCTATCAGAAATAGGAAGAAGATATATACTCAATGAGACAAAGTGAATCAAACCAAAAAGTGTTTGAAAGAATGGAATCACTTACATTCCTGTAGGAAGAGCTGATGGAGGTAAATTCAGCAAGGCATAAGAAGGAAGAATGGGGATTAGGGCAGAGTTGGAGCACACATTTTTGTATTAAATTAGCAGTGCAACCACAGCTGACACTCCTCAGAAAATAATCCTCTGAGTTCCTTGGTAGGGCATTTTGGACAGAGACAGTGAACGGCTTAACCCACCCCACCCATCTGTCTGAACACTCTCACTGTCACACACCCAGCTCAGAGCAATTTCTGACTCGCTCAGGGAGAACAGGGAAAGTTTAAATCCACACATGCACTGTGTCCTTGGAATCAAGGAAGCATCTTGCTCTGGGTTTGGAGCTCTTGCAAATGTCTGGTGGCACTTTTTCTACCCAGTGACTTGTGGGCAATCTGTCCACAGAGATTGACACTCGAGGCAGTCCATTCTCTGTGGGTTACATATTTGTGCTGTAATTCATCCTGGAAAGGTTTGCTTCTTTTAAAATTTCCTGTCAATCACCCCATTCCCATCAATAACCCCTGTGATATAACATGTTTTCAAGCAGTTTTTCCTCAAAAGACTTAAGCTGTAGGATAGCCCTTCTGCAGCTTTTGACTGTTGTAATTGTAGTAGAGATCAACAAAATTGGATGCTGTTCTGTCATCCTTGACTGGGCTCCTGGTGCTAATCAGGAGTTGGAAATTGCACATTCAGATGGATTTAGAGACATATAGTATGTGACAATTCAGCAAGCAGTAAAGAGCATTGTTTTGAATTCTTAAAGGTTAGTGATGCAAGCTGCAGTGACTAAAGCTTTTTGAGCCTTGAAAGAAAACCAATTAGGTGTAGGAAACAAACACATTGCAGCAATGTAATCTATATTTTCATACATTTAAGGCCAGGAGAAGAGATTAGTTCATCTACACTGAGTTTTTGTTTCAGATACTTATATTCCATCCAATTACCTCTGATATTGAGCCCCCCATTACTTGTGTTCAGCCAAAAAATAACTTTTGGAAAGTATATAGGCTGTATTTGAAAGTCTCCAGAGATGACGTCTACCATTTCCTACTTTAATGTAGCCTGCCCAAAGTTTAATTACCATCTCTGTGAAACGGAGAGAAAAAAGCAACAGCATGTGCTTTATTTCTAATTTGAAATTGCCTTGCTTTAGCTCCCAGCTACTGGTTCTTGCTATATGTTTCTTTGGTAGATTAAAGAACCCTGTAGCATTTCGTGTTTTCTTCACAGAAAGGTGTTTATACAGGCTTAACTTTCTTTTTTTATAAGCTCAACAGAAATCTCCCACTGGAATGCATTTTCTCTGCCCTCCAAAACCTTCTTGTACCTCTACTTTGTACATATCCTTTTCTTTTTTTTCTTTTTTTTTTTTTCCTGCAGCACAGATAGCAGGAACATTCCCCATATTCTGCTATTCATCTGTAACAGTTAGAGACTTTAATATCACCATACTACTTTAAATTCTGTTTTTATCCATAACCTTAAAGGAATTTTTACCATAATGAAAACTGAGCAAGTTTTGCCATTGAAATCATGAGGGAAAAGAGATGAGGCATTAAATGCAAGCCAATGTACTGAAGGAAGCAAAAATAATAGGTCAGATTTAGAGCCCAATAGGCCAACCTGCAGAGAGAGCTCTATAAGCAACCCACACATTACAATTTTTTTTTCCATAGTACTGGAAAAAAGCATTGCCTTCTTACAAGGAAAGCATGCACACATTTTCAACAAATCATTTCTTGGAAGGATCTAGAAAGGGAGGAGGAGAAGAAAGATAACTCAGTTAAACTTATGGCTCTGATAGAGCCTTGGTTTTGCATTTGATATTATGGTATTAATGGTACCTTTCTAATATCCCAAGAGCTGAAGGGATAACCAAACAAATATCCTGTTCCCCAAGAGCCAAATGCAGACTTTAAAGGTGGTCACAGTAATGACAAACAATTATCATTTGCTAAGACTGTTTAGAAACATGAACAGTTCAGCTTTTCCTGATGTAAATGGTTAAAATACAAAATTACTGGGAGGGAAGATGAGGAATTCATGGAAGCAGAACAAATTCTGAAGCTTATGAAATCACAACTTAATTTTAATGGAATACAGTCAATTAAATAAACATCATAGAAACACAACAAACAATGCAGGTTACAAATCTTGTTAGCTATGAATATGTTACACATTTGTTAAGATGACCTTGGTTTGTGTGACACAAGCTGGGCACCAGATGGACAGCTGCCTGGGGGAATTATTTTTTCTGCCAAAGCACCAATATTCAAGTCAATTTTCATACTTACTTTCTTTTGTTCTCTTTCTTATGAATTTGGACTAGCATAAGTTTGTTATTTTTCATAATCACTTTTCTCCTTGGGCATCCTTATGCTTATTGGTTTGTTATATTGTTCTCTATCTGTGCAATGATCTGTGTTTCTATGATTTCCATGGATTTATTATTCTTACAAGAATCAGCTTTAGTTCTGCAACTGTCATGCTTCATTTCTGTTAGAAATCTTAAATATCTATATATGTTTCTTATGGATTATGAGTCACAGTCCACAATTACAATTCTGAGCTTATAAAAAATGAAGTGATGTGTGACATACAAATACGACACATAAAACATTTTTAAAAGCTCCTTAGTCTACTTTTATAACCTCTAACTGCACTTCTAGCTAAGCACAGCTGCCAGTCAAAGACTTAAATGCTTGGTTTTATCCCTTGCATGGCCAACAATACAATTAATGAAAATAAACTAGTATCTCCCCAAATCTGACTCAGACTAAACAAAAAAAAAAAAAAAGAAAAAAAAAAAAAAAAAAAAAAAGGAAAGAATTAGGGATCACTTCAGGCTTATTCAGAACACAATCCAAGTTCAAACAACATGTCAACACAGCCAGTCTGCTGTGAGGTGCTTTATTTGGGGAAAATAATTTTCTGCACATCCAAGTGCACAGGGTCTGCACAAGTGCAGCCCAATTATCTTTTATAAGCTGTGTGAAGCTGAAGGTGAGGAAATTAAAGTTTTAGGGATAGTCCACATAAGGTATGAAATATGCTTTTCATTTAGGATAATAAAATCATGTTCACAAAAAAACACTGAGAAAAGATGGCTAAAAAGGCAACAGAAGCTGCAGCCATGCTGAGCAAGGTGCAAATTTAGTTTGTTCATTTGTTCAGGTGTACAGTAAGAGAAAAGCTCATCACTGTGCCAACCCTGGGGCACCTGCCTCGTTCTTCTCAAGGTGCTTTGGAATCCTGTTTCTATGAAAAAAACTGTGACTCACTGTTTCATTGGAATTTTTATGCCTTTGCTGTATAAAAATACTGATTTAAGTGATTGTTCATACAATAGTCTGAGCTTTTTGAAATCAATCTTTTCTTAGAATATCCAATAACAGCTTTCCTCAGCAGGTATGTTTAATTTTACCAAACCCCACATCAGCTGAAGCTCATCTCTTTCCACATACAAAGCCCAACAAAGACAAATTTCTTATTTTGTATTCTGATTTGGGTGTTGAGGTCATAGCTCACTTTTGATCAAAGCAGCAAAGCCAGAAGTCAGTCCCTTATTTTTTCATTAAATTGACCCCACAACTTCCTAAGCACTGTAACAGCCAGTCAATAAAACCTGGACTAAACAGTTAATTTGAATTAAGAGCTGAGGGAAAAAAAGGATGTATATCACCAATATAAAGCCTTTGCAAGCTCCTATGGTTTTGTTGCACATTTGCAGAGTATTTGGGTTCTGATCTGAACTTCTGCACCTGTTCAGGGACAGCTCTCCCACATACACTCATTTTTCTGGGGAGCAAAATACAAATTCACATAGTGCTGGACCTAACGAGGCCAAGTAAGCTGCACCCAGCAGCTGGAGGGCCATGAGTGAACTATAAAACTGGAGAAACCACTGAAAGTTACTGTTTGTCTTGAGGCAATAGCTGAGGCAAATATAACCTTGTGTCACTGTGCATCCCAGGCCTGTGGGAGGAAAAGGAATCACCCATCACAGCCCCACCCTGCCATGGTTCCCCACCTCTTTCTGCTTTCCCTGCCTTCTGCACCACTGCACAGCCCCAGGGTAAGGCTGATCAAGCAGAAGTTGGCTTTTCCCCAGGAGAATCCTCATTTAAAACCCATGCAGACCTTGCTCAGTTCATGGCAAAACCAAAAGTCTCCAGGGTGCAATACATTCGTCAACTGTAAGGAAAAAAATTAGATTTTTTTTTTGCCTTTCCAATTGTCTGCATTGGATCAGACTTCAGCATTGGTTACCACTTGGTTTCAGAAGGAAAGCAGCTGGAAGGTAGTTAATATTGACTGATTCTTTTGCAGTAACTTCTCATTTCACAGTTTCTGAGCACGAAATCAAGCCATTCCACAAAATAAAAGATCTGATGATAAAACCCATTTAAAACAGCCTTCTGTCTGTTGAAGCAACTGTTGAAGTTAATTAAAATGAAGCACCTGACTTTTGACAGAACAAGCTGGTGGCCTCTTAAATTTTGGTTCTAGCATGCACAAGGAGCAGATTCCAGAGACTTGGATGCAGCAGTCAGTGTTTGCAGCAACATGAGGCATAAAGCACCAGCCTTGGTGCTCTTATAAGGGGATTTAACATTAAAGGAAAGCTCTCAGGTACCTCTGGTTGCTATGAAACCATTGACATTTCCTGTTGGAAAGTAATTTGTCCTTAGTATGGTACTAAATTAGAAAGCAAGTAAATGGTATGTGTGCAATATTGAGGACTCTAATTACTTTTGAATGGAGGGTGACACCACCTGAGCAGACCAAAAATCATAATGCTACATTTCCCACAGTCCAACAGCAGCAGTGACCCTGGGATGGCCACCCTGGGGCAGTGAGCTGCCTACCTGGCATCACATCCTCTCCCACCAGCTGAGGATCTGGCCCAGAAATTATTAAGCACCTTCATGTAAATGGTGCAGTAACCAAACAGAGATTTTCAATAAATTCCCAAGCAGTCAGCTGGGTAAGATTGTGAGGTTTCTCAGGAATATAATTAGGGAAGGTTGGGATAGGAAAGGGCTGGAAAAGGCCTTTGAGATGAGGGATTCCAAGCATCGACCCAGCACTGCTGGGTTCCCCACGGACCCAGCAGGACAGGAGCTGACAGGGAAATGAGGGCAAGGAGCCTTGGCTCAGACAGATCTGCTTCTGGGGGAAAGCTAAGGAAACCTCACTGCAAGATCACCCCAAAGTTAATACCATCAGCACAAAAATGGCCTTCAAAAAGCATCTTGAGAGTCCAGCATGAGTGCACTCACTCTCCCAACAGAAACATTTCATTTTCACATTCCTCTGGAATAGGCTAATTCCATTACAATCAGCAGCTCGGGTCACAGACCTGAGTGTAAGAGTGACCCTTTCCCCAAATTAGTTATTGGCTGCCTCAGAACAAAATCAAGTTGTAAAGGTAATCAGGATAATAAAAATGGATTACCAAGATTTCCTCTGAGCAACAGGGCAGCAAGATGTGTTTGGACATTAAGAACTACGCAGCTGAAGAATATTATTGGGTCATAAATATACCAGGACAGCATGATTTTGAAAGTTTTCTTGGGTTTATATGAATAATAATATAGAACATTCTTTTGTATTTCTTTCCTTTGTGCACTGAATTTGGTGTGCATTACCTCCACATGAATAATGCAATCTAGCAAAATTGATGGCACAGTTCTTTTGTTAAAGCAGTTATGAAATGAGAAAACAAAATCTACAAGGAAAAGTTATGAAAAAAAAAAAAACAAAAAAAGAAACAACAAAACATTTCTCCGAGAATAAAAAGATGAAGTTTCCTGACCGTTTACATTTGTCTCCTGTGTCATGAATATTAGATCAGATTCTTTTTATTAATCCATTGATAGTTCTGTAAGGCAGCTCACTTTTGATAAACTCTGTCAGGGCTGCTGTAAATACAAAAAAGATTTATGAATTAATTTTCATACATAAATGACAAAACCTTCTGATACATTTGAAATATGTGCCTTGCAGTTAAAATAGAGATATATGTGCATGCATACATATGTATTAATTTAACATTCAGATCAGCCTGTTCTTTTAGAACACAGCTTAATGTCAACTGTGTTTTTCTGGGGGGGAAAACAGTAAATTAAAATGGTAATTGACATTGAGGGCATACTAAAAATGAGAGAAATGGACAATCTGTGATCTGGGAATTGTGCTGGACTAAAGGTGTAGTGGGTTTTATTTCAAAAGCATTTTTGACTTCAAGTACCAGTGGGTTGTGCAGCCAGTATGCTGTAAAAACACAGATATCTACAGCTTATTACCATTATTACTTGAATTGTCTTTATAGATACAAGTCCCAGTCAGGAACTTATTAGGCTAAAAATAGCACAGAAAGCATAAGCTCTAAATCAGTCTGCAATTGAAGTGTACCTGGGTAATTCACCACAGCCCTGAATATCTGCATAAAGCCAGAAGTACCTCTAAGCTCCATGTTTGTGTCAGCAGTAAATCTCAGAGCTGGCCCAGCTCCTCCATTCCTTCCTTTGCCAGCGGGACAGGGCTGGGATGGCCCTGCCAGGACTGGCACTGCCAGCAGTGCTGCACAGGCACTGAGCTGAAATCCAGTTTTTCCTCATTTCTCTGTACCAGGGCATGTGTGCTGACACTCCAGAAGTGTGGCATTCTCCACTTTTCTGCATTTTTCAGGCATTTGACAAAGGAAACTCAGAATCTTTCTTTTGATTTTACTGATGGGAAAGCCAAGGTACAGAGACTTGGAGTGACTTGCTGCAGAAAGATGGATGTCCAGACTTTTTCATGGACAATTAGTTAATGTAATACAACACAAACTTGCATAGCCCCTTGACATGAGCATTTTTTGGCTCTACAAGTGAAAGATACAATTAACCAGCTCATTGCTGACAGAAAATGAGGCAGGGATGATACCCATGAGGTTCAATTCTGGATCAGCTCCCTGCAATCACTGGACCTGCCTGGCAGTGTGCTCTGTTTATGGGGTGCTATTTGTGTAAACTCCCTGGGGCAGAGGCTGTTTAGTTGTGTCACAATCCACAGAAACTGCTGATTAATTCATAGGAATCATGGAGTAAAAAATATGCAACATCCTGTGAGAAGAAATAAAACAGATTGAACTCCATAATCTACTGTGTGCTTCATCCTCATTGTCTGGGACTGAGTAACTTCCAAAAGCACAGAGAGAAATTTAGGCACCCTTCCTGGTCTGTAGTGTGTCCTCACATTCTCTACACCAGGACACACTTTGTGCTGTGAAATATTCTGGTCTGACACTGATTTGACTCAGTTTGAGCAAACCTGTGGCTTGGTCAGGTTGAAGGCCAGCAGGGTAATGGGACTTGTAATTCTAAAGGATCTTGTTCCGTCATATGAAATTGCTTCCCCATGCTCCTGCTTAGCAGCCTGCATGTACTGGAAAGCCAAGAAATAGCTAAGAGTGCTCTAAACCATCTTGGCCTGCACTAAATCTGGGGTTACTTTGATGCAGTAACTCTGCATTGTTTTAAATAACAGCATAACACCCCTGGTACATCCTACAGAAGATCAGAAACACTCCTGTACATGAAGAGAAGGTAATAGATGCACTTAATGAAAACACTTAAAGGAGAAAGTCAACACAAAAGCTTGTAGTTGAGGTAAACTTATTAGCATTCAAATAAAAAGTTTAGATATACTAATTAAAGCATTCTTTCCTACATGTACTGTGTATTTTACATCAGCTGTGTCCTGAAGCCAGACTGCAAATCTATCAATAAAGGCATTTGTCATGTGTTTACAAAATACACCCCCCTAAGCTTATTTGGATTACATGAATCCTTTTAAGGTTACACAGAAATGTGGCATGTGTAGGCAGACATATTGACAGTCCATGTCCAGGAGCATTAAAAATAAATCAGCAAGGGAAAAGATAAGTACAGAGAAGGATTTTCTATGTCCAAGTTAATGCAGCATGTCAGGGAGCTGCTCTGTCCTCCAGTATCCCACAGAGTGAGCCATACATTATTTCTTAGCACTAACACAGACAAGTATTTCATTATGACTCTCCATTATAGTCTCAGAGAGACTTTGCCAACTGTGCATCACATTTTTTTGCTCTCAAATATATTGGCTTAAATTCCTTTAGTTGTAAAGAATGCTTATTGACACTATATTTCTTCTATTTACCTCATTACTCACTTATGATACTCTTTTCATGTTAGTCTGATTTATATTGATAATTCTACTGTAAAATTGTACAAGCCACTCATGTCAAGACCTGCTCTAGTTGTTGGTTGAAAAAACAGTAAGAAACTCTTAGTTCAAATCAAAATAATCCATAGTGCAAAAGACATAAAAATCTTGCAGAGTAAATGTTAATTTAATTGCTAGGCCAAGATGGTGGGGCTTGCCCTAAAGTAGAGTCCTAACCTCTTTAAACAGACATTAATAAGGAAAAAATAAAAAATATACAATTAAAATACACATTGATAAAGCAGTTACTTTGTACAATCAGAAAAATGTTATAGGTTTATACAGAAAAAAGTGGAATAAATAATAAGGCTATAAACAATTAAAATAATTTGATTAAGCATTATTTCCTTATTTTCCTAATTCTGAAATATTTTGGTCAGCTGAGCAAGAAATCAGGCCCATATTTTGTTGATGTCAATAAAATTGTATGGGTTAAATCTGGTTTAGTCCATGTCAGAATGAGGCCCCGCCATCAACTTCAGCAGGGCTCCAACAATATATTTCCCAGGTGACTGAATTCAACATGTGCAATATCCTTAGGACATTGCATTACCTGCAGGCAGTGTCTGGGAGATGGAAGAGGTAAAAGTAAAGCTCTGGTGAGGTTTGAGCAGGGTGGGCTTTCACTACACCTCACTCAAGGAGGTTTAATTCTCTGTTTCACCACAGTGTTAAGGAATACACAAAAAAGCACACTGGTGAATTACAAAATGCATCTGCCCTCTGTTCATAATGTAATTTTGCTGCTGAAGGAGCTCTGAGAGGAGCACAGAGATAGAAGGGGCTGGGAGAGCTGGAGCACTTCTATTAACCTATTAACTCACAGCCCCCGAGGGCTTGTTCATCACAGTGCCTATCAAAGTGTCAGTCCTTCCTATTCCCTTCTCCCTCAGAAGATGTCTGTCTGTCTGTCATTGTCATGCTCTTCCAGCAGGATTATCCATCATTTTGGGTGAAGCCAAATCATTCATTTTCATGGCTGTCGCTGTTAGCGAGTCGGGATGGGGAAAAAAAGGGTTTTATTCAAGAAAAGATAAATGATGGGATTTCTCCCTTAATCATTTTCTTTTATTACTTAATCCCAAAGCTGGGAGGAGGCTCTGCAGTTTATTTCACCAGCAGTCAGAGGCACCATTATATTTCAGGGTGTAGCAATATGTCCTGCTTTCCAGCAGCTTATAAAACCAGCCATAAACATTAACTCCAGGCAAGAGTTTGTCACACTGCTCTTGATTCAGAGCAGGGGTTGACTCCCATGGTTGGCATTGGGATATCCCTTCCAGGTTTTTTTGGAGCTGGGCTGAGATAACTGGAAATCACCATGGGTTGGTGGGATGAGCTGCAGCCTCATGCTGCTGGACCAAGGGTGCCCTGATAGGGATTCCAACAGTGCCAGCTCTGCCTCAGTGTTGGGCTCAGAGCACCTTGATCTTGGTTATCATAATTTCATAATTATTATATTATATTATATTATTGTATTATAATTATAATTTCATAATTTCATAATTATGTCTTGAAATGAGCAAGACAACTCAGGGCACATCCTTCTTTTCGATAACATTTTCAAAATCAAACACTTAAAGCAAAATATTCATGTTGTTAACTCCCATCACCCTCAGCCATTAAACAAGAGGGATAGAATAATACAAGGTGAACCTTCTAGAAGTTTGGACATAATTGGTTTTGACAATTCACTGTCCTAACATATCTTTTGTTGCCCATAGAGCTACTAAAGTTACCAGAAGAATTTAAACTGAAATATGTAGATATTTCAGAAAATGTATTAAATAAAGCAAACAGCCCAAGTTTTACCCTATTCCATGTTAAAGTCCTGTAAAACTCAGTCTCAAATCTTGATAATGTACAAATTGAGGGGCTTGTGTAAAGCAAAATCATGACTCTCTGCTTTTGGCTTACTCCATGTTGAATAAATCCTTATCAGTAAATCCTCCGTTATTTTATGTGAATCTTTATATTGACTCTCCAGTCACAGGAAACTAAGCTCCTGTTGCCACTATTTCTCCACAAATAAGCACTAAGTTTACATATTCTCCTCCCTCCCTCTGCCTTGGATGCCCATCATTATTATTATTACAAGTTTCAGAAACTCATTGACCCTGAGATAACTTCTGCCATTTTAGATGTGGTACAAAGTGGCTGCACATTCAGAATTTGTTAGCCATTGGTAGGCAATCAGGTTAGAACAGATTAAAACTACTCATGGAAAGAATACTTGGAGTGGAGTGGTAATCACAGTTGCTGTAATTATGGGAAAAATAAAGTATTATATCAAGGAAGAAAATATCAGAGAATTGTGACACAGTAAGGACAAACACCCTAAGCTCAGATGTGTCAATGCCTGGCAGCAGGAGACCCTAGTCCTGGTGAAATTCCTTCTTCTATCATGCTCTAATTGAAGGACTAATGAAATAAATGGGGAATCATCCTTTCACTGCACTAGGATTTGGATTAGGCTATGGGGAAAGGAAAGAGGTACTGGATAAATCCACCTGGTGTCTGATGTGAACTCCTCGTGCCCCCAGGCAGCAGGGCACAGAGTGCATCACCTTGAGCCCAAAACTGCTCTGCTGCAGCCACAAGGCTCCTGGCCAGCTGGGCACTTCCACCCACCACCACCACATCTGCCTTCTGCAGGGCTCCAACATCTGCCTGGAAAATGCCACGTAAATAAACCCATCCCCGTGCGTTCCAGTCATGGAACATCCCTCACCACCTCAAATGTGGCTGCACTGCAAAAGCCCCTAAATATTTGTACAGAACTAGAGCTCAAGAAATAATTACTTGGCTAATTCTTGATAGTCTGGAGATGATGTCTTATTACTCTGCAATGTCAATTGCTCAAGTACTGCTAAAGACAACACTTGAGAAACATTGAGTGTCTTCTCCTAATCACACTCCCAAGAGCTGCCTTTGCCAGTGCTGTCCATAAGTGGTTCCAGGATAATTGTGCTACCCTAATAAATCTGTGTCAAATCCCACAGAACACTTGAAAATCAACTGGCACTTTTAAAATGCAAAATTTGGATTTTAAACTAAGACCTGTACTTCTGCCCTTCTCAGACTCCCTCCCCTGCCCAAGAGTGTGCATGTTCAATATGACAGATGTTCATTCTATAGCATCATCAAAGGAGCTGTAAAGGTTCTTATTTGGAAGGTGCTGATTATACAGCCTGTGATCTCAGCATCCTGGTCCTTTCACCTTCCTCTCAGTGGATGCTAAGGAGGGTTCTTTTTCCTATAGATATCCATGGGTACCTGAAGACATTCATCTAATGCTTTTGGTGAACACCATAAACCTCGTGCAGTGCCATGTATTTTCTGGGAGGAAGACAACTACATCCTCCCTTCCTAATTACTTTTTTTTAATAGATTCTGAGAACATTTGGAATGCTTCCTTTGAGTCTTTCTAAATTCCCTATGTTTTCCTTACTTCTGTTTCAGCAATAGGATTCAGTACATAGATCTCAATAATGCCTATATAGTAAAAAGTTCACCAGAATTTCTATCCAGTTCTAATACTATAATCAAGAGCAATTAAACAAAACTCTATAAAGTGAGAGTAGATACACCTCCATTGACTCATCAGGTGAACCATACTCCTGACAAGCAGCACAAAGTGAGGATTCACCTAAATTCTCCAAAATCATTGCCAGTCCTGCCTAAAAAAGCATAATTTCCATCTCCAGCTTTGGGTTGACAATCCCAGACACAATATTCTACCAGAAGGCACTAGGACCTGGTCTGCTCTTAGTTAATATAGTAACAACATTCATAAGAGTAGTAATTTGCACTCACTCATATGCAAAAAGAGTCGAAACAGTGTGGGATAAATGTGGAATTAATGAAGGCTGGGATAAATGTGGGATAAAAGCTGGGTGAAGTGTGGTATCAATACCCATCCTGGCCCACGTGCAGTCAGTCCCAGAGTCTGTGCCCAGGATTTCCCCACAGTTCTGGTTCCAGAACATCCAGAGGCAGCTCAGATCCACCCACCCTACTCACACATCACATGCAACAAACCCCATTTTGCTCTCGACCTTCAGCCTCACACAAAAAAAAAGAGACACAGCAGGTTTTCTAGGAATCTATTTTTCTTGCCAATTAAGTAATAGATATTGGACTGTAACTGAGATAAATGTCAGGAAATTTCCACCAAAACTTTTCATAAGGTCTGTTCAGTTCCCTTTAAAATGTGGGGGGGAAAAATCTCAGGGAAAGCTGCTTTGAGTCAGGGTATATATTTGGAAGACACCAAGGATTCACACTGGGAGGACACCAAATCTACCTTGCAGTGCTATGATCCTACAGCACCTTGGGAAAATCAACTGCTCATCAAAAAGGAATTCCCATCTGCAGCCACAGCAAAACAGGGAAGTGTTACACTTCCATTTTCCAGACACATCCCACACATATGAAGATCACAGATGGTAAAGTTTCAATCAAATATAGGTGTTCTGGGTATTTGCTGCTACAGAGTAAATAAAAATTATATTTAAGTAGACAAAAGAAGCTGAAAGGAAAGTATTAAACTTAAGCAAACCCAGCAATGATGATGGAAATGGATGTGGATTCTGATTTTCTGGATTAATTCAGCGGTTCCTATAACCCAGGGAAAAAAAAGGCAATTCATGAATAGCTTCAAAAGACACAATTTCTATAAAGAAAACTCATGGATTTTAAACTGCAGTTCATAAAACAAGGGACTATAGTCATTCACTTATCTTTTGAAACTGCTGGTTAGAATGAGAGAAGGGATGGATATGGCCAGAAGGGTCTAATTTAAATAATATTTAAAAGAAATCAAGATTTTTTTCCCCTAAGTAGAAGAGATGCCTTTTCCTTGTGATGCCTCTTATTCTAAATGCTGGTTCAGTCAAGTTCATGAAAAACAGGCAGCTGAACTAGCAAACTTTTTCTTTAATTATAAGTACAAAGTCAGTTGTTCATTGTCAGAAATTTAATTACAATTAGAGACACTGAATACCAGTGGAACATAATTTCTCTTTGCTATAAAATAAAGGAAGGAGAACCTGCAGTTTACAAATATGGCTGAAACTGAGTTTGTCCCTGATCACAAAACAGGGAGATTTGATCCTCTCTCTCACCACCTCCCTCAGAAAAGGGTTGGAGTAAAAACATGAAGACCAGATGAAACACTGCTCTGAGCCATAAGCCTCACTGTCTTTTACCCTGCCTGAGGTGACACAAATGCATCTTTTTCAGGCCTGTCAAACCATAAGAGCCTCTGCAGAAATCGATGTCCCCATGGATGTGCCCTGAGAGGGAGGAGGGGACCTTTCCTCCTGCGAGGGGACACGGCATCAGCAGCAGCAAACTCCTGGTGTTGGTGTCAATGAGAGCAGCAGCTCAGGAAGGGCTGTGAGGAGTCTTTAATAGCACAACCAGAAGATTCCCTGCCTGGTCTGGCAGGCAGGATGGGGTGTCTGTGCACAGCCCTCCTCAGCACAGCCCTGCTCACCAGCTCTAACAGGGCTGGGAGGATGTGCCCCAGGGAGCACCTTCTGAGCACACTGGCACAAACCTCTGCGAAAATTAAGGGAATGGGAGGGATCCCTGCACGAATTTTGTTCCTTCAGCTTCTCCAAAGCAAATTAGAGCTCTTGCTCCCTGCCTTGAAAGGAGTTTTGCTCTTCTGTTTCAAAGTTCCTTTGAGTTAGTCTCAATAGTGTCGTTCTTTGAAGAAGGCTCTAAAACACTGCCCTTTATAAGTGAAAATATAAAGCTGTATATTAAATTATTTTCAACAAAAACCTCAGCTTAGCATGGTCTTTTCCTCCTCACCACAGTACTCTACTTTCTTGTCAATAGTTTTATTCCTTTTATTCTGCTCTAAACTATTTTATTTCTGTGGTGTTGCTATATAGTAGCCCCAGTTATATTTTACTGTCATACATTTTTACTACACCATATAACACTCCAGGAAATCATTTTATGCAACACTTGGGTGTATCTACATATAATACTTAGATTAGGTTTTCCTTCTCATTGTGTATTCTGCCTCCAGCACTGTGCAATGCACAGGGATTGTCAATGGGAAGATTTCCATTGACTTAACTGAGAGCTGGAGAACGCCTGTAACTGCTGAATATGAACTTTATTTTGGTATTTTGCCCAAGTCTAAAGAATTTAATTAAAAAAAAATCCCAAACCGAAAAAGAAACAGCAAACAAATTCCCTCTACTCTTCAGGTAAGGTGCAATGTTTTCTTTTTTTTTTAAAATATAGATTTACTTTCTCTGTTGTTGATGTACTGATGGAAAGGGAAGATTAAAAAATATAACCTTCTTTCCTCCCACCACCCTCCCACTCATTTTATATACACACAGCAACTACTGTAAATTTCTGTCATGTTTTAAGTAACAAAAGGTAACATCCTAGAGCAGCAAATTCTGGGAGCCATTTAGTTTGTTCCATCTGTGACAGCTCTTGTTTTTAATTTTGGGGATTTCCAGTTTAATAAACCTTGACAAACATGACCTGCTTTTTTTGATCTCTCTGTAATGCATATCTATAGGTAAATCTGTGTATCTCTATGGATACACTGATGGGTGAGTCCCTGCACTGATGTATTTATATGCACATCCATTTATACATTTTTATCCTGGTCTCACACAAATTTAAGCTGTTTCCATTGTGATATGAGGGTTTTTTTACTTGTTAAAAAAGCAGTAAAAAAATAGTTGCCAAAAGAGTTTACAGTAAAAGGGGGAAAAGCAATAACTACAGCAATCACCTAAGTTGGGACCAGCTTTTTAACAAATAAAAAAGTGGACCTTTTTGGATTTCTCCACTACTATAAGTATGATTTACAGCTAAGAATATTTTCTATCTGCCAGATTCCAACCTTTTTTTTTGCTGCTGTGGCAAATTTTGCTGTCAGTCTGCCTGTCTGCTTTTCAGGGGGTTACTAAAGACAGGTAGAATGGGAGGTAAGACAGATCCTTACCTTTGTAAAATAAGTTATTTTTCATAATTCTAAAAATAAAAATTCACCCTAGGACAGACTCTTAACTGTCTCCACCTCAGCTGCAGTTGAAAGTTATGCAGTTGTGTTCCAGCAATATCCTAATAATGTAAAGTCACCATAAAACCCAAATTTGTGGACTTGAGATGCAAAGGCCCACCAAAATCCTAATGTGTGCTCTTGTTTTGGTAGTGACAAGGCAGCTGTGACTGCAGTGGCAAGAGCAGATACAGAAGGTGGGGGATAAGGTGGGCAGAAAGGAGAGGTCACTGCCAGAGACACAGGGCAGAAGGAGGACCCAGCTGCAGTCTAAGCTCAGAGCATCACAGAGCACAGAGGGTTGGTATGAGAGAGCTGCAGGTGAGCTGGGGGGGCTGTGGAGCAGAAACACAAACACCAGGTTTGACAGATGGGCATGGCCAGAGGGACAGGGGCACTAACAGAGAGTGGGAGCAGCATCCTGGTGTGTCAGAGCTGAGCTGGAGCTCCTGTGCCCTGGCAGACAGGAGAAAAAACCTGTGTGTCTGGTGGTCTTTGCCTTTTCTTTATCTTCCAGTCAGCCCCTGCACTGCACACAGGCTGCTCACAGCAGCACACCCCTCTGATGGAGCCCAGCAACACTGATGGAGCTAAAAACACTGAACAACCACCCAACATCACCAGAGAAGTCACCCTGTAATGACAAACCCTCATGGCACAAACACTCAGCACTGCAGAGCCACTGACTGGAGCCACTGCACACTGGGAGGGACAAGCAGCATCTCCACCAGCAGAGCAGGGTATGGGTGTGCTCAGCCTTTTCTTCTTGAAACAGGGACCTCTAGAGCCACAAAAGACATCATTTTCTGCCTTGCAATCACACAGAGCCAGTGAGAATAACCCACACATAACTTCAAGGGCTACTGGAGAAACCAAGGACACCATGCTGAAAGCAAAATACTGGAGTGGGTCCTGTGAATCCACTGTGATTTACCCTCTGAGCTAAATAAAAACCCTGCTATGGGGAAAAATAAAGAATTAAAAATCAAAACCTTAGGCCTTGAGCAAACCTTACAGATAGAAAGCAGACAACTTGATTTTGGATAATAACACATCCCCCATCCCCTCCCTCCCTAATTAACCTTTATCCTGCTTTTATTAGCAGGCTTGGCACCGTGGTGCTGAACTGAGCCCAGCAGGCTGCCCAGGCAATGACATTTCAGAGACTGGCAGAGCAGCACAGTCCATGTCAATTTAACACTATCTTGAGTTTTTTAACTTCCCAGCAGGAGGAAAACTGGCCTGTTCTTTTGGTACCTTTGAGAAGGGGATGAATGAAAATGGTAGTGAGGGTGGGAGCATGACAGGGAGACAGGAAACTTAATTAGAAAAAGAAAACAGACTGGAAATTATACCACTGACATTTTGATAATCTGGAAAGCAGACATCACATCTCAGGCAAAACATCAGATTATACATTCTTTTCTCTCTAACCTGTATTCTTGTGGAGACTACAGGAGAACAAGCTGAAGGTTTTTGGCTGCTACATCTTCCTCTTTCACTGGACATCAGCAAAGTTACTTTAGACACAGACAGGCATAGGACAGGAAAGGACCACAAGAATTCTTTGAGTTCATCCCTTCACCCTAAGACTAAAATGATTATTAAATGCCACTTTCTACTAGTCTGTGAATATAATGGTTGGTTCATACTGATGAACCAACCATGAAAAATACTCAACTGCCCTTAGAATGCATCTGTCAAACTACCACAATCTCTGTATTCAGCTGGAGACAAAAGCTGTGTCAAAAGACTGTAGGGAAATTAAAAATATAATCTCTTGTTTGGGGTTGTGACTGCTCTGATAGAAATAACAATATAGTGATAACACTTACAATTGTGTGATATTTATATAATCAAAAGGCTCATCTCAGGTGTAAAAACTTAACAAATTCCTATGAACAAGCAAAACATCTGTGGAAGTCAAGAATTCAATTTAGATCTCACCAAATTCCACAAGAGTTGCTTCCTAAATGCTAATTTATAAATGAATAATAACAAATCCTGTGTAGGGATGTTTCATTTAAAGATTAAATCAGAGCTGGAAATACAGCTATCAGGACAAGCTGTGGTGCCTGTTGTCTGGAACAGGAAAAACACTAACTATCTTTTAAAAGATTAAGTTAATTTGAACTTGCATTATGTCTTATAAAGTCACAAGAGTAAAAAAAAAAAAGAGAGAGGGGAAGAAGAAAAAAATAGGCCAAATGCAGTGATAACTGGAAAAGATCTATTCTCCCTCAGGCCTCTGTTTAAAGTTCACTGGATTCTTCTTATGGAGCATGAAGAAAATGTGATGGAAAGATGGAAAACCCTATCAAAAGTAAGATCATCATTGAAAAGGGTGGTGAAAATGTAATATCAATGTTCTACAAGCATTTAAGTAAAAAATATTTGAATACCAACAGACCTGAACTTGAAAGCTGAATCTGAAAAGTCATTCACATATTACAGTGTTCAAAGACTGAGTATCAGCCATGTCATTTTCCCAACACATTTGTGCTATGAATGAAAAATCCTTGCTTTTAAAAGAATTAATTGTGTTGCATTGCATGTTTTCATTTGAATTGACAGTCCACTAGTCTGTCTGGTTTTCCCTTTTCTTCCAAAACAGAATTGCTTAAGCAGACACAAGTTAAGCTCAGCTCTTTTGATTAGCAAAAGCTGATGCCTCCAGGATTCACTAATTGCTTCCTTGTAATGCAGAGAAGGAAGCACATCTTTTTGCATGTAAGAGGTCTGGCTCAATTAATTCTTTAAGTGAATTTTCAGTATGTTTTCAGAAGATACTACAGAAATAAGGTATTTTCTGTCTACAGAACTTACACATATTTGATATATTATAAATGGTTTGGACCTGAGGAGGGTTTCTGTAGCACTGTGGACCTAGAACTGAGTGAGATCTTGAAAAGATTTTCTGCAGGATGTCACACTCCAAAAAGTGTCTGCAAGAAATGGGGCAAAACAAAATCCCAAATCTGAAAGTGGAGCCTCAGTAAATGGTTACATTCATGTGGCTAAATTTACATACAGCCCATAGGGACTATTTTCCAGCTGCTGAGGGCTGAGTGTGGCAGGGCCATCAGACAGACAGATCCATCCTTTAGTGCCCTGCCCCTGAGTGCCAATAACTGCCTTGAGACAGGCAAAGAGCACTGCTGCTTTGGTAACAGTTTATTAAGCCTGGGTTGATGCAGCAGGGTGAGATTGAATTATTCTCATCTCTTGTTTCTGTCCTGTGACATTTCAGCAGGAATATTCTGCTGCATGAGAAGGAATGCCCTCTAAGGTGAGGTGGGAGTGAGAGCCCCTGTGCTGGAGAGCCAACAGGAACCACAGCTCCCAGGGCTCAGGGCAAGATCCCACCCTGCACAAACCTTTGCTGTGCCTTGTTCTTGGGGGCAAAAGTTCTGGATGAGAAGCAGGAAGGTATTGAAAGAAGAAGGTCTCAATGCTGAACAAGCTGAGAACCAGCACTGTAAAGTGTGCTGCACTTATTGAACAGATGTGACAGAGTGTCTGGGTTTATCCTGAGCACTGGGTATGGAATAAGCTGTTGAGCCCTCTGAATCTCAGCTGGGATTTATTAAGTCTGAGGGCAGACCTGGCCATAAGAATTTTCCACTGTTTTGTCCCTGCATAGGAAAGAAAAAATGAATACAACACCTCATTGGTTAAATGGTTTATTTGCCAGTAGGAGAGCAAAATCTTCTTTCAGTGATTTTTAATCTGCTTGAAAAGCATGTGTTCATCCCAGAACCCTCAAGTTCTCTATTTCCTCTCACCCTTCAATGGATATTTCTTGTTAGGATTTATTTGCTTTCACCAATAATTTTTCCTTGCATCAGAAAGGATGGCTGCACTTTACCAAATGGGAAACATTTTCTCAGAGGGATAACAGCTCATTCCCATCTCCTCCTTCAAAATCCAGAGATGGAAATGCAGAATTACTTTTCCTGGGGGTTGTCTAACAGTGCAGCAAGGATGTAAATGAAGAGCCACATTTCCTAATTGTCCTGAACCTCCTGACCATGCCAGCTGCAGCCCCATTTTCTGCTCTGATATCCAAATTACAGCCTTGTAGAAGCCACGTTGTTTTAACATCTCCTCCTCTCCTGTGGGCTAAGCTACACACACCATTTTCCAGCAAACGCTGGACCAGTGCTTCAGAGATGAACAAAAAGGCTGACAAAAGACACTCCATCCTATCAGGCTATGATGATAATGCCAACTATCAAGTTTGCCATAATTACTGAATTGCTTCTTCATACAACCCTAATTTGTCTTTTTTATTGTATTTTTCCTGCTTGTACTAGATCACATCTCCTCCAGGATGAATGCCACCTGCTCCCTCCTGTCTCAGCAGGACAGAGGCTGGTCCCCAGTGAGGACTTGGGACTGTGAAGCTTCAAGAAGCAGAATATTTTTAGAGAAAAATGCTTTAGAAAAGACAATGGTCTCAGTACAAACAAAGAACTAACAACCTATACAGGGACAAAACAAAACATGTGAGAGGAATTCAGCTGCAGAACAAGAACCAACACACAGCCCTTGACCCAAACTCTTGTGGCATTGTCATTGAGAGCTCCTGTCACCACCAGGCTGTGAACAAGGAGTGCACAGGGCACAGCTGGACTCAGGGAGGCTCTAAAGCCTCTCTGAAATACTTCTTGTGGCAGTAAAGAAACAGAAAAATCAACATCATTAACAACTGATTAGGGGTTGTAGGTTTATACAGAAAGCCTGCATACATGGGCACATTTCTTATTTCATGTCTTTGACACTTAATATTGGCTTTCATACATTTATAAATCCCTCCTGTATACACATAAAAATCACCAAAATCATTACAAGAATCTTTAAATAGACTGAAACCTCTGCTGAGCTATTAAGGAGGAAATAACAATGCAAGCTCTTCTGCTAGACAAAGCAAACCATCTGAGTGTAAAAAAAAAAAGACTCTTCACTTTATATGAAGAGAGCACAATGAGAGAAAGGAGCAGCTCAGAGCCCAGAACACTGCACAAGTGGGGAGCCCCCTGGGAAGAGAGGACACTGCCCAACCCTGCAGTGAGTGGGGGCTTCTCCCAGTTTAAATTCACAGGAGGAACAGGGGAATTGTCAGAGTCCACAGGGACAGCACACCCGATCTGCAATAGGCAACAAAGAAACATAAATATTCCGGTTTCTAACTGGAGAAACAAAAGGCAGTTTAAAAAGACACATTTTTCTGAATTATTCTTGAAGTGATATTTGACAGAGATGCCTAACCTGTTCCTCACAGAATCCATTCCCTCACACTTCTTATGGTTAGGGAGAGGAAAGGTTTTATACTGAATTTAATTCCAAACCCAGGATGTTAGTTCCATTCCTTTCTCTTGGTTTCTGAAGATACCTGCTTTTGCAAATCCTTCATGTTTATGTTTGAACAAGCCTGTCCCAGCTGTAGACCAGCTCAGGAGCCAGAGTTCTGTAAATCTCCCCCGACACATTTCCTTTCCCGAGGAAAACAGCAATGCCAAAGGCTTTCATGCCACTGTTATCTGTGAGAAAGGAGGAGCAAGGCACCAAACCTGTCCCCCTAACTGAAAAGTGGAGATCACCTTTTCCAAATAACACCTACTTGCTCTTCTGCACTGGTGCTGGGGCAGAGGTCTGCTCTGTCCAGGCACAGTGCCCCAGCTCCTGCAGCCACCTTCTGTCACTGCCCCTGCTTCCCACTCGAGCTATGGAGCCACACCAGGGGTGCTTGACCCTCCTGAAAGTGTCCAGCCTGCTGGAGGAGAGTGTTTGCCTGCCCTGCTCTGGTGTGGGACAGTGTCCAAGCTGACAGGCTGTGCCCTCTGGTCCCTGCTCTGCCTGCACTCCCTGGCAGGGCAGGGCAGGGCAGGGTGGAGTGCTCCAGCCCAGCTGCACCACTTCATTCACTGCCTTGAGCACAAAAACCCCACAGAGACAGCTCAGGGTTCTCTGGGTGCTCCCCCCTGGGAATGCAGGAGGAGTGCAGCCAGTGGGAGCTGGCCTCAGGTGCTGCTGTGTGACACCTCTTTATCCACTCAGTCCCTGTGCTTCTCCAGCAAGCACAGCATCAGCCTCCTCATGGGGTGTGGAACAAGAGTCCTCTGAAACACCTACAGACCCGGCTACAGTCCACCTCTCTCTCTTTCCAGACGTGTCTGAGGAATAAATGATGGATTCAACACAAGGAGTATCAGCTGACAAAGAAATCTCTTTCCAGGAAGACCCCTGCAGACAGAACCTTGCTTTTAAAAGCCCATTACAAAAAATACACTTTTTTTTTGTGCACGCTCAAGGATGCAGAGTACTTCACAATGTGGAAACAATCCTGCAGTTTTTGTGTATATATTTATATATATCAAGGTGTGATATCCCAAAGCCCTTGAGTCTGGAGTTCCTGTTCTATTAAACAGAACAAATCCAGAATCCCTCAGTGAATCTGTGGCCTTCAACCCTCTTATACAGATGGTCTTGAAAATTCTAGTGTAAAAACATGATATAATACAGATGTAAGAGATTTCAAGAAGGTTTTCAAAAGCCAATATTTACCACAATTAGTACAAAAATAATAATAATACAAGTAACACAAACCCACAATTAATAGTTATGGAAATCTAGCAGCAGGCACTCTGTTGAAGAAGAAGAGAAATATACTGCTTTGGATTCTGAAAAAACAATAGTTATTTATGTAAATTTGCACTGCAGTAATTATTTTTAAATACTATCATATACTTGTTCCATATTTACTGCTACTTACTCCCTCTAGAGATTCCAGTAATTGAGTTGTTATTATTGTAAAATAGACCTTTAACTTCTTTTTGCTAATTCTAAACTAAGTGTCTGAATGACAGAAGAATATGATTATGATGGTAGAATACATTTTTCTGCTTCCCCAAAGCAAAGATTCCTACTGCTAGCAGAGACTAATTAAATGAAATGGAAGGATGATCACAGGAGTGATTACACCTGTTGTAAATAATTTCCAAGTCAGCTTCATGTTGGTATCTGGGTTTCCAGGGAAATGAGCAACCTACTACAACACCAGGTCATTTTTTCTTGTTTCAGATGGAATATTTAAAAAGTAGTTATAGATACAAATTAAGTTACAAAATAAATATAAATACATCTGTACATGTTATTTTAGGAGCCAGTGAAATTCAATAGCTCAGACTGTATTAAACACAGAAAATATTGCAGTAAAGGAAGTAAACTTAAAGCTTCCTGTGTACAAAATTGCTCCTATCTAAAAATATCCCATTCTATAAAGAGACTATAGAATAAGTTACATCTCAAGAGGTACTGCTGAGTATGTGGCAAATGCTCCTGCAAAAAGCCCAGTTTAAAACAGAAGCAGCAATAACTCCATTAATGCTGGCAGGTATGCACAGCCTTGCAGGTGCCTTCCAGACCCATTTCCCTCTCTGTCACCAAGGACCATCCACCTACAGATGCCCCTGCCTAAGAGTGGAAACCCATCTCAGCCCAGCATTTACTGAGCCATTCCAGAAGAACAAGAGAGCAGCAACTCATAGGAGGAAAATGCAGCTATTCAGGAAAGGAAATGAAGGCAGAGATGGTAAGAAAATCCCTTGCAGGAGACTACAAAATTATAGAGAATACAATGAACACAATCTGTGAATAGGGAGGGGACACCCTCTTTGCAGTTTCTGAGAAGTATTTGATTACCTGAACAAAGATGCTCAAGATCTCTGCACTGCCTTTGGCAAGAGGGGAGAACTTCCAGAAGTGAAAGGTACCAGGAAGGGGGAAAAACCCAACTCTTTAAAGCCAAACACATCTTATCTTCTCCTGAAAGACATCAGACACAATGGCCTGGAAGCAAAAACTCTGGGGTGAGGTGCTGTGGCCTGCAGAGGCAGGAGAGCTGAGTAACCTGCCCTAGCAGCCTTCCCTGGCCCCAACAGCGCTGTGTGTGAATTTACCAAGTCAGCAGCAACAACTCTCCTTTAAAAAGCCCCTTTGGAACATTTTAATTAGTTTGGTCTTACAGCTTGTCTAAAATGCTTCTGATAGCACAGTGTACACCAAAGCAGTGTTATGAATGCCTAAAAATATAAAATCTAATTATGGTGTCTCTGCAGCCAGAGTAATGAGAAGCGAGTGTGACTGATAAGAAGTGAGACAGGCTAACGAGCTGAACCACTGTAGTTCAAAGGAAAACAGAGGTCTAAAGGAAGCACCTGTGGTATTGCTTGAGGGGAGATATGTGGACTAGGAAATAGGAGCATGCTGCATTTTAAAAGATATGGTACTGAATGAATACACAACCTTGCTAATTATTAGAGCAGATACTCAGCATATGGGCAAAATAAATTGTTAATAGGATGGGTAAGACTGAAGACGATTGCCAAGAAAAATACAGCTGATGTAGTGAATAAGAAGTTACCTGCTGCAGGTAAGAGAAAGCTGAGACTCCAAGTGCTTGGATCCATTTTGCTGGACAGACAGACAGACCTCTCTGAAGGCTGCATGGCCACCATACCCAGAGCTGTCCCTGAGCTGTTGTTATCTGCCTGAGCAATTGCACTTGTGACACATGGAATGGCCAGCAAGGCAGAGCTGCCAGGACCAGAGACAGGGAAGGAGAAGTCCCAGCAGACATCCACTGACCTGGATGAGGAACAGGAGCAGGGGGACACAGCTGGTGGGTTTGCCTTCCTTTATGTAAAGAACACAATCTATCAGATCAGTTAATGCACCCAGGGCTGCAACACATCTCCTGCTGGGCTATCAGCTTCTGACCTGACCCTTGGCAGAAATTCTTGCCTCCAAACAAGACAGTTGTCCAGTGAAATATCAGTGAATTTTCTGTATCCATCTAGACTTTCCCAAGCTCATCAATTACTGACCAATTTATACTCTGTGAGAAAGAGGGAAAGCAAAGCATTTAATATCAACTTTATTGTTCTCCTGCACCCCAAATGGCTGTAGAAGAAAACAGCACTCCCATTGTACAGAAGATTTCAAAAGCACAGGAATGTTCTCACCCTTCTGCTACAACCAGCACCTCACAGCAAGTTTTGTGTCTGCAAATCTGGGCCTAAGAAAGACACCTCAGAGCTTACTCTCCCCCAGAAGTACAGAATCACAGAATCACAGAATTGTTTGGGTTGGAAGGGACCTTAAAGATCATCTCATTCCAACCCCCTGCCAGGGGCAGGGATTTATTTCACTTTCCCAGGTTGCTCCAAGCCCTGTCCAACCTGGCCATAGACACTGCCAGGGATGCCACAAATTCTCTGGACAACTTGTTCCTTCTACCCTTGAATTGTTTCCATAGGGTTAAAATAAATAAACAAGGGAACTCTTTTCTATGTGCATACAGAGCTGGGGGGAGGGAATGAAACATGGACGATGCTTGATGAGATTTCTTTTTTTCAGTGTTCCAAGTTGCATTAACAATAATGCTTTTTTCTGTCCTACCTGGTCTCCTGAAATGTTTCCCACAAATTATGTAACCAAGTAATAAACAGTAAATAAATATTTTTTTTAATTCTCAGGTTGTGATGATGCAGATCTTAACCTTACCAAGTATCAAAGCTGTAGAGACAGTCCTATTTAACAATATTCAGTAACTTACTTTCTTATCCTGCTGCCTCCACACTAGTATTTTTAGCTCAGTGCTGATTTTCCAATCTGTCTAGGCTGTCATTCAAGACATGGGGAATACCAGAAATGGTACATTTGGATTTGACAGTACCCTAGACTGTTTTTTAAAAATAACCAAGGAAAAGACTTTACAGCATTGTTTGAAAATATTAAATTTCCATAGGGGTCAATAGAAGTGTTTCCTGTATGCAATTTATTCACTAACAAGTTTCATGGGTTTTATGAGACTATTCACCTTCCTGGTTAATATAAAATCTGTACTTGCCATGGCAACCCCTATATCAGATGGCTCTGCAGTAATACCCTGGAAATATCCCATAGATTTTTGCAGTCTTCATAATCGATCCGGTCATAAATGTCACAGTAACTTGTCATTAAACTCTCCCCTCTAGCAACTCTGGTAGTTTTTGATCCTTCCTGCCGCCCTGCCACACTGTTCCCATGCCCAGCTGCACTGTTCTGCACTCAGCTTTTCCCAGAGCTGTCACTTGCCAGCAGTGCCAGCCCTGGGTGAGAGGAGCAGGAGCTGATGGCAGCAGGCAGCTTCACACACACCTACAGCTGAGAGCAGTGATCCCCTCCAGACAGCTCTGACAACAGGGGCAAGCCAAGATGGGAAATAAAGGGAAAATCCTGCAGTTTAACAGCAGGCTAAATTATTTGTGTGTGCTCCTCACGTGACTCCTTGGATGCCATTTCAGGTTCAGCAGGAGATGCTGCCTTTGGGAGCAGCATGGACCAGTCTGCACCAACACCTTGGAAAGGAGTGCCCCGTGCAAAGTGAACTGAGGAGATGTGGTGGAATTCAAATTTCATCAACTCCTGACTGTCATGAGACTCCCAGCGTATTGCAGGCCTAATTCTTGCTGCCTTGCAGTTTGCATTGCAATCAGAAATGTGGGTGTAAAATGCTATCACATCAAAATTAGTAATGCATTGACATCGACTGCAGGGAAGGAAAAATGCCAACAGAAGGGGAAATACTGGAACCTCAGAACTAAGCATCTATTTTGAACATATTTTTTGTAATCTGGAAATACAACCAGATAGAGGTGACATTTTGCTATTGGTGAAAATACATAAAAAGGGGAAAAATATTTAAAATTATCTGAATTAACTAGGAGCTAAATGAAAAGATCATGCAATTCATTTAGGAAAAAAACCCAAGGTATTTTGGTATACAAGGTATACCAAATACAAGGTATAATGGTACTGCAGTAAATGGAATACATTTTTATAAGAGCATATGCTGCAAAACACTGCATAGGAAAATTAGGAGGTTATGGGGGGGGGGTCACACCCTAAAAGCTTCTGAAATGTATGTAGTACTCTACAACCCTCCAAAATCTGTGTAGCAGAAGTAAAACAGATTTCATCTGCATATCTGAGAGTACTGATTAAAGTCCAGACTGCTAGAAGTGTTTAAGTATTAGCAAACTCTTTATCCAAAATGTTAGATTCATCTCATCTGATTCTTTTTCACATTATTTAAACAGATAGCAGAGCTGAGTTACTGATTGCAGCACAATTCTGGAGCCAAGCCAGACTAATTCAGGAGGGAATCAGACCCATTGTGTGCCCAGTGCCCTCTCTACAGACAGCTCATTATACTTACATTAACTAAGAGTAAGATTATTAAATATGCAAAATTTTACATTTCCTTTACTGTATTTAGACAAGTAGTAGTGAAACTGCCCAAGGTTCACAGCATTTAGAGGAAAGACACTTTCCAGTGACAGAAAATAAGAAAGTTCCCAGCTGGAGAGCCTTGACTTTGTTTGGCTCTTATAATTTAAGGAATCATTTTCTAAAATTACCTGTTGTACAGTAAAATGACAATGATTAGGCTTTCTATCTTACAGTCTCCTGCTGTGCAAAACATTCACTCAGTGGGCTCAGGATACAAAAGTAGCTGCTTTACAAATAATAACACAGCTTAACTATCATTTAATAGCTTCAAAAACATCATACAAGTTACAAACCCTTTGGAACGAGGACAACTAATTTCAGCATCTCAGTTGTTGTCATTTATTTATTTAATCACTTTCTAATGCTGGTGGCTGTTTTCATTTGTTTCTTTGTTTTTAATTGCTGGAAATATTTAATTCCTGGTTCAAACAACTTAATTTCACAGTTTTTACATTAATCAGTGATCACTTGAGGGGAAAAAAAAAATGATTGAAGTTCATCAGGATGTAAGGTGGAGAATCAATGTGGTATTGCAGAAAAGCATTTCAATTCCACCTTTCTGAACAATGTGGTTTAACACCTGAATGTAACATTGGGAGGACTGTCAGGAGCTCTTTGCTCAATTTACAGAGCTGATCTTCACTGCCAGAGCTGAGGCTGTGTCAGCTCCAGGGCTGGTGAGCTTAAAGGGTGGGGAAATAACTTCTGTCTGGAACAAAAGGCATCTCCTGGCTCTGAGTTCTCATTTACACCCCAGGGAAATTTGCCTGCCCGTCTCCTCTGACCACCTCGTGCACTAATGTCTCCTTTTGGAAATATTAAAGTACATATTCATCACTTTGGTGTAGAGATTCTGAGAAAACTGTTAGCAGGGATTCAAATGCAACGTGAGAGTGCGAGCTGCTTCTGAGGAAAAAAATAAAAAATCTGTGAGGAGATCCTGTTCTCTGTTTTCTGCCCAGAATTTCTGCATACAGCTGGCAGAGTATCTTGGTGGTCACTCTAAGACCATGGATGTGGTGAGAGGCGCTGCCAGAGGGGTCTGTGGTACCCAGGGTGGCACGGGCAGGGTGCAGGAGAGCACCAGAGCTGCCCTCACCAGCACACCCTGGCTGCTCAGATTGCTGAGAGAGAAGCCAAGAGCTTTAGGAACTTTCATAAATAAAAAATTCAGCCTTCAATAAGCCAGGCAGACCAAGTAATGGGGTTTCTTTCACCCCTATTTGAATGCAGAACAATTGCTTGACCCAATAAATAATTGTGATTTCTCATTTCCTACACACTGAGGGATCCAGTGCTTCCTACCCCATTAAATGAGGTTGTGTTTCGGGAACCTCTATCCAAAAGGGGATTTATCAGGGTCATCCAGTCATCTCCTCAGCATTTTTTCAACCATGGAATTCTACCACTGCCTTTTTATTTTACTGTCTCCCTAAGTAAAGGAGAAAAGAAGAGATCTTTTCCTGTGGTTTTAGAATGGCATTTTTTTTATTTATATATAAACACAATCTTACCTGGGCTTATTTGCAGAACCAGCTCTGAATTCAAGGTCTATCCAGACATTATTTGGACACCCAACAATAAATTCCTGATTCTAAGCTTCTGTCTATGTGCAGGGCCTTTACATTATCTGTAATCCAACCAGCAATAAAAATAATAATAAATCACTTCTGTGAACACAAAAGTACCAAGAACGTTTGTAAAGGTCCTGAAACTCTCAGATCCAACTCTCACACTAAAGCCTTCCATCCCTACTCCTGTGATTAAAAGTGCCCACAAGTCTTCTCACCCCCTCAGCCTCCCTCAGTTTATCCACCAGCAGCAACCCTTTGTCAGTGTTTTAATAGTGCTGTAAAACAAGATTAAACAAGAGCAAGGCAGTCTTTGTTCCCACCTCACCAAATACAGCAGCAGGGCCAGCAAGGCAGTAATGTACATGAGACACTGACTCATTTTAAACTATTCTTTGTTAGGTAACTCAGCACAGGATCCTCAGGGGACCCTTTTCCAAACAAATTTCTGCATCTGGGGATGCTCAAACTCATAACTGGAGTATTCCATGTAACAGAAAGGAGGTATTAATGTTTTATTTAGTCTGAAATGAGTTGTTTCAGTTGCAGCTACAGTGGCATCAACATCTTTGATTCTTATCTCTCTTTCAATGGCTATAAACTGGTTCATTTCTACTGCTCTGCTCTGATATGACATTGATCTGATCTAGGTCAGAATTTGGCCTAGTGGGATCTTATGAAACCTAAAGCAGCCCCACATTTTCTCCTGACTGGTCTCTCTCTCATGCCACTGGAAATATGCTTATCTTTTTTCAATATTTTTCATATTCCTGTAATTTTAATTCATAATTTTAGAGCTCATCACTGTCATTTCTAGCAGCTTGTCTCCCAAAATGCTTCAGCTATTTTGACACTCTTATACTGTTATTATCTGGATGAACTCTTACATCTTATAGTATTGGTTTTATAAAACATGAGGCGAATGGTTGTGATTTGATACTGAGAAAAGCTTAAAAGCATCAAAACATGTGCAGGGAATCAGCTCTGTCATGGAAAAGAAAAGCTGTCACCTGTTACTCCAGAATTATCTGTATCCCTAAATGAGAAAAATCCAGCATATCCATCCCAGTGGGGGAAAAAAACAACAAAAAAGAGCATCTAAAGAACAAAATAGAATCCTGCACCTCTAGTTAGTTCCCTGTTCATTTCTGAGTTTATATATGCTCAAGGGACTATTTCAGTGTTAAAACATAACTCACTGAAGACACAGGAGATAAAAGAAGCTGAAGCATTTTGATGGAATATTTCTCAAAGGGAAAATTTGTTTTTGAAAGTCTCTTTTTAAGCCTTCTTTAAACCTCTAGGTCCTGTGCATTGTGCTTTCCCACAATTTTTTCCCCATTTTGATTTTCATTGCTGTTTTTACAGGGTGTGAAGTCTCTTGAGCATTTCAGATCTGCCTTCTTCATCTTTTTTAACCTGAGGGCTTTAAAACTCTGGAAAGTAAAAAAAAAATATTAAAAAAAATAAACCTGGAGATAGACAGAGGAACAGAAAAGGCCATGGGGTGTCTTGAAGAATGTGGGGAAATAGATTATTATAGAAGAAAGAGAAAAGTGATAATTCCAAAAGAAGTATGCAGTTACCCACCATTTTCATCATCCAGAAGCAAAGTATTGAAGGGCAAAATTCAGATAAAATCATGACTCTGAAGCTGTTTTGATAGTGAACATATTTTTATAGACCCATGAAGAGTTTCTGCTATTCCATCTTCTGTTCCTCTAAAACACAAATAACCATACAACTCCCAAACAAAAATAAAAATACAATCCTTCATTAGCATTCACATTTTATTTATGTGAATTTATTCATTTAATTATGCAAGAGCAGCCACAATCACCTGGCTGGCTGGGAGACGAATCTGAACTGAGTCCCACATCCCTGTGCTTTTGGTATCCTCTCTCTGGGACTCTGAGTTCCCTGGCTCACACTCCTCTGCTTCAGCTGGAAATTCAGAAGCCCTGGCTTTGCTCAGATGTTCAATTTTGGCTCCCAACTCCACGGTGAAAAGCTGCAGACCCAGAGATTTTGTCACAAAAAGCAGCACTCCAGAACTGCTGGGCAGCCAAGAACAGGCCTTGAGGGGCTGCAGCCCCTTGCCAGGAGGAGATGCTGGATTTTGGGTTATCCTTTCCTGCAAGGCTCAAGGAATCCTATTTCACACAGGAACAAACAGGAGAAGGAGCAGGGAAATGATGGTATTTGAGTATTTTCAAAATTGTAGTAGTCTTCTCAAAATACTATAACTTCTAATAGAAAAGAACTTAAGAGCATTTAGGAACTTTAGTTAAAATTTACTAAAATTCAAAAGGCCTAAGGTTCAAAAATCATTTGTTACACAGCCATCAACTCTCCCTGCTCTTCAGCAATCAGTTTCTCTGCAGGTTACTGATACATTGCCTTGATTAAGCTAATGATGAAATGGAGATAGTTTCTTTTTTTGCCTGTATACTCCACTGTAGAAGGGACATGTGATAGCTGTAAATTATTTATTATTTGGAGGTGAGGGGATGGCAATCAGTAACTGCACAGCTTGTACAGATTATTCTCCTCTGCTTTGCTGAGGTCTGATGTGAGCAATATTTGATTATTTGACAGATCATTTCAAATGTGGCTGTGCAAAAACTGTGCAAGACTCATTATGCTTCAACCAGCTTGTAAGCTCTACCAAATTAGATTTAGGACAACAGCATGAGAAAACTAACATAGGTCTTTCATGGTAAGAGTGAAGCAGACTTTCAAAATAGGAAAATTCAGTAGTAATAACCAAGAGTTTAAGAGATTTTCTCTTCTTTTAAACAGACAAATGTCAAAAAGGGATACACAGAATGGGAACATCATGGTAGAAACATCATGGTAGAAACTATGGAATCTTATATGAATTTTATCTCTTTTATACATTTTGGGCCATCAGGAAATACCAGGAAAGCAGAATTTTTGTCCATCCCACACCCTGATGCACCAATGTCACTGCTGCTCCTCACAGGACTCTGTGTGCCCCTGCTTTGCCACCCTGGATGTTCAGGAACCGCCTGCCTCTGACCATGGGAACATCCAGAAAATCCAGAAATGCAACCTGGAGCACATTCCCCAGCTAAGGAGCACAAGGAAAGCAGCAGCACTCGCTCTGAAACCCCCAAGGAGCAGCTTTTAAGCACAAAAATGTTATTCCTCTCAATGCTAGGGTGAGTTTAGTTCTTAGAAAACAGACATAACTGATTTTAATGCCCAAGTTTTCTAAGGAAGAACAGATATTGGATAATTCTGCACTAATTCTGCTGGGAGGTTGGGTAACTCAGTGGCACACTTCCATGTGTTCTTAAATGATGACTGACAACACCTAACTAACCCAAGAAGAAAAAGAACAAATAAGTCACAAGAAAATGCAGGTTCATTTTCAAATTCCATCAAAAATGCCTATAATGACACCTCCTATCACCCAATGACATAACTATTGTAAATTACATAATTATATTTGTTCATTATATTTGTTCTGCACAGTACCAGTAAAAAAGAAAACTTGGTTTGCTTATTTAGAATAGATTAAAAAGTTTAATTGCCTACAGTAGTTAGATCTGGAGGTCTTTCAGGCAACACATTACCTGAATTCTCAGAAAACAGTGAGATTTTTCACAAATAATGGAAATCTGAATGAATTTATAAGCTATAAATCAAAATATTTCCAGTCATTGCCTCAAATATAAGTACATTAGGGCTATAATTCCAGAGTATGCTCACAAGAATCCATAAATAAATAAATAAACTTGGTAAAAAAATTCTAACTCATTTCCAGTTGGGAAAAAAAAGTTTCAGCACAGTCACAATTCAGTCACCAAGAGCACTGATTCTTAAAGAATATTTCGAGAATGAAGAAAGCCACATATGTTCATTATTACAACTTTTAAATGGAACATTCTTGGGTTCAAAGCCAATTTACTTTTTTAAATGTTAATAAATTTATCCCTGAAAAAAAATTTCCATATTACCTACACAACAATTTGCAAAGAGATTTCCTGAGAATTTCAGACTGGGATGGCTGAATATCACACACACAGAGAATTGTGATTTTTTTGCAACAAATCATTGCTAGACAAATTAAAAATAGATTTCAGTCTGAAAGCATACAGAAGATTAAATGAGCATGTGAAGGGCAACAAGTACCACTGAGCTGCCTCCTGCTGAAACACAGGGCAGAGGTGTGAGCCTGGCCAAAGAGATTTTCAGGAGTTTCTCTTCCCATATCTGCTGGAAGCCAGGCCCTGCTGAAGAACAGAAAGACTCACAGGCCGTGTCTTCCTGACCCACTTTTTTTTTGAGATAATGCCAATTTTTCAGTGTAAAATAATGGGGGATGAGGGAAAGGGAAAGAAAACAAGCTCTTCTACTTCAATGCAGGGCTTTCAGGGAGATGTAGCATGAATATTTCATGCTCACAGACTCATCTATATGCTCAGCTTCCAGGCTGGCACTGTACTTTCCATGATGGCCTTATAAAAATGGAAATGAACACCACAAATATAAAACCTCGTGGACTTACTTGGTGCAAGTGCTGCAAAAGGAAACCCACTTTTGCAAAATTTGTAAATTAAGTTTACAAAAAGAAATGAAGATGAAGAATTTCAACATCATCTAAGATTTAAAAAAGGCCAGTCTAACAGCATATTTAGTTTGGGATGAAAACTGAGAGTTTTAGAGATCTGACTTAAAAAAATAACCAAACAAACCACCAAAACTTCATCAAGAATTTAAAAAATAAACCCAACAAGACCTTCAGTTTAACATTTCTGAAAAAGAGTCTGTCTTTATTGCCACCACATATTTTTCTGTTTTGTGTAAAGCAGAGTTTGATCTCGAATAATCTGGACAGAAATGACCTTTGGCCTGACTGAATCGAGCCTTTCTAGTGGGCACAAAAATCAATATATTCCATTTAATTAATAGGAAAATATAACTAGGGTAAAAATACAAAAAAAAATATTAAACCAGCAAACACAATCATGTATATACTGAAGAGCTCTGACCAAAAATATTAACTCTGATTTAATTAACACATATTAATGCTTGTATCTGTCTCTGATTTTTCACAGGAAGCATCACAGAATATAATTAATGTTCCAAAAATAGATGCAAGTTCAGAACACCATTATATTGAGGAATTTAATTGGTCTTACTATTCTGTGAAGCATAACAAAATGCCTTTTTTTTTCAATAAGTGTAAGAATGAAAGGCTCTCTTCCCAAATCTAATTATAGATATTTTAAAGGTGAGGCAAAGTGAAGCAGAGAAATCACCTGTAATAGAATAAAATATCCCTATTGGTGTATTCAACTCACAGTAATTACCAAACGAGATGAATTCTCAATAAATGGTCACCAGAATGAAAAAAAAAAAAGCTGAATATTCTTATTGTAGGTGCTTCATTGTAGCAATTTAAGGTGTCAATCTCAATCTGACCCTGAAATTAGTGGCACAGACCCTTAAAACAAAGTTTGCTGCACCAAGGTGAGCAGTGCAAATACAGCCAGGGGATGTCCCAGAGCTCTGCCTGCTTCTGCCTCTGCTGTGCCAGGAGATTTGTGGCTGCTCTACTCTTCACCACCTTCTCCTGAGAAAATTATTGCACCCAAGCCTGCCAAGCCCTGGTCTTGCCAAGCCAACACTGGAGGGGTGATTTATCCACAGCACTGTTCTACATCTGGCCAGTGAAATAACACACTCCTCTTTGCAAACCCCTCTGAAACATAATTTAGTAATAAGTAATTTTGGCTTCAGCAGGGAAGGAACAGTAGCTGCATTAGAATTTTCCACCAGAAATTTTATACCCATCCTTTTCTTCAAAATACTTCAAGCTACTGGAGTGCCTGTGAAATGGATTGTCCTTGAGAGATGAAAATGGAAATATAAGCATGGTGTAGTAATGGAAGCACAAAGAAATGTTCCATATTCAAGATGCAGATACTACTCCTGTAGCACCATACCTGGTCTGTACAAATTTTTCTGACACATGGGAATAATTAAGAAAATTTCTTCTGCAGTGTTATATATTAAAAAAAGTGAGAAGTGGGTGGGTTCCTGATCAAAAAGGGTTCTTTAAGCTCAGGCAGAATACTCAGATCTTGAAAACATCAGTATTTTACATTTAGATGTAAAGAATATATGTTTTGTGTGGATAATTGACTATTAAATTGGGCATACAGGGTTGCTTCACCATTTGATGCCTTGAAAAATCCTCTTTTCTAGCTCAATTAAAAATTATGTTGTTGATAGAAGAATAATTTATCAAATTCTAGTGGTTCTTACTGAGCAGGTTGTCACACCAGATTATTTTAGAAGGGCATCTGTCATTTAGGTCTATCAAAACCTCTGTGTCCACAACACACAGACTGAACACTTCAGTGAAATATTCTCATAATGCCATATGGATTCTAGAAATCAGCCTTTGCAGTGCTGTGTCTGATGTTTGACACCATAAATTCACATTCAATTGACCTTGGGGTTTCATTTTGTCTAGAACAGAGTTTTGCTCACTGACATGAAAAGAGACAAGTCACCATCCTGAAAGGAAAAGCAGAAAAAGCAGAGTAGGTGTCCTCTTCATGTCCCCACTTGTGCTGAATGTTAATTACCTTGAGACTTTCCAGATAATTTTAGGAGAGAGCAAAAAACCAAGCTGTCTTAAAAAAAAAAATCAAAAATCAAAATCAGAAAAGATCTGTGGGGCTTTTTGGCTTACAAGTGCTTTGATTTATTAAATGGTATACACGTTTACTTGTAAAAGTTCATATTACAGCTCCAGGTAAGCTGAGGTCAAGAAATTTGCACTAAAACGAGCCAGCCTTTGATGCTGACAGAGATGGAGACATTGAAAATTGCCACCTCCCAGTGGGGCTGGGATCAGCAGTGAGGGCAGAGGCAGTGCCAGTGCTAGGACTGCTCACTGAAGTGAAGGCAACTTTCCCAGCAAATTCTTTCAGTAGGGCAAGAGGGAAAAGGAAACACAACCAATGACAAAATTTTGGGCAAAGAAAACATCCTCCCATGAGCTACAGCAAGACCTGAGAGTCCAAATCTCTCCTGAATGAGGGCACAGAAGGGCAGAGGGGAAAACCCCAACTCCTTCAAGTAGGGACTGAACAACTTGCCCCCTGTATTCACAAAGGACAGCTTGTGCCATCATAACAGCTCTGAAAATAACTTTGCTTTTAGGAGAGGAAAGAAGACTGAGAGGAAAGGGAGAGTGGGCACAGAAGGACCAAAGAATGCACTGGACTAACCCAGAAATCACAAACCCAGCCTCCAACCAATATATTGTCTTCAGAAAATTCCAGAATCTCTTTAAGTGCCTATTTATTTCCTCCCTTGGCTGTTTAGTTCAAGAGACACAGTACTGTGTGCCACATAAACCTGTCTCCCACATATCCCTGCTGCCAGATAACAGGAGAAAAGGAAACATGGAAAAGGAACAGCAGCATAATGTATGGTTTGAAAAACAATGAAAACAGGCTTTAAAAGACACACCAAGACTGAGACTAAGGAAAAATTCATTATTGTCTGAAAGATCAGATCTTTAGTGACCATGTGACAAACTGATTCCAGGAGAGGTCTAAAAACGCTTCCCTGGGAAGGTGAGTGCTCTTATCTTTTCTGAGCAAGGGGTGATGCTGGCTCACAGAGAGCTGAAGCATTTGGTGTGTGCTCACAGGGCAGCTCCACGTGCCCAGGGTGAGGGACACAGCCTGGACCCCCACTCCTCAGCACTTCTCAGGGACACTGTGCAAACTTTGTTCTAAATCACAGCCAGGAGTGCCCAGGGAACCACAATCACCTTATGCAATCGTAGCACACCTATGAAAGGTATCTCAGAGGAAAATGTTTTTTCCCCAACAACCTGAAGTCTCATTGCATCATTTGCACCCAAAAAAGCACACTGCACTCAGCTAGTTTTCACATTGGCTCAGTATCTGCATTGGAATCACCCAAACTGCACCAGAGTTTTTGTCCAATATTTTATTAACTCCACATTCAGACCTAAGATGCTCAGTAATATTGTAACATATAAACCAATACTGTGTTCTATATCACAACTGGGCATAAACACAACTTAAAAATACTCTGTTAATCCAACTACAGTCTCTCATGGTATTGTTAGAGGACAGAAGGAAAACATAGGTGAAAGGACAGTACTTTTTGTTGTAAATTATCTGATCACAGCTCCCCTGCAGATCTGGGAGCTGTACATATTTGTTACCCCTGAAAACAGTGAAAAGAAAGCTGTACAGTGCCTCACATCATCTCTTCCCATCAGTTGCTAACAACAGATGTCACTCTGACAATGGGCTGGCTGAAGCTGAGGTGCTGAACCTCATTATCACATGGAAGTCTCCTGAATTACCTTCAAGACGTGCATGAGGAGTCACAGAGCACATTGGCAATTATCTGTGCCACAGCAGTGTGGTGTGTTTTACAGGGACTCAAGCAGAATACCTGAAAGGACTTGTTTTGATGTGTTGCCAGTTTAGTTGAATTTAAGAACACATAGAAGTAAAGAAAAAAGGTTCAATTATCCTATGGGGGTTTTCTTCTGTGCTGTGAGATGTGTAATTAGATTCTTGCAATGCCTGACTACACTCCTGGATTTTCCAATTTAGGTTTGATTACCTGATGATTAATAAAATTTTGAATTTCAGTTCTGATCTTCCTCCACAGTTTGCAAGTAGGAACGATTTCCATGAGTGCAGAAGAACCTCAGCTCTTCCTGAGGAGTGGCAATCACTCCACAGGAGCAGGAAAGCAACACTACCCAACACCCTGCACTGAAAGCAGCCCTGCAGGAGCTGTCAGGATCACAATCCTCACTGCCCAGAGCCTCTCTCGAGTCTGTAAAAGGGACAGACTACTCACAGCTCCAAAACATGCTTCTGGTTTCACTCATGTTCCTCCCTGCACTCTGGAGAGGCTCAGGAGGCACAAACCTTTCCCTGGCAATTGTTCCCCCTGCAGACCTTCCCCCCACTAAACGCAGACCTAGAGGGAAGCAGCTGCAGCCCTGCCCCTGGTGAGCCACAGCCTGCAGAGAAGGAGACCCCTGCTCCAAGGAGCAGCCTTTGGGCCACCCTCCTCCACCACCACACCAGGAAAATGATAAACTAGTCCAACAGCAGACAGCTGAAAAATCAGGCTACCATAACTTACAACACCAACCACTACACAACCCTCTTTAAATTCACACAGCCAAGGCTGGCTTGGGAGCACCAAAGGATTTAATGTACAGCAAAGGACATATTCCAACCATAAATACGTGAGACAGATGAAAAGAGGACAATCCAGTTAAGGTAGGATGTACAGAGTGCTGGAGAAAAGATGGTAAGAAAAAGCTAAATGACCTTTCAGCAAAATTTGAAAGGAGAAGCGGTAGACAGGGGGTAGACAAGAGAAATACTGTGAGATAATTATTAATATCAAGGCCTCAAATCAGTAAGAATGGTTCCAGGGAGCATAAAATTCAAACAGATGAATTTATTTGATTTTTGCTCCTCAGTCTGTGTGAATCATGGAAAACAACATAAATTTGACATGGAGAGAAGCAGTTGTACACCAGTACTTTAGATGGACAGAAGGAAGACTGGAGGGAAGTCACTGCCCATTCTATCATCCATCCAGTAGAGTCCAACTGTCAGCAATGTAAAAAAATTAGCATTTACTGTACTAGATGACAAAAAGAATCTAAATTTTCAGCAGGAAAACAAAGCACTGGAAAGGCTGGATGAAACACAGGGAGACAGGTTTGGCTTTGTTAAAGAATGTACTAGACAGAAGTGAGGATTTCCTTGCACTCATATGTTGCTCCAGTGAACTATGTTGCTTTTGTAATTGCAACTAATTTAGGCACTAGAATGTGCAGTCTGAAATGTCTGCTCATCACCATCTATCAAAGCCTCTTCCCTTGTCCCCCAGAGCCTGCCTGCAAGGCTCAGGGCAAAGTTTACCTCCAAGCCAAAGTCATGGGAAAAGCAAATCCCAGCTGTGCTGTGAAGAAGAGCAGGAGATCATTCCTTTTTAAAAATAAGCACTAATTTTTGCTGGCTGCTGTGGGTTTTGTTTTAAAATTTACCCAATCACCATAGAAAAGAACAATTAGGAAAACCTTTCAACTCAGAAAATGGAGCCCAAGCAATAAGCTTTTGGACATTACCACAGGTAGTGTCAAGAGACATCATTATTTTAATGGTGTTATTTTTTCCCTCATAATATTTATAAAGCTCTTGCAGTGGTGCCAGACTTCCACCTGTGCCACCCACGTACCAACAGAGATCTGAAATGTGAAGGATGGGAGTGGAGCATGGCTGAGATTTTACTTTATGCCAGAAGTAACTGCTGTGGAAGAAGCATGTTGCAAAGAGAGAATGATATCCTCAATTTACCAGCTGTCAAAGTACTTGCTAAGGAACACATAAACATCTAGAAACATCCCTGAAACTTGTGATGTTTGGAATTGCAGTGTAACATTAGCAAAAAACAATAAAGCAAAAGTATAAAAGGCAAATCCTCCTTAGCGTGTTGCCTCTTTCAGAAGACTGGTTCTCATTATGTTGAGCCTTCTGTTCTCAAATTCAGAACCTGAAAAAGCTATTTTGTGTATAAAGAAAGAAAAAGGGACTGTGTTTTTCAGCTTAAAGATGATGAATGCATCATTTGCTGTTAGAGGTAATGAGGATTTCAGTTGCTTTTGGCCCCTGTAGGATTTTCTGAGCTTTGCCAAAACGAGCAAACAACAATCTATATTAATGAACAGCTCCAAAGGCTTGGATAAGATGCATAGCTCACATTCACGTGGAATAGTACCACCATAAATCCTATGTGTTGTGTGTAACACATTCAGGCAGCAAACAGATGTGCTCTAATGCAATTTTAGCTCTGTCTGTACCATAATTCTGCAGGAAAAAGCCAGAAGCCTTTGGCTGAAGGACAGCTTGCTACACCTTCCCCTCCTAAAGCCATTGTAGCACACACCCTGCTCATCCCCAGCATGGCTGAGCTTCCCCTGGCCAGGGCAGGTGCAGGCAGAGCACAGATTGCCTCTGGCTCTGGAAAGCTCAGCAGGGGCAGTGCCCTGTGCAGGGTCTGCACAGGCACCCAGGCCAGGCCAGGGGAGGTTTCTCCCAGTGGGAGCTGATCCCTTCTGCTGCAGCGTGTCTGCCACAGCTGCAGGGGCTGCAGGTGGTGGAGCCAGAGCTCCCTGGCACGAGGCACAGGTGACACACCTTGCAAAGAGCACAGCCTGCTTTGCACAGCTTGCACGACAGCCCCATGGCCTGATATGCTTTGAATTGCCCTTCATGGGAACTGGTGAATGTAAAAGATATTAGTATTACCTGTGTTCACACACACACATGAGAATAGCCTTATAAAACAAGGTGTAACAGAGCAGCAGAGCCCAAACTAACCAGGGGCAACCAGGGGCTGTGGCTGCTTTTCAACAGAGCTCAGTGAACCTGTCTGGGGAGGATGGAGCCAAGGACCTGAGCAGAGGAGAAAGCCAAGGACACTGGAAAATGCAGCAGCTGGAATGTGGCCCAAAGCAGACTTCCATGAAATGGTTTCTAGCATAATCACCACCTGAAAGGTGAATGATGAGCAAAACCCCACCTCCTCCTGCAGCAGAGGAGCAACACCTTGCAAGAGTGTTCCCTGTGTGGTAAGGAGTGGGGCAACGCCTGAGCACCATCTTTGTAACTAAAACAATGCTGAGGTCCTGCCTTTGTACTGACAGCAGGGGTTAAGAGGAGGTTTGGAACACAAATGTACAAATCATGTCCATGCCAGACACTGCAGCTTCCCAATTCCACATCCTTGTACATGCAAGGTGCAGTTTCTTCAGACTGCAAACAGCACATGCACCTTTCTTCTAACCATCCTCTGGCTATTCCACAGTCAGAACTGAGTCTTTCCAACAGTGGGATGAGATCAGTCACCTGAGACAGGGCAGTAAAGTCCCTGATTTTAAGAAGGTGAAATAAAACTATTATCCAAATGAACAAAATCTTCCCAATAGAGAGAGAAAGAGGCAGAATTCTAATGCAATGATAGCTCTGCATGCACACTGCTCTTGAACTGAATCCTTGCATGACAGGCAACCAAATCACTTGGAAGCAAATCAAGCCTGGAATACTCCTCTTTCTTTTTTTTTTTAAAGACATTTATTTTGCATAGTACCACGAGAAAAATTTATGCCCCACTGCTCTCCCCTTATTCTCATGTGATCAACTGGAGTTTTTTATTCTGGGGAGGGGAACAGGAGGAGAAAGAGGTGGCTGATGGGTTAGTAATTTACAGATCTATATTTCTTTTATACTGCAAGTATGTTCCATTTGTTCTGAAAATATGTAATGATCTAAAATGGGGACGATTTTAATGAATTGGATTCATAATATTTCATATCTTGCTGCCAGACTCTTAGTCAATCAAACTAATGTTATAAAGGAGCAGCCAACAGCCAATTTTGACATCCTTTAAGCAGGTCAGTTATAAGCCAATTAGCTCTACCTACTTGGTCTCCAAGGTCTGAATAAAATATAGTCCATTTTGATTAGAAGCACTACTTCCACCAGTGTGCACATGCCTTAAAATAGACTGCAAAAATACTTAAAGCCCCATGGAATTTTTAGGGGAAGTCTTGATCCTACTGAAGTCAATTACTCTGATACAATTTCTCCTGACTTCTCCCAGATTAACACAGTGTCACTCCAGTTTTACTGGACAGCAGAAAACCAAAGTGCTGCATTCATCAGAGCCACTCCATCTGCTGAATGCAACTTTTCAGACAAAGTGAAAGCATCAGTCCTGAATTCCAGCAAAAATTCCTGGTGAACCAACTTCAGCAAAAGTAACTCAATCAGAATTGCATTTATATGCACCTCACATTAATTCCTCCTGTTTGTTTTAACACAATTTTCACATTATTAATAACTGTCAGATCCTCCTTGACTGGTTTGACAAGAAATGGAGTTATTAAAACTGGGTTAAATAAGATTCATCAAATTATTTCAAGAATAAACTTTGCATTAAATTGAACTTATAAATTTTATTTTATTAATTAGTAAATTTCCTTTTCCTGTTAATCATGTAATGTTTAAGAGCTGAGAAATACATGGATGTTTCTTTTCCTAAGAACATCCTGTTTTACATTCCTTTAAAAATGGGTAGATTTTTTTTCATTATTTGTCCCACTCCCAATAAATATAATAATTTTCTTTGGAATCATAATGATGAGTAGGGAGTTCTAGAAAATTCAGAAAGTTCTAGAAAATTCTAGAAAATCCAGTAGCATGGAGAGAATTTGCCTTAACTTGTTAGAAAAACTCCAAACTGGGCAGGATCCTTAGAAACCAAATTGCATCTGAAATCTTCCTTGCATCTTTCTATTAATTGAATACACCAAAAAACACTCTGCATGCAATGTATAGGCAATAATTCAGATTTTTTTTCTTTTCTTTGTTTCTGCACGAGCCAAATTCACAAATAACAGAACTTTTTGAAACCACACCAGCAGCAAATCCATCCTACTTTGTTTCACCCTGTTTGCTACTGTAATCATACAGTCAGTGAAAAAATTAGGAGGGAAGGGGTGAAAAAAAAAGAAAAAACCCCAAAATTAAAGAGAAAGAGGTATGGCTAATAATCCAAGGGCACAAGAAGCAGTAAGCCCAGGATTGAGGGCCATCTAGAACTGCCAAAAAAGCACATTATGGAGAGCCAGGGGGCCCTGACACCCAGCTATTGGGAATGGCATGAGCCACATGAAGCCAGATGGAGTCCAGCCAGGCTGGCCTGGCCAAATGCACAAAGCCACAACATGAGTTTGAATCCAACCTAAGAGGATTTCGTTGATAGGAACTGGAATTAAGATCATACAAAATGGTAAAAATGTAATATTGAGGGTTGTAAAATGTACTCATGCTCACTAATGTAAATAAGCTCTACTAGAGTATTTAAAAATAAAGATACAACTCTCTCTTACAGTGAATAAAGAAATATTGAAATGCCTTACCAAGGAACGACATACAACTTCCTTGATTTAATGTTTAATTATACTGCATCTAATTATTAAAACTCTTGATAACTGATGCAGAAGAAGCAATTGTATCTGCCTTCTGAAAATAAAAATCTGTCATAAACATCCTCTGTAAAACACTACTTTTTTAATTTTCAGATGATTGCCTGTCCTGTGTCCATTGCCCTTATTCATTTCCACTGAGCCTTAATTAGAGCTGAAGTATGTCTTAATTTGCTTATTGAACATCATAAGCAATTTAAAAGAAAGGGTCATAATTTAAAATATGCAGGAAACCAGGAAAATGCATTTTACCTGCTTCACAAAACACAGCATTAAATAATGTATTTTTTAATAGAAAATTTTTGACCATTTCAAGGTATAAATTAATTTTTTACTGAAGCTGGGAAAAGTCTGAGCTATTCTTGAAACTGAACCTAGGGAGCAAAGGGGATGTCAGCTACAGGAGGGCAGATATGTAATTTGCAGTCCAAGGTGCTTGTACTCTAATGGGTACATAATAGTGGAAAGGCTGGAAGTTGTTCACACAGGAATGATCATTATTTCCACCCCAGAAGGACTTGCCTCAGAAACTTGTCCTGCCTGTCTGCACCAGCACCTTTGGTCTACAGCACTTATTTACCTTCAGGAGAAAACTAAAGCCACCTGCAAGCCAAATATGGACAGAAATATATGGATATTCTAATTCTCCTTCCCTGCTATGGAAATGTTAGAAATGTATGCATTGGGTTTATTTCTTAGCAGGAGAATTTTTGACATCTCACTAATTGCTTTTTGTTGGTGTCACAGCAAGAGATCTGTGGAGGAGGATACTTAATACAGGTGGCCTTTTCTTTCCAAAAGGTAATTCATTAAAGAGAAGTAAATGCAACCTAAATATTTGTGCATTTTTCATTGAAGAATCTTTCATAAGCCATTCTCTCCTTTTTCTTACAAACATGATGCCACAGCATCATTTCATGAAGTAATCAGCTTTTCTCTTCTCTCACACACTCAACAGACATTTCAATTGCTGGTTGCTGGGCTAATAGGGAAAAAAAAATTGTGGCATCAGAGACATGGCTTAAAATGCAAATGTTTAAGTGAACAGCACTAATCAGTATAAAATTAAATATCCTTAGCTTTTGCAGAACTGGGGTTCTGTTCTGCTGTTACATAACTCCATAAATTACTTGCTCTTTGACAGTCCTTAAGTCACTTATTTTAGCATCTGAATGTAGCTACAGGCACATAAATTTGGAAGTGTGATAACAGATTACCTAAGGCCAGACAGTGAATCACTGTCTAAGTCAGAAGAGGAAACCAGGAATCCCAAGTACCTGTTGAAAGACAAGGTGACTCTGCTCAGTGTAGAGAAGAAATATTTCATTTGCAGCCCATGCAAATATAAAGCAATTATGCTCCCCAAACTGGAATTCTCTCCTTGAGATAATCTTAAACACATTGTGTATTCCTTTACCATCATTCTCAGAGGGCAAAATGTGGAAGGATTAAAAGCACAAAAAGCCAAACCTGAAACTCCAAACATTCTTCATGAGGATTAAATCACTAATTGCTTGCACTCTTATTGCAGTGGTGCTAATTATATTGTAAATAAGACTACGTACAGGATCAGCTGAACTACTTAAACAGTTTAATTATTCTGAAAAATCCTTATAAGTAAGAAGTCTATAGGAAGCCAACAATGTGGCTTTGTAATTAGTGCAGAAAGTTAAAGTTGTGCCAAAACCCCCCATATAGAAAATCTCATATTTAGAATAAATGTCCTGCAAAATTTTTGGGGTGTCAAGGTAAAGGCAGGTTATGAACTACTTTTTAGTTTTATGAACTTCAGAAAAGCTGTTTTAAAGAGCTCAGTCCCCCTTTCCCCACCACTACAACAATTATTTCCCCAGCAAGCATCAATGGGACTAGAAACCAGAGGGCTGGGAAGCACATGACAGGGAACCTAACAGCTTCAAGGACACCAAAACCTACTTACATGAGAAATTTGTCAAAGGTTCAGTGTGTTTTCACATGCTCTAGTCTCAATGAATCTCCTTTTTGAATAGAGGCAAAAGCCTTCAGAAAATTTCCAGGCTGATTAACAAGAGCTGCTTCTTGCTTTTCAGATAGAATACAAAGTCACTTTAAGAACATTTTAAACTGCTGTGGCTCATTGTCATCAGCTGGGACAATGTGAACTGGGAAGTGATGAAACCTGGCCACTGCCTGAGCCTGACATGAACTTCCATGAGAATTTGGCCACTATTTCTTTGGGGACATGAGAAAAGGGGGAAAAAAATCTGCTTCTGAATATCCCAAATGTTTCTAGCCTCCTTTGGGTCTGAAATTGCTCATTCTCAAGGCAGACCTGTGCCCTACAATTTGGCACCTGTGATTCCTGACAGCATCTGGTGCAAACACTACCAGGAAACATTTCTGGCTGTGGAAAAAAATAAGACTTAAGATGCCCAAAGACCTTTTCAAGCATTCAAAAACCATCTCAAATAAGTGAAACAACAGCGATTTTCACATAGTGCTGAAACATCATTTCTTTTTTGTGAGCTACATTATGTATTTCCTTTGGTACCTGATAATAGCCAGAGACTGGTAAGCAAACTAAATACCAGGTCTTTACAGAATTCAGTAGGCTTTCCATACATCCCAGGAGAGATGTGGAAAATAAAGCTTCACCTTCCAGAAAGCCTAATGCAGCCTGCAAGGTGGGACACTGGAGGCACCATCTCTGCATTACAAAGCAGCACATTTGCACATGAGGCATTGCCAGAGCCCAGCAGCCTCAAGGTTAAACAGCCCCAGTGCTGAGAGCTGAGGCAACTGCTATGAATAACAGCTGGAGCCAAGCTGAGCTTCCCTGGAAGTGAACTGGTGACCCTCACAAACACTGAGAGCTGAAACACATCAGTTATGGAATAATAATGATGTTTCTGCCATTTCTAAACTTCTCCAAATTCATAATGGATGAATTTTCATCTCGTAGAATCAGTGGCAAAGGACTCGCCTTGTTTTCTGTGAGGAGGAAAAGAATTAAGTTTTCTTGGAAATTATGTCTCTTCCCACCTTTGGAAAGTCTAGGCTGACTGAAAAAGAACAGTGCACAGTGCTAATCAGTGCCTGACCAGGAGCAGACATCATCATCCTTCTCAGGTGGGAATAAAATCTGAAAACATTCTGTGCTGGCAAAATGTAAATGAAGAGAGGAACATCAGAGGCTGTGAGGGCTGGAACCCCTCTGCTATGGAGAGAGGCTGGGAGAGTTGGGTTGTTCACCTGGAGAGGAGAAGGCTCTGGGAGAACCTTACAGCACCTTCCAACACCCAGAGGGGGATACAAGAGAGCCAGAGGGGAACTTTTGACAGACATGTAGTGATAGGACAAAGGGGCTCCAAACTGGCAGAGGGCAGGCTTAGGTTAGATATTAGGAAGAAATTCTTCCCTGTGAGGGTGGTGAGGCCTGAGAGAACCACATGCATGCTGAATTTAACCATTTTAAATGCGCTAATTTTCAGTTTAGAGCAGCAAACAAATTGGATGGCTCATATTTGAATACTTCCCCTTAAGAGATTTGTGAGGTTTGGACTGAATCCTCAGAATACACTGGGAGTCCCACCAATGTAAGCTGCATGTGCAAACTGAAGGCAGCTCATGGTCCTCTGAGATAAACTGCTTGCCCTTTTATACCCTGCAGCACATAATTTGGAAAAAAACCAAAAAAATCTGCTTTGCTTACTGCACTTCAAAACTGCAGTGTCCATAACATTTGAATCACATCTTGCTGCTAATCCTACTTCAAATTCATACTACCAGGAGTCCTATTTTAATGATTCTGCTTTGATAACAGCCAAATTTCTTGGCCTCAGGCATCAGATAGTGAAGCAGCTCAAATATATCTGAATGCTCCAAGGCACCAGGTACTTCAGAAAGCCCAGGGGAAAGTGATATTTGGGTGATGACAGTGGCTCTTGTGGGAGCCCACCATTCCCCAGAAGAACATAAAAATGCAGGCAGAGCTGGGCCTTCAGGCAAACCAGAGAATTTGCAATCCCTGAAAGTTCTTTTCCTCAAAAAAAAAAAAAAAAAAAAAAAAAAAAAAAAGAAAGAAAGAAAGAAAGAAACAAAAACAACAAACAACCCAAACCAAAAATAGATCCTCATTGCCAATAAAATGGTGTAGTTGACAACAGAGGCTTGTGCTTGATGCAGCCACCATCCAACTGCACTGGAACTCTTTGAGAGCAATTATCTGCCCCCTCAGCAGGAGCACATCCATAAGTCTGACAGTAAAAAATATAGAAAACATCAAAGAAAAAGGGATATTAATAAATCTTTCATCCTGTTAATTCCAGTAGATATCCAGTAGAAATGTGGAAAGCCAAGACTAAATTTGGTTATAAAGGCTGCCTTCTATATCCTAGACAAATATCTAAAGTCTAACACATACACTTAAATATTTTTGAAAGCAGCTTTGTGTTGTCTCAGGAGATTACAGCATTTAAATGTGGAGCATTTAGCTTTACAACTAAAAGTCAGAACAGGTCACGTCCACAGAGCCCAGTTTTCAGAAAAACAGGTATTCAGCACTTCCAGTAAATGAGGCCCAGTCCAAAGTATCAGATCCCAGCCATTGGTAATCATGTCAGGAAATCCTGGCCTAAATATTCATCAAGGTAACCATGGGTCTGCTCCATTATGATTCAGTATCTGGTGCCTTTTCACCCATCAGAAGGAATGTTCAAAAGTCACCTAAGTCAAATAAGTTTCAAACAATTTAGGAACAGCTTGAATGACTTGGAGGAGGGGGGGATTCTGTTTTTAAATGTGATGACTCCAGCTGCCATTTGTCCTCTGGATGTTCCATTCAAATCCAAAGTCAGCCATACAATGGGTTTCTGTGGGGTGGGCTCTGACCTACACAAATCTTAAGTGCCAGACATCTTAAACAGCAACACGATTTCATGAACAGCAAGAATCCAGATAAATTTACATTAACTTCAGATAAAATCCTCTTATAAACCAAACACCAACTCTTATGGGATCTGTTCACTGCCATTGCCAGAATGTCCTGTAACATGCACCCTGACTCTGGCTGTGCAAGCTAAATTTGCTGTGATTAGTAGGGCTGAAAGAAGCACGACTGCACTAATATTCAAGCTGTTTGAAGAGAGGTTTACTGCCCCCAAAAGAATCATTTAATTATAACACACCATTTTCTTTAGATCTACATATAAAAGAGTTAATTTGCCTAAGCATGCACCAATGGGGCTAATGGATAAAGCTTTTTATTAGGGATGTGCCAAATGGTTCAATAGTTATTTGAATACTGTAGAGACCTCTCAAACATGTAGCTTTGGTGTGCAGTAATTCTGTTCAATTAATGGGTTTATTTCCTTCATAGATATTCTTTCAGAAGTGCTCCATCATCCATGCAGCACTGTTCAGAGACAAGCTGTAAACATTTGCTCTTTACTGGTAAGTCCTAAGGACATGATGCTGCTCTTTCACACTCCTGTATTGATACGGGAAGAAACCTGCAGAGGAATACATAAAAAATGCTGTACAAATTCTCTTTGGATGAGTTAATTGGTGATAATAATATTGCTGCAACCAATGAAATCCCATCAGCTTTCAAACAGTCTCTAGCACTCTGTCCTCCACCCCAGCTCTACGTGGCAGAAGGTGGCACACTCAGCATCCCTTCCAGAACTAGTTCCCAGACACAGCCATCAATATGACTCCAAATCTCCTAAAGCAAATGCAGCTCTGGTACCTGGGCTTTGCTGCTGAAACTGCACATTAATCTGAAGTTTTAATAGCTGTCAGTAACAAATTAAAAATAATAATAAAAATAGGGCTTTCTTCACCACACCCACACAATTAGAGGAAAGCACAGCACAGTCCAATGCACACATTAACAGACATCACTGAAGTAAAAGTTTTCCCTCAATGGTCTCTTCTGTGCTGTTTGGTGTTTCTGCCAGTGGTTTCTGAACCCTCTTCCTTCAGTTCCTCTTTCCCTTCAGTCTGAACTCTGAACAATTCCCCCAGAAGGGCTGGGAAAAAAAGACACTCCTGATATGGCCATTGCCATCCAGTTATCTGTCCTTGAATCTCTCTCTGCCCTTGAACTTTATCCAGATGGTTTATTTGAATGTTAGAGGGCAGCATTGTATGAATTTGTATGAATAGACCTTCTTAGATGGTCTTAAGGTCCACAGTTTCAAAAGCATTTCAGCACTTATCTATCACTGGAAAAAAAGAGTCTAGCAAATATTTATGCAAAGCTGTCTCTAGGAATTATTTATTAAACTTCTTTGCCTGTATTATATTGTAAAGACATATTAAATCTTTATGTAAAAACATTTTTCCTATCCAAAGGGAGCTTAGTTAAACCTATACTACTTGGGAATTATCTGCTCTGAGTTTAACTTTTTAAAGTTACCTTTGCCATGATTTTTCCTGGCCTTTAACAAATGGAGTTGCAAGTAAGCAATGTGAAATGCTGCATGTGTAGTTCCAACAGATATTGACAGAGAATATGAACATCTGAATGACAGAAAAGCTTGAGATTCCCTCCAAGATAACTCTTCTCTCTCATTAATCATAGGCATCATGGCTCCAATATTAACTTAATTAAAAAAAAATATCATTAACTTGGGAATAAATATTTCTAAAATTAAAATATATGGATTCCCATATCTTTACTCCTGTGCCTTCCTCTCCCTTTCTGGTTTCTGGCTGTATGATCACCTAGCCAGCAAGTATCTCATGTTCTGTACTGCACTAGAGCTCCTGCCATCCATACAGGTGCTGAGGTCCACTGGCCTCCTGTGTACAGGGGAGGGACTCTGCATTTGCTCAAGGCTCTGTGCTGGCATTTTTTCTCTCTAAAATGCCCTGGCAGCATTTTTGATGTGTTATTGTGAAGCAAACTTTTAATATTCTTCAGCAATTAGCAACATAAAGGAGGTGATGCAGACACCTCTAACTGGCTAAAGTCAATACCTCCACTATGGTATTTCTTTGTTTTCCCCTCCTTTTACTCCTTAGTTCTCCATTTCTGGGCACTGGGGTCTTTTTCTTCTGCTACAAGCACAATTACAGAAGGAGGGCAGAAGTCATGAATACAGGAGATCATAAACATGACAACGTTTACATGGTGGAATTTTCACAGTGACCAAATGATTGTTTAATGACATCTCCAGAGCTTCCAGAGGTTACACCAGTCATGGGCAAGTGAGGGTTTTTGCTCTCTTCAGCTATCCAGGGTAGAAAAGGTCCACAAAGAGGCACCTTGCTCTTTCTCTAGTAATGAACTTTGCAACTTGAGGTGGAGGGAAAAGTACACAGGTTCTGGAGACTGAAACTAATCATCAAAATAATACTTCTGAAATTGTTTCCTAAATTATGCTATAAGAAGACACAGATAGGGCTTTGTCCTGTTTACCCTTCCTAGTAAGTATCTTTTATTTCCTAAACAACAAGGGCATCATATTTAAACACAGCAACTCTTCCAGCAGTTGGAATTGAATACCATTGAATACATTGACCTTTACAGAGATTCAAAAATAACCTTGAATATTGTCTTGCATTAGCTTTCATTATTATTCAATTGCATCTGATGAGCTGGCAGTAATTTCCACTTCTGGTTGCTATTGTTTCTTGTGGAACAAACACCTTCCTATATCTACAGGGCAAGCTATATAGGGAAAAGTGCACAAAAAGCTCCTGATAAAATTCAGAGAAAACATGTCAGTGTAGTATATGTCTGGGGCACTGGTCAGAACAGCACCTCACCCACCCATCCTCAATACAATTTAAACAGATTTCTGTTAATTTCTCCTATTTTTGTCCTCACACTGCCCAATATTTTCAAGAGAATTTATTTAATTAGAGACCTATTTTCTACATACACGGAATTCAGCTATGTTCTTCTGGGAAAAAAAAAAAAAAACAAACCAACCAAGCATCTGAAAATTACCATAACTTAAATTCTTTCAAGATTTATCATTTTTAGATAGACAGGCTGGTTTGTTCTTTGTCCAAATTTGTACAGGTAACACCTGTTTTCTCACCTTCATTCTACTACTCGCACCACACCATGTCAAAGCAAGTTTACAAGTGAGGGAAATATATTGCTCTGACCTACTTGTTAGTCACTTAAATACCTTCAAGGATCACAGACTGAACAAACTGACTGTTTCAAAAACCACAGGGAAAGAATGTCCATTGCTCTCATTCCATCAACAGCTCAGTGACTTAGAGACTCTGATGTGTGTCTCAAGCAAATGGTAACTCCTCTCCAATATCAATTCCCACCCAGATATCCCACTTTTCTTGGGCAGATGTTCAAATATCTGCCAGGAAGGTGACAAGTCCTGCACACTGAAATGTGAGTAGCAATAAGGAGTCTCAAACAGCCTTTCTTGGGACCCTCCCTGGTACTTTGCTCCTCACAAGCCTTGCAGTATGAGATAAGAAAAGCTTTAGGCTTTCAATTATATTTTGAATATTATACTGCTACAATTGTTGTGAGCCACTGTCACCTTTTCTGAGTCAATTGGACTCTCTGTGGAGAAATATGTGGTAGTAAAATGCATCTTCATTGACATGAATCTATTCACAGTCCCATTTTAAATCCTTGATGAAAGGTGTGATTAATAAATATTTTTTTTAATTAAAAAAAAAAAGCTGGCTTTTCCCAGTCTTTGTACTTTGGTTTGTAACTTTTAAGTAAAATAAAAAGGTGGAAAGGAATAGGTTTTTTTTACCTGATAATATATGTTGCAAGGATGCAAATGATGGTTCCAAAATTCTATTTCCCTCCCTGGTGTAAACAAAGTAAAGTAATTGCAAAAAAATAGATTTTCCTCTACCAACACAGTGTAAGTTCTGACTTCAGTAAGATTCTTGCAAACAATCCTAGTGGTCTGCACTAAGACCTTAGCAGATCCCTCAGGTTAGTCTTGAATCAATACAGATATTTTCTTATTTACCCACACTCTCAAAGAGGAGAACTTCAAATATAAGTAAGCCTTCATTTTTATGAACTTGTATTAATAATTCATTAGACTGCCATCAATGACTTGATAATTCTTTCTAAACTCTTATTGTGATGATGTGAAGCTCGTAATAAAAGCTTTCTTCCTGCCAACAGTGCTCAGAAAAATAATTACTCCTCTCTTATCTCTCCTTTCTGGGCAGTACCCAGGCCTCAATATTCCGTGTGGGGAGGAAGTTTTGCTCATACCTGGCCTGCAGGAGAGCCTGCAACAGCCAGGTAGGAGGAGGCCTTTCTGCAAAACCCCTTTCCTATACTCAAATAATGGTCCCACTGGAGTGCAAAATGTTCTGTTCTTTGCAGCTACAAAATAAACAGGAAACAAAAGCTTCATTAGAGGAGGAACTGTTTCTGCTGAAGCCAGTTGCTCTGAAGAGCCACCTTTGCCCCACTGGTTTTAGTGTTGTGTCACAAATTCACAGATCTACACATTTCTCCTTCTCAAAATGCACAATCAAGGCCAGCAGCAACTTGCAACAAAGCAGTGGGACCATAAATAATAATTTACATGCTTTGCCAGGGATAATTCAGGCTTAAGCTCTCCAAAGGACAATTGCTGTTGTTTTGCCCAACATCCTCATTTCCAGGTTTGGTCAGTAATGCAAGTCCTAATTCCAAAATATGCTATTTACTTTTATTTTGCAAACACACCATTATTTATGTTTTCATAAATGAGTCTTTAGGTTTCTGATGTTTAACTGGAAAGGGTTTATACAATATTTTCCAGGTCATACCCAGGCCCTAGGCTGCAGATATACAGAATAATGTCCTAGCTGAGCATGCAGAAGTCATGTGACTGAGGACACTTGCAATTCTACCAAAGTTTTCAAAGTTATTTTGTGCTTAACAGTTTCTCTGCTAAGAATGGTTAAATACTGTTCCAGGGGACAACTAGAGGAATTTAGGCTGAGAGATTTGTCTTACTGGGAAAGCATTTTGTGTGTATCAGGTCTGCTTTCATAAGGCACAGGAAGACAGGAACAGAGGTGAATGGATGCTGTCCCTTGTGTCTGCTGCTGCTTTCCTTGCTGCCTGTGCAACACCTCCAAAAATGTGTGTGTGTGTGTGTAAGGTCCTATTCACAAAGCTGCATTTTGACAGAGATAATGTACAAAGCAGCATAATGCTAGAGAACTTATCTAGGCTGTGCTCCATGTGAGACTCAGCTCATCTAAATGCTAATTCAGATGGGACACAAGCTGGATCCTTCTGAAGACTGTGCCCTAATATCCTTTTAACACAAATTTAATATCATGTTTGGGGGACAGGCAGTAAAAGTTAGGGCTCTGTGTTGTTCTGTAAATCCACTGATTGCTTCTTTCAGGGAGATTGCAGTGAACTTTGGCTTTTCAGCTGGAAGGACAGCAAGGTCTGTCCTGAGCTGGCTCCTTGTGCTCCTGAGCCACACACACAGCACTGAAGAGCACTAAATAGCACTTCACAGCTGCTAACACACAATAATAAATGGCATGGCACAAAGGTATAAGGAAGTGTCTATTTTTACCCTGGCAATTGAACCACTTAGCACTGCAAAGGCCACTGCTTGCATGTGAAACTTACTCTCTAACACTTGTTATAACTGTTGAATTCTAGACACCCATAGCATAGGGAAAAAAATGTTTAAAAAAAAAAAAAAA
>VZRX01021433.1:231361-265218 GCA_013398075.1 Notiomystis cincta
AAAAAAAAAAAAAAAAAAAGAAAAAATAGCATAAATCTGTGAACACTGAACTCTAAAGATTCCAAGAACAGCAAGTATCTTACTCCACTTGAAAAAAAAAAGAGAAAAACCAAGCTATTAATGTTTATGTCCACTTCATGACAAAAACTTTCTACAAAGATGCTCTTTGTAGCATCATTTTTACATAGTTCTGGATTACTTGTACAGATAACTTACAATGCCTACAAAGACTTTTACCACATATTTCTCATGAAGTTAAATTTTGCTTTTTTGCAACTTTAAAATTTTTTTTATTTGCTTTAAAAGCACAGTTGTTTATAGAAGAAAATGAACCATGTGGTTCTGAAATGCATCCTTCAATTCTTTTTGTAGGATCTCAAGCTGCATTTAAAAGGTTCAAAGACTAAAAAAAGCACAGTTATTTTTATGAATTTATTTTGTTTTCATCAGTTTCTGAAAGCATAAAATATCGAATTCAATGTGTATATCATAATAGCTTGCCATAAATGAAATCAAGCTTGAAATCCCTACATGATGAAAAGTGTAATAAATAACTCATTAAAAGGTGATAGACAAAGGAATTTATACATATTTTGACTCTTCTTATGATATTTAACAAGCTGCATCAACTGTGTATCTCAGGAAGCCAAACTCAGTTAAACTATAATAAAAATAACATTATTGTGAGCTGTTTCTTTGCCCAGCAACACCAGAGTAAGGAGCCCAAACATTGAAGGATCAGATCCCTTTTTACACAGCCTCAAATAACCTGCAGCAAAACTCAAACCATGGAAATTGTCAGCTGCCAACCCCACTGCTTGGGGCCAGTGCTGCCAGGTACCCTAAATTAACAAACAACATCTCTGAGTGCTAAACCAACATCAACATCTGCAACTGCATCCTGCAACACCTGACAGAAATTCAGGTATGGGAGTTAAAATGATGCTAATTACAGTTTGAGGAAACAAAAGGTTTCCAATCCCTTCAAAACCCTGCCTGGATTTCGGCACTCAGGGAAGGAGGGTGTTGAAGTAAGTGGGTTTTTCTCTTGGTGGGAGAAAACGTTGAGCAGAACTCTTCAAAAGAGCAGAGTTGCTCCACAAGTCAGAAGGCCAGGACATAAAATCTGCAATAGCAACAAGGGGTACAAATCATGATGCTTTTTATTGCTATTTCATAGGCTGCCCCTTCTGTTGGAATATGGTTTTAGGCACATTTTGGCTGCTCTACAGAGCCAGGCTGATACAGTTAGAATTTTCCAAAGAGGATCTATCAGTACCACTTATCCTGAATAAATACCTGCTGCCAGTTGCAAATATTAAGATACAAGCCTTCTTATTAAAAAAAAAACATATCAAAAGAATATTCAGGACCAATTATGGGGATGAGTTAAAATGCTGATAGGAAAAAAGACAACATTTTCTTCCACCAAGGAGAGAGTCTTGTAGGCTAAATGAAGTTTAGCTACTGGTTTTGACCAAAAAGTAAAAATTATCAGGGCTTAAATATGCATATCTGCTAGGAAGTTTTAAAAGAGCAGAATCAGCATAATTCAGTGTAAACCTGATGTTGGCAGCTGGTACAACCCCTTCAAATCACTGCAGCAAAAAACAGCACCCATGAGAGTTATCCATGAGGTACCACAGCCAAAGATCCACCTGACAAAAAAGTCTAAACCCTGAATTTCAGACACTGACTTATTGCCAATATGTGAATTATAGCAGTTGCTGGCTAATAAGCACTATGTAATCAATTTAAGTAGCAAGGTGTCAGAAAAAGGAAGTTAAAGTGTTTTTACATATGAGTTATTTCCTTCTCATGGCAGTTTCTGTGAGCTTCACTTCGTGAATACGAATCTGAAAGATAAATTCTTGAGAATATCTGCAAAGCTTAAAATCCATATCTTGTTAGAAATAAAAGAAAATAAACAAACAAACAAAAAACCCCAAACAACAACAAACAAACAAAACAAACAAAACCCAAACCAAAAATCTACTAGCCATTCAATATCAAAGACTAGATATACCAAATGAATTATACATCAGGAAAGGAAAATCAAATGTTGGCTTCAAAGCATGGGCCAAACTTTCAGGCTGGTATAAAATCATACAGCAAAAGTCTTTTGTACAGAGACAGGTATTCTAATAACTCTTCAAAATAATTTTACCATAGGTATTTGGAGTCAATCAATATCATTCAACAAATTTCAAGAAATTCATTCACCTGTATCATTGTTCATGGCTTGATTACAGCAGAACACACTTCAGATTAAGGAATATTAAAGGAACAAGACATAATTAAACACAGTTAATTTGGACAAAGGAAGAGATATTCTGAAACAGTTTTGTACAGATAAATATCCTCTCAAATTATTGATGGATGTGCCAGTACAGGATCAATCTTTCCCCTGTGACAGGAATCTCTGAAACCAAAATAATCAAATCATGAAATAAATCCTGGCTGTTGGATACAGGTTTATCACACTGAAGAGCCCACAGAAGTTTCTGTCTCAAATATGATCTATACCAAGATTGTAAAGCAAGGATCCTGTGATATTTCCTAGACAGAGCAGAAGAAAGGGAAAAGAATAAGATTCCAGTGCCTACATTACCCAGCTGTGTGTGGAGGCTGTTCAAAGGCGTTCACTGCTCCTTGGAGGAGCACTCAGGAGTCAAACAGAATGCAGCAACACTCAGGAGCAGGCTAAAAATAGGGCACCACCAAAAACTAGAAGGATTTCCAGTGGCAGAGAGTAATTTTTCCCTAAGCCTATCTCATATCAAAGTTGAGTTCAGCTGTACATTTGAGAAGAAGATGAGAGAGTTCACAGAAGCAGAGGCACTGCATCTTCACAGGAGCCCTGCAGAGCGGGCCACGTGCAGCTGGCAGACACATTACAATGAAGAATGGGTCTGAGCTTCAAAGGGAAGAGAATCACTCTCAGATTTACAATAATACTGTCATATAACATCATAGTTAAAGGAGACAACATAAAAGGAATCAAAATACATTCCTTGAAGTATAATAGGCTTTATTCTCTCAGCTCGGATGTGGTAAGAAATGGAAATAGAAGAGGCAAATGACACAAAACTTTCACTGGCTCGGGGAAGGTGGTCTACCAGTTTTAAAAACTTTTCCCTGGCTGAGAAAATTTAAGATATGCATTTATCAAAGTAACTCTGAACACAGCTTAGAGTGCATGGAGTTTGCTTCAAACACCAGAGACACTTTTAAGCTGCCAGTGCACCGTGTTGCTTATCCACACGAGGACTTACTACAAAGCCCAAGAGAGAGCTGCTGCTCCCTCCTACCTGAGTGCAGCTGATTAAGCATGTCCTTGACAGAAATTGTCTCTCTGAGTGACTTTTAGCTTCCAGGAACTTGACCAAACTAAGAAGCCATCCAACAGACAACAGGGTAGACAAAGAAATGGCAGTTCTTTCAATTTTCTTCAAGTCTAACTCTTCAAGAGAGGTTTGGCAACCCCAGGTAACAAAAACACAAAGTCAAATGATTGTACATTGCAGTACTCCTCATCTACACTGCCCTTCTCATCTTCTTTCTTCTGGAGTCCCAGGCTGAGCTATAACCATACCAGAAAGACAGGAAGTATCCACTGGTGTGCCTGGTTTATATTTTTCTTTCCTCCTCTCCAGCAAGTGCACTGCAAGGTGGACTGCCACACACTTCAGGAGAAACAGAGCATCAAGGACTATTGTATTAGGCTGTGGAGTGACTGCAGCCACACAAAATCCCCTGTGAGCAATGTCATGAGTCCTGCCTGTGTCTAAACAGCTCAGAAAAGAAGCATTTTCAGAGGTTTTCATCATTATTGTGTTTTTTCCCCAGGTCACACTAGGAAGATGTCCATTTTAGGCAACTGATACTTTACTCAACCCAGTTTAAAGTCTTTATTTTGAATGAGGGTTTTTTCCCCCCACTTAGTTTGTATTGATAAGCCATGCACTAATCTAAGGGCACTGAAGAAACGTGGTTCTGTCAATTACCTTGGTATGAATAGCTACTTTGAACATCCCAAGAGAATGGACCAGTCAAAAGATGTATTTTGACCACCACCCTGCATGTGACCTGCATAGGCAGCAAAGCCTTTCAATTTGTGCAGCCCAATAGCCAACACACAGGAGAAAAAACATCCAAACTGGACAAATTAGCAAGATACATGTGAAACCACTAAAGAAAGCTTTTTAATTAAAAAGCTAACCTGCTGATTGACTTGATCTGATCTTGATTTTTCAGTTCAACAGTTCGTTTAATAGAGACATTTTAGATGCTCTTGCATCTCTATTTAGGTTAGAAACCTGTTTTCTTAATTCATTGAGGCATCTGATAGATCAGATTTAATACAGGCCAAACTTTATTGCAAACCCATGTCTGAATGCCCAAGCCTATCTGGAGTACTGAAATTTTGCCAGCTGTTTTTTGATCCTCTGTGTGCAAACTGCAGTCACCAAATTTCAGCCTTTTCAGTGGTGACTGCATTTTCTACACTGTGTCATTGTCCCAGCTCTGTGTAAGGGGTGTCCTGCAGTTTTTTATTATGTCCAATGTGTATCCCTTTGTATCCCAAGTGTTTTTTAATTTAATGAAACAATTTTTAAACTAATTTGTAAGCTTGTGTGTCAGTTTTAAAAGTTAACTTGTTTTTTGTTTGTTGGTTTGTTTGATTTTTTTAATTCAAACAAAAAATAGAGGACAAGGACAGACTTGATGCAGATTCTTTGCAGATAATGGGGGTTTCACATAAAAAGAATTTTAATTACTGTTGTGGCATTTTAATTTTTTTTTCTTTAGTCTGCCCACCTTAATTGCAGTTAATTTCTTTAAACTTAACCTGGAGGAATCATTTGTTAGGGAGTGAATAAACTCTTCCTAGCTATGAGGGGACTAATGTTTTCACTGATATTTTCCAATTAAAATACTGCAGAACAACCTATGCCAAAGCAGTAAAATGGGCAGGACACCAGGTAAAGCTTCATTTGAATTCACTTATGAAGTCTTGAAAAATAAAGTCTTAGTCCCTGTTTAGCCCTGGTGTAACAGAAATCAGGTTGAATTGTATTCTGAACCTAAAAACCCAAGTGATACACAGACTATTTTAATTATAAACAAAGTATGCAGTGCTAAGGAATTGTAATCTGATAAGTTTATGTGCATTGAAAAAAAAAACCCAAAACAATAAAAGAAGCAATTTTTTGTCTTTGAAGTAATTTGTCAAATACATTAAGTTAGAACAATGGGGGGTTTTATTACCTTTTGGTTTTGGTGTACCAGAGTTTTATTATATTCAAATCTTTTGAGTCATAAAGATTGGAGATAAATGCACATAACAGAATAGTGTTAACATATTATCTCAAGAACAAATAAGCATTTCTTTTCATTTTCCTTTTCATTCCACCATTTTTCTTCTTTAATCCAGTAAAGAAACTAAAGAAAAATGTCTGCTCCTGTAAATATCTCATTTCTCTATTCCCAATAGATTTTGTGTAATCCTGAAACAACAGCTACTTCTGGTAAGAAACAGAAAGACTAACAAATTATAAACATACTAAAAACTATGCAGTACTAGAAAAAAAAAAATGGTTTATTTGTTCCCTGGGTCCCCCAGGGCTCTTCTGTTAGAAAGAAAAGAAGAAAAAAAAANAGTACTAAAAAAAAAAAAATGGTTTATTTGTTCCCTGGGTCCCCCAGGGCTCTTCTGTTAGAAAAAAAAGAAAAAAAAAAAAAAAAAAGACAAAAGAAAAATACAGAAAAAGCCCTGTTTGTTTTGCAACCAAATAAAGAAAAAAATATTGAACTACATGTTCATTCTCTAAAATTAACAAAGTGCACTTTCCAGCTGACCTAAACAATCCTTAAAAAAACTCTAAAACCAAATAGTTGGGTGGCCAATCCATATATCCATAATAACAGACAAGCCAAGGTGCATCCTCTGGTTAATTCTGAAAAATACTGAAGATTTTTGCTATTACTGGAAGATGTTAATGGCCACTATCAAGGAAATTTATGATCAATAAATATTATTAGAGACCAGTTCAACTCAATTAGGTGTGCTAAGAACTCCTTGCAGGTCCAGAGGAACAATGAATTCTTACAGCACAGAGAGACTGAAACACCAGGGCAGGTTAATATTTTTTCTCTCTTTAGTACTCTGCAGCCAGGTTATAATGTCCATGGCAGATTCCATCTTTTTCTCCTTACAATTACACCTCCCCCCTGCAAAAATCCTGGTGCTCAATCCAGGACCTGGTTCTGTTCCAGGGAAATGCTTCAGCTCCTTTGATCTTCCCACATCCCCATTTTGCAGAGTGGCTACAGCTGGAGCAACAAAAAACACAGGGGAAGCCTTGGTTCCTTTCTTGCCCTTTTTCATCTCTTTTTGAAGGTTACATCAACCACTGCTGCCTCCTGAAACCTGCACTGCCACATTTAGGGAAACTCACACATGTTCCTTAGCCAGTAGAGGGTAATTAGGGGTGGATTTACACAGAATAGAAATCCTAAGGAAAGATGTTCAAGCATAAGTGAGGCTTAGAGACCACTCAGAGTGCAAAAATCACCTGCCTGGACATATATTAGGCTCAGAAAATGAACAGAGTGGGGGAAAAGATATCAAAGATAAACAGAGAAATCAACAGAGAAGCAGACCTGAGTCTGCCAACCTTCCCCAGTCACTTCCCTGGGCACGAAGGGAACAAGACACAAACTGCAGAATTTTGTACTTTCAACCTCCAGTCACCAAAGCATCTCCAAATAACTCACAAATTCTGAGCCTTTGCTCCCACTCCTTTGAAACAGCACAATATCTATTTCCCCCCCATTTTAGAGATAAGGGAAACAATGCATGGACAAAGTTAAGTCAACTCAGAACCTGCAGATGTTCTCTTATTTTACCTCCTTGATGATAAGGACTCTTAGGCAAGAGGAGTCTAGTTCAGTTTTTCAATCACCTCATGTGCTTGATATAAACCAAGTTACAAAGCCCTGCTCTGCTGATTCATATCACAGAGGTAATTCTTAGCAAGGGAATGGTTCCTCTTGACTCCAATGGCACAACTTGCACAGAACTGAAAAACAGGGCTCCTCCTGGCAAGGCAGCCTCAACTACTTTAGTAAAGCAGCAAACCAATTTCCTGAAGAAAGTTGTTTTCTGATATATAAGACCAATCTTTAAATTATATCTAAGTTTGCAGATGGAAAATATATACAAATATACTTTTAATCTTGGGCTTTTTTTTTGGTGAAGGCCAGAATTTTCAAAAATCTCGTGTGTTTACATAGTCATATTTTGATATACTTAGATGAAAGACCATGTGCAGTCATTTATATGTGAATTTCTGCATTTGTTTAAATAGCATGGAGCTGCTGTGCTGCTGTGCTCCAGAAAGCAGTTATGTTTCCATGGAAAATTTAGTGTTTCTTCAATGTTGGAACTGAATTTATAGAAGTGGGATGCTTGTCACCAGAGTGCATAACAAACAATGCAGTTTCCTACCTTCCCTGTGCTTGATATTCAGTACCTAATTCAAGCCCTGATATTCCAGTCTGCAGTCAGATTGTCTATTAGAGCAATTGTGCAGAAAATCATTGAGAAAAACGGTTTCCTCTTCCATATACATAGTCTTCGCCACCAGAGGTCAACAATTAGTATACAGATCTATTATTAATTTTAATTAATTTCTAGAAATAATATTTGTGAATATGGCTATTCACAATTTATGAGCTGATATTTAAAATCTGTGAAGCTGCCCATTTGACATACCTCATAAATTACACAGTACATTATTAGCTCATGAGTGGAGAGCATATGACTTAGAATAGATTGTGTGAAATGCCATATATATGAATTTGAAATGCATCCTCTATTAATATTCTCTAATTAGTTAAAAACTTGCTGCTTATGAATTTCCCTGCCAGCAAAATCATGGAACATATGCAAAAAAGCAAAAACAAAGAGGATGATAGCAGTTTCAAAGCAAAACCTTTTGAAACTCAAATCATTATTTGTGGAGAGAGAAAAAACCCACAAAAATCACAGTACTGAATTACCCAGTCGATGGAGAGATGGAAAAAGGCAGGGAGGATGGTGACTTGCACTGTCTGAGGGACATGCAATGGCTTCAGAGTTGACACATATGAGTCAGAACTGGCAGGAAGTTTGTCATTCCCAGCCTCTCTCCTAACACCACAAAATTGCTGTTTCTTCTTACTACATGCATGAAGAACACAGATATCCAATTATTGCTAATTGGTTTTGGTTTTTCATGCATAGTTAATGCAACCTTATTTATACAGGGCAACCAACTCCCTTCAGGTATTCCTAATTTCCTGCAGCATTCATATAATACATCGTTAATTTTAAATCTGTGAAATGCATTGCATCCTCAGGTGATATAAGAGTCATCCTACCAGACAAAAATCAACCCTTTCCCCCAAATATTATATTTCAGTAAATGTTTAAATAGGCATTTTCTCTTTCCCACCAATATAACTCCATTAGGGATGCTTAGGATTGTGTGGACAGATGCATCAGACAAAACCCATTAGAGAAACACACCAGGCAGCAATAAATGAGCAGAGATCATGGAATCAATGAGGTTGGAAAAGACCTCTGAGATCTTTGAGCCCAATCTGTGACCAAACACCACCTTTTCAACCCAACCCTGGTACCAAGTGCCACATCCAATCTTTCCCTGAGCACCTCCCAGTGCCAAGCCCCAGCCTAAGCTGTGCCCCAGAAATAAACCAGGGCACACAGAAATCTGTCTTTTACTCCCTTGGATGTAATGCATGAACACACACCTGAGTCTTTGCACTGCAAGTGCTTTTTGGTGAGTACAGGTCTTGGAATGCACTTTTGTGAGCTCTCTTTGCTCCATTGTACAAAACCCACTGAATCCTTCTATGCTGTGTACAGGAGGCAGAACCTCTCTGAGCTGCACTCCTGCAGCACTTCAGAACAAACTGAATGTTCAAATGGAAAACAGGAATGATGACCAAAACATTGAGATTCAATGCCTGCATTTAAAAGTGAAACATTTCTCCTGATCATTATTTATTCTTCTAATATGTACTCGTTGTATTTTCCTACTCTACAGATATAAAGCAGCTGATAGTTGCACTCACCTGACAGCCCAGATGAACTCTAGAAATGCAGTGTCTGCAGAATTTCTGAGCAGCATTTACCCATGCCAGTCTGATTCTGCCAGTATCCAACTACTGAGGTGTCCAGGAAAGCACTGAGTTGATGTGGCAGAGTCAGCCTTTCACCACAGATGGTGAAACTATAATTTGAAGAAAGAGCTGGTGGTGTTGAGCCACTGAGCACTCCCCAGAACACCTGACAGACTCTCCCCCAGGTGGCTTCAGGTCAGGGCTGCATGACCCCCCCAGACCAGCAGCTGAAGCTACACCTTTCTCTCCCAAGCTTTCAGTACAGGAGATTCAGCCCCCTGGCAAGTCAAATGATGGTAAAACAGACCTCCTACTCTCTCTGCCACACAGCACTGGCTCCTTCTCCTGCAGTCTCACTCTCCCAGGAAGCTCCAGCCCCTGGTGGGGGCTGCTCTCCCCCTTGTGCCCTGCCTGAGCTGCTCCTTGGGAAAAGCTCCTTCCCACTGCCCTGCAGAAAGAACACCTGAGACAAGAGACTGCAGCTTTCTTTGTTCCACCTGGCCTTATTTACTCTTTCCAACGTGCCACCCAATAGTCACATTTAACTTCAGAGAAAACAGTCAGGCTCTGTCACGTGGCATAAATCAGAAGTCTCTCTATGTAAAGAAATGTTAGGAAATCAGCAGAGAGGGAAAACAGAGGCAAACTCAAAAGTAGCAGCTGCACTGGCCACCTGAAAACATGATTTTAATTTTGCTTCTGCTCAGCAATAGATTTGGCTTCCTCTGAGAAGTGTCTCAGTATACAAATGTCAGTGCTCTCCTCTCCCCAGTTCCTTAGGTGTGTGCTCTCCCATCCGAGCAGATACCTGCTCATTTAACTCATTTAATGCAAATTAGTTCCTGCAAGTATAGTGGCTTATTCACATAAAAAATTTATTTGAAAATGTACTCCTATGCAGCTTGCAGATGTAAGGCACGGTATATTCCTATTTTAATGTTCTTAAAGATAAGCATGGTGGTTCACAGAATTATTCCTTTTTCTAATTTCTAACCCGCTGATACCATGCTCAGAAAGTACTTCCATAACAAAAGGTCCCATAGCTTTTCCTCTCTGGGGAAATATATAGTAGTTTGTCTGAAGAACAACAGTTTGTTAATTATTTCACCATTTATCATCTATGTAGCACACTCCCCTCCCTTGTGGTCAATAGCACTGTCAGGGAGACCCAGCTTAATTGAGTAGATATTGACAATCCCTTTATACAAATTGAGGCATGTGGAAGTAATTTTCAAGCACTGTTGATGGCATTTGGGTGATTAACATTTCCAGGTGTCTTTCAAAATCCCATCATTATTTTCCCTAACAGACTTCCCTGGGATGAAATCAGACCATGCAGATCCTGCCTTCAGTTCTACTATTACCATGCTCATCTCCTCATGCACACTGATCCTTTAATTCTGAACTGTGAGGACATTTGACAATTGAATAGAAAAGTCAAAAGCCTTGGTCTGTGGGACCCTTCATTAGCAGAACTGATTGTTCATGATGATTGCACAACAGCAGCCCAAGGTTGCTGTTTTCAGGAGCCTGATGTCCACACAAACTCTGTTCCTTTGTTTCTCTGCCACTGAACACATGACCCCTCCAGACCAGAGAATAGCCCAGCTCTGGCATGAGTTCTGCAGAGGTTTGCTGGCCAGTCTCTCTGGGCAGTACAACAAACATTGGGGTACAGGCATTATTCAACCTGATGGGCCTTTAGGTGTTGGATGAGGAGCCTGTGCCAAGGCACTTCTGTGTTATTGGTGGTCTCCAACTTTACACTGAGCCTTAGCAGAGAGAGAGGAAATGATACATTTTCAAAAAACAAACCCACAGGTTTAGCTACAGAAGTCTAAGACAGAGTTCTTCCCTTTGCATTCCTGCTCACCCCTGGGGCTCCTGCCACCAACCTGCTTGAGACTTTGTTCTCATCCTCTCTGGTTTCCCTGCCCTGTTATTGTGCAGCTCTCACCTGTCAGTCCAATTGCCTCTTTCTTTTTGCACCCATGAGTCCCAATGAAAAAAGAACAACTAAATGACCCCCATGAGAGTCACTTTCCATAGCAGGAATCACCTGTTGCTCTAGTGGAAAACATTCTGTGGAGAGTGACATCCCACTTCCCTGTCATCCCTCCTCCAGGGAATTGGGAGGGAACTGGCAGGCTGCCTGCCTGTGGGTGAAGAGCTCAGAAAAAGCTCCCTGCTGCCTGTGCAGAACTGGATGAAAGCCAGAGAACCACTGGTGACAAGGTGAAAGGTACAGCAGGGATGCAGCCCCTGACCCAGATTTCTCGGTGTCCTTGCAAATGTGTGACATGGGGAGACCAGGACTGGCACGAGCTGTTGCAGGCCTTGTTCTCAACAATTAAATCAGCACACCCTTAAAAGTTCCTCTCCCTGCAAACAAACACTGGAATGATAGAATAGTTCAAGCTGGAAGGGACCTTTTAAAGCCCATCTAATCCAACCCCCTGAAAGGAGCAGGGACATCTCAGAGCCATGTCCAACCTGACCTTGTGTGTTCCCAGGAATGGGGCATCTCCCACCTCTTTGGGCAACATGTGGCATTGTTTCACCACCCTCACTGTAAAAAACTTTTTTCTTATCCTTAACCTAAATGGACTCACCTTCAGTTTAAATCCTGGCCTCTTGTCCTATCAAACAAAGACAATGCCATGCCAGCTCAATGCTGCCTTACTGAAAATCAGACACAGCAGAGCTGTTCCAGAGCTAAGCTGTCCTGACAAAGTAATATAAGAAAATAATTAACCAGCTTTTATTAAGCCAAGTGTTTTCAGCATCATTTTCTACTCTGGTGTGGCCCTAATCAAGAGGCAGGGCAGGGAATGTCAGTGAACTGCAGACTCAAGAGACCAGTTAGCATTTGAAAGTGTGAACCAGCCCCTGAATGTCCCAGTTTTATGTTCAGTGACTCTCAGTGGCTCAGGTCCAGCTGATGGGCAATTTCACCGACTGCAAGAGTTCCTGTGGAATTATCCTGGGGAGGGATTGTGTGCAAAAGGATTAACTCAGACAGGAACTTTCCCCTGAAACTGGTGGAATGAAAGAAATAGTGACATGGAAATCCTGTTAGTGCTTCCTGCCATTATTAATGAGATAAAGACAACCACTTTCTAATAATCTGTTTATTAAGCCCTAATGGTTGTTTCTGCCCTGGTCCACATGTGGGGATCAGGGAGCACATTAACCATGTCTGGGAGCAAGGGTTGTTCCCAGCTGTTTTCTACTCTGCAGCTTCCAGGTGGGCAAGGTGGAAACCCCCAGGAGGTCCAGGAGGAGGTGTTTAATTCATGGCACTGAGTAGAAGTTGGAAGTGAGCTACTGCAGCATGGAATCTGCTCCAAAAATTCAGTAACCCACCAACAAAGTGCCCTGTCTGTAGGACCAGCTGATACTGTGATGTCAACAAGAGAAACAGTTCAGTTTACATCAACAGATACAGTATTTTTGTGAAGTGGCATTTAGAATTCAAAACATCATCAGTAAAAAATTTGCATAGATAAATAAAACCTTTTATGAAACACGATGTTCTGCATTTTCAAAATGCCACAGAGAAACTCTTTAAAATTAAAAACTAAAAAAATAAAGCAAGTAATGACAGTAAGCTTTCTTCATTGTGCAGAAAATGAATCTACAAATACTTAAAACATCTGCTTTACTCTGTTACATTTATTTTCCAAACAGTCTTAGATGTCAGAAAGAGTTTTTAAAGGTTTTCTGGGATAGAAACCAGCAAAAAAGAAAAGCATAGCCATGTGCATTTAATTGTAAGCTAGGAATATTATGCACTTTAAAATATGGATTTTCAAACAGGTCTTGGAATACTTTACATTGTTGATACTATACAAAAACGAATATAAATGAAAGTGGCACTATAAATAAAGGATTTTTGCCAGCCACTATTAATATTTAAAAACCATGTGTGGAGTTTTATTAACTTGAATAAAGGACTCTTTTAAAAAACTTTATTTGCATAAATTAAACATTCCCTTGCTATTATAGATACTTTTCTTTTTTCTGCTTTAGTTGTCTGATTATCCAAAATTTTTAAAAAGGAAAAAATAAAAGAAAGAAAGAAAAAAATAGAAAAAACATGGGTGAGGGGCTGCAGGCAGATAGATTTCCTGCAGACAAATTCTAATAGGCCTTCCAGATATATAGCATCTTGTTAAAAATTCATGCAGGCCAGAATACTAGAAGGTCAGAAAATGTCTTTGAAATTCTGCCAGAGCTCTTTTTGATAATTCATTCAGGTTTTAAAAGGGAAAATTCCTCATTAAAAAGAACCTAATGCTTATTAATTTATACTCCTAAGGCAGAGGCTGAATATTAAGCGGTGGACTCTGTTAATCCATTTATTAAATATCAAAGACCATATGTTTTCACCCTGTGTCCTTGCTTATTGATTAATTTCCTTAGACCTATATGGATAAAAGCAGAATAAAGTCCCTAGACATTTTCCTAAACTGGTGGAAACTGTAGCACTATTTTGTGTAGTACAGAACTTTATAGAACCTTATAGAACTCAATCTCCTCTGCCTTCAGGTACTGCATCTGCTTGAATACAAGTCCCCTTTCTTGAAAGTTATGATTTTGTGCCAAAGGGTAAATAAAATACTTCCTACAGCTCTGCTTTCTGGTTTCCTGGTGAACACATTAATGGACAAGAAGTAACAGAAAGGCTTCTCCATGTTCCAGAAACAAACAAAAGCTTCTCTGCTCTGGGCTGGCACAGAGGGAGAACCTGAGCACTTTCCCCACTCTTAAGCTAATTCCTAGAACCCTACTCAATTGCAGAGTTCCAAGCACAGCTCAGATGTGTCCTGGTTTTGGCTGGGATAAAGTAAATTTTCTTCTTAGTAGCTGGTACACGCTCTGTTCTGAGTTTAGGATGAGGATTATACTGATAACTCACTGATGTTTCAGGTATTGCTGAGCCAGGCTTACCCAAAGCCCAGGACTTTTCATATTTCCCATGCTCTAACAGTGAGCAGTGGATGAGAAGGCTTCAGGGAGCACGGCCAGGACAGCTGGCTGGGCCTGCCAAAGGGATATTCCACACCCCAGAACACCTAAAAACAAGGGGGAGCTGGACAGAAGCCACTGATCACTGCTCAGGACAGGGCTGGGTATTGGTCAGGGAGTGGTGAGCAACTGTCAGGTGTTATTTCTCTCTCTTCTTTCCATTAAAATTATACTACTATTATTATTATTATTATTATTATTATTATTATTATTATTATCATCACTAACATTAACATTATTTTTTTCTTTCAAGCAGCCTCCATTCTGCCCAGAATCCAAACATTACTGAAGCAGAAGGTAACACACAGCCTTGGAAATGCTGAAGTTTTCAGCAAATCTATGTTTTACTGGAGTATTCTGTCATAAGCTTATGTACATGTACATCTTCCACTTCATTGCACCACTCTCAAATGAAGAAGAAAGGCAGGATTATGTTCACTTTGTAGTGGTAAAAAGATGACTGAAGGTGCTACTGGCTCAAGAGTCAAGACCTAATTATGAATCTTTTTATGAAATCTAGAAAACGTAAAACATTGTCATTTCTTGTGACTAATTTCTGCCCTTTCCCAAACCTGAGGATAAGCATTAGAAAAGGATGATTTCAGGTACTATAAGAAGTTTATGTCATGAGTGATTACTGAAATGGGTTGGGTATGACATTAGAGAGCAGAATCAATCTCCCTTCATGGAAAAAAAGAAAAAGAAATTAAAAAAAAATAGAAGCTTGTGAGCAAAGAGACAAACCACAGACCACAATCATAATTACCACCTGTGAGATCATCAGGTAGTGCTGGCTCACACCACCTTGTGGAAAGCAGAAAAGCATGAAAGCAGCAAGCCCTGGCACAGGCTGGCTTGGCAAACCTCTTCCCCTGAGTGCAGAGGGGAAAAGCCCCTCGGGGGGTGGGTGTCCCCCAGGGAACCCCCTCTGTGTGTCTGTCAGAAGCTTTCCAGCCAGAACTGTGTGCTTAACAAGAAAATGACTTCTCTTTTTGCCTTTTGAGGATCAGGTGATGTTTATCTTCCTGCTAATTTTCAGCTGCCTACAGAGAATTTTGGTTCTTCCCTAAGTGCTCCAGCAGCCAGCAGACAACTAAGGAGATGGCAGAGGAGCACTGGCAGAGTGGAAACAACATCATGTACAGGGGAAAAAACCTGTGTAGCAACAAAGGGAGGGAAATCCACAACAAAAACAACAAAAAAAGCACCTGCAACAGACACCGAATGAGGGCACTTCAAATGGACACAGCAGAGAGGACTTTAAGGTGTTTTTCTTTTTGTACAAGAGCTGCTCTGTGCAGTCACTGCTCCTTCTGCTAATTCTTGCTGCTCCCTCTGTTGTGCCAGTACAACTATTTGTGTGACTGTGAAGTGAATCAGATCAGGGAATTGATCCAAGCTAAAAATATAAAAATAACCTGGGGGGACAAAAAAAAAAAGAAGAAAAAACAAATAAATAACAACCAAAAAAAGAACCCCCCCAAAAAAAAAAAAAAAAAAAAAAAAAAAAAAAAAAAAAAAAAAAAAAAAAAAAAAAAAAANGCTCCACAAAAAAAAAAAAAACCAAAACACCAAAACCAGAAAAAAAAAAAAACACCCACCAAAAAAAAAAAAAAAAAAAAAACACAAAAAAAAAAACTAAAAACAAAAACAAAAGAGAAACAAACAAAAAACCCCTCAAAGCAGCTGCCACACTGGAGCCAAACAGAAATCTTGGGCACATCACAGCTTTGCCAGGGTCTCTCCAGAGCCACAGTTCCAGGACAGTTAAATTGGCACTGCATTTGAGACCTACAGCCTGCACAGACAGCAGCACATGAGGCTGTCCTGTGACAGGGACATGATGGATTAGGCAAGAGCAGGACTTGAAAACCTTCCCAAAACACCAACACTGGGGCTTGGGGATATAAACACATGAACACAAGGTGTTAAAGCATTGCTTGAACTGGACAGAGCATGGACATTGCAAGTCTCACTGCTGCCCACCCTTCAGTAACTCAGATGGTGAAGGTGCACTTCTGCTGTTTCAAGTTGGACTTCCAGCACCACCAAACTGCCACCTCAGGGTGCTCTTTTTGGAATCAGGATTTTTAAAAACCACCACCACCACCACCACAACTGCTCCCCTCTGCACCATCACATACTCAGGGCACTCAGGTTAGGGCTGGAATGTTCTGCATGCAACCACTCAGAAACTGCAGTGGAGAAGGACACGTCAAAGGCAGAATATTTGTCCCCCAGGAAAAATGAAACAGGTTCAGTTTCAGTGATTCCTGCAGGCAGAATGGCCTCACTTCTCACCAAGCTGAGGTCTACTTCCCATGTTAATAACATAATTCTCCAGGAATGCAGCAAAGCCTCTTCCTGCTTATACCATGATCTTCAGCATGGCATTTAGTGACAGCCACCTGCTCAGCACAGCACAGGTAATTGTGGAATTTGCTGCACATTTTCTGAGCTCAGCAGACAAAGCCTTCCTGCTAACAGTCTGCTGCAACACCCAAACCACATCTATAACATAAACCAAATGGTTTCCTTGTGAATGAAAAGAATTTATTAAGATTGTATCATACAGAATCCATTTGCTGTCTGTCTCTATGGTGTGGATAACAGTTCCTGATGGTAATAAGCTCAGCCTTAAATGCACACATGCCATGATCATGCTGGGTAAGTTTAAAAATGCTACTTGTCTGCCTGCCTGTTTAGCTGGCAGCTTTACCCACCAGGAACACAAATGATTTAAAACCCAGATGCTGAGCAATTTGAGATGCAGAAGCACCCTACAGTGAAGCAATTATTGCCTTGGAGGGTCTTATTATCCTCATCATGACATGAATTCCACACAAAATAAACATGCTTTCATTGTTATGTATTTCCCAAACTGCAGGATTATAAAGAAAAGTTTTGAAAGGAGTTTCTCATCCTTAAATGTAAATCTCAGCAACTTGTCTCCTTGCTAAGAGAGACAAATGATGCCTGCTATTTTCCTGATATATTAGGTTGTATTCCCCCTCCCCAGCTCCACTGGTTTAAGGAGAATAGAGCCCACAGGGCTTTTATGGCCATTTTAAACCAAGTGCATGCCAACTGTCTTATGGAATAGATTTCAGAATAAAGCAGAACATCCTGTTCATCACAGACCAATGCACTTGTGTAACATTATCATCTCACTAATGCTCTGTACTGCATACTTGTTTCCCAGTGCTAATTAAGTGTATCAAGACAAGGATCCTCTTGAATTAACTAAACCCCAGTGATTGCAGACTTGGCATCTTTGGCACCATCTGATCATACCCAGGTCACCTGGACATAACTCAGAAATGCAATTTTCAGGTATTTACAGCAAGGCAAGCACAAGGATCAGCAAACTGCTGCATGCATATTTAGAAATGTATAGAATTCCTTTAAGAAAACTGCAGGGCCCCATATTCTTTCTTGAATGATACTGAAAACCTTTGCCAAGTCATTCCAAACTTAAAGATTAATTGACAGCACTGTTCAATCCATACATTGATTACTCTGTGTCCTTCTGTGCAATGCATAAAGGACAGCCATAGAGTTTTGGACTTTGCTTATTTTAGAACACAGCAAGTACCTAAAAGAGAAAAATGCTAAAGTAACAGCTCTGTATGGAAGCACATGTGTGTAAATTGCACTGAATCAAAGGCTTATTCCCTTCTACTTTAGCAACCAGCTGCTTCCTTCATTCTTGAGACCAAAACCACACAGAATAAAGGGAAAAGAAACCTGAAAACATTAGTTTGTGTATTAAGTGAATGGGCATTACAATAGGCAGTAATTGCAGTAGTTAATGCTTATATCTGTATTTTACCTGAAAATAACCGAGGCTTTTAAGGATCCTTTTTTTTTTTCATTTTGCTAAACCACACAATAAATTCCAGAAAATTCATTGAGAGAACTCCTTTTCCTGAGAGGATATAATCTCACAAAGCCTCTTTTGTAGGTGCATGCCCCTAACCATGATGCTGTTACATATCTCAGTTACTGCAGACACTGGGGTCAGCCTCAATTCTTCCTGGAGAAGATATTCCACTAAGCATGACAGCACAAAGAGGAGGGAAGACTGAATAGCTACAAAGAGTCCTTGCTACCAAGACAGAAAATAAGATTCCTAGTTTCTGATGCACCAGCTCACTCCATTACACAAAGTTGGACAGGTTCAACTGAAAGAGAAAAAGCTGCACCTAGAATATGATATTGCAGTCATTTAGCAGTTTGGGAATTCTGGGAAATAGGAGTGTAAATTTCATCCCACAAAGCAAGCAGCATAATTAGTTAGATTCTAATTAAATAGGATCCAACCTGAATTCTCAAATAGCTTCAGATCAGACAAAAACAATATTAAATATTCTAGAAAAATATTGTCTTATATGCACCTGAAATCTGAATCTGTGATTTTTTTCATTTGTTAATTCTGCCCTGATACATCAACTGGAATCTTTAGGTTTCACAGCAGTGCAAAGACAATGCTCTGGGTATGGCACTGCACTGTCCCATTCCTGTGCCTTGGCCACAAATGTGAGCCAGAAATAGTTACTATGATAGAAGAGCTCCTGTTCCTTAGGAAATTTAGAGGAAAAAAAAAATCAATTCAACTATTTAAATTCAGGGACAGCTCTTTATTGTAAAGGGCAGCAATAAATTTAAGAACGTACAATATTTTAAGCATTAGAGATGAATGTATGAAATGATGTAGTTGGCAGTCAATTCCAAGTTTCAAATATTTCCATTTTCTTATCAGCTGAATCCCAAGATCAGCCAAGTCCTCCACTTGATCAGAATCAACAATCTGACTACTGAGAAAGTGCACAGAGCATTTTATTACCAGAGTGAAGCACATGATTTAATCTCCTCATGTGCACATTCATCACCACCAGGGAAGGAGGATGGATGGTGGGAGCACTCTCCAGAATGCTTCACTTCTGCTGTCAAGTTGCAGCATATTCTGCTTTGTCAAGATACTTAGCTCTTAATAAATGCCTAATAAGAACAAAATCAGTCCTTTTATTACAGTTAATGGTTTTTGTTGATGGCAGAGGAGAGCAGGAGTATGGCTGTAATTTCATGTTGAAAAATTCCAAACTGAAAGGAATGCTGGCTGCTCTGCAGCAATCACAAATGTCACCCTTCCCTCCAAGATGTCCTGCACACTTGGGCACCAGACAGTGCAGGTCAAAGAAGCAGCAGTGCTTAAAGCAAGAATGGCACAAGTTGTTCATTATCTGGGTAATCCTAACCAGGTTTTATAGGTCAGAGAAAAAAACAAAAGAGATTTTGTAAATGACCTTGTGACTCTTTCCTAAATATCCTCTTTCATGTTCAGCCATGAGTTGCCCAATGTCTGCCTCTAAGCTTGGGAATAACCAACAAAACATTTAGGGCTCTTCAGGAAGTTAAGGCAAGAGAACACTGAAGCACAGTTCCTGAATAAGGCTTTCAACACAAAGGAAACATAATTTATCATTGTGAAAAGGAGAATTGGAGCACAGTTACTCAGTACATTCTCCCCACTCACATCACAAATGAAATCACCTGACAGCAAGGTTACTGAGACCAAACTTCCTCCTTTCCTTCCCCCTTCCTGCCCTCGTGTCCATCTGCCAAACCTGGAGCTGGCTCAGGCACCATCTGTGCTTAGCACAAGAGGGAACTGAGACTCCAAGGCTTCACAGAGGATTTAAAATTCACACAGGGACAGCCCCTACTGTGCCCAAGGAGAGAGACACTGTGGGGTTTGTTTCTTTATGCTCCCAGTCAGTCATCCTATCTCCTGCCAGAGGCAGGGCATGACTCTTAAATTATTTTGTACAGTTGTTCCAATCCTTTGGAACAGTTACTCCACTCGTGTTCAGTTGTGGAATTATTTAGTGTTTGTAGACCTTTGTTAAACTAATTTATTCACACTGAACTTCCCAGTGTTTTCACCTGTGGTTATTTTGGTCCAATGCATCTTGCTGCTACTTCTGTTGGTTTATTGTCAACTCAGGCTTATGGGCATAGCAATTGATTTGTCTTAGCTCTTCTCTTTCATGCCCTAATTTTCAATTAATGCTTATTCATTAGTGCTTTTTCTCCATTAAAAATCCACAGGCTTTTTTGTTGGTGACTTTTATTAGCCATAAAGAAAACTCTGCTTTTTACACATCAGCCAGGCCTGATTTCATATTATTTCTGGCAGCAATAACTGAGCATGTGACAGTGCCTTTGTGTGACTGATGGATGTTGTGTGATGCAGGCACAGGGCAGAAGTGAAAGGGGAAGGAAACAGAAATATTGGTCCCCTCTAATACCAGAGTCACAGAATGCAGCACAAAGATTGGCACCTACCCACCATTACCTCTGGCAGAAGCTTTAGTACAGATCTGCCACTCATTCACCCTGCTCCCACTCCTGTTCAATTGCAATCCTAGATTATGTGCAGCACACTTGCCTGAATAATATGTGGAGAAAAAAAGCCAATGAAAGCTAGATGAGAGCACTCAGAAGAAAAAAAAAAGACAGTTGTGGGAAAAAAATTGCATGATGGGAATTAAACCTCTGTTTAGGAAAATTAAAAGAAAAAAAAATGCCAAAATGGCAAAATTCCATGGTCAAATCCATATATGTTAGCTAGACTTCAGCCTTTTTCATACTTCTCATTGCAACAGATGTTGGGTAACATGATGCATTTTTTTGTTTTCTACCATTGACCTCTGGGACAGTTAAATGACCCAATCTTTTCTGCAGTCTAAGAACACCTCTTCTGGACAATCACTGGGGCTAAACTGGTGCAGTGTAACTTTTGGAGTGATAGCAACCTTACTTTGAATCTGACCTGAGAAATTTATTCAACACAAAATGCTGAAAACACATTTTGTACTGAAAATAAAAAAAATACTCGTTGCTGGGTGGTGAAAGGAAAGAGGTCTAAGAGCTTTCTGACAGGTCAGCAGATGGAGTGGGGACACTGAGCCAGGGCTGGGCTGCATCTCACAGAGACTGGGAGGGACAGCTAAATGATAAATGCCTTGGCTGAGCATCCACATGAGCTCTGTTCTCTCAGAAGATCAACAAAAAACCATCAGGCATTCTGTGACAGGGGAAGCTGCATGATCAAAATGCAGTTTAAGATGTTAATCAGAAAATGGAGCAGTAAACCAAAGAGCAGCAGCTCCTCTCACTCTTGTTGCCTACAAGAGTTTTGCTGCTGGTTTCAAAAAGAGCAAACCCAGGTAATTTTAATGCTTGTGGCTTACAAGGCCCTTTGCCTTGATGAACAAAGCTCCTCATAGTGAAGCACTTCAGGGACTTTTCTACAGTTTCCTTCTACAAAAGAATTTATTTTATAGCATTTTTACATTTTCTATTAAAAAAAAATAAAAACATGAAAATGAAGGAGTCCAAAACAAACATTTCAAGGACCTGAAATCATTTTGTACTAGTCTGTAAAGCTTCTTCACAGCAAAACCAGGGAAATTCCCTCTTTTAAATGATAGCATTATTACTATCTTATATAAAGCCCTGCAGTAAGGAAGAAAAGATGAAAAAAGACTTCTTAAAAATTTCTGGTTTAATTATTATTCTACAAAGGACCTTGCTCAGAGAAGCTTTTAAGTAGAAAAGATTTTTCAAGTTAAGAATTAGTCTCATCTTTGACTTGAAAGGAAACTAAAGAGATCCTTAAAGTTAACTCTGACCTTAAGCACTGCCTAAAGTTAGTGGTTTATGAAGCATTGCCTCTGTTTAGTGATTTTTTTCCTGGTTCTACTCCAGATCTCCCAAGGTGTCTCCAGGCACCCACATTTCACCACATACATTGGGCAGGACAGACCTGGGGACATTCCCAAAGGTTACCAAAACCAAATTTGGTGGCACAGGTAAACCTGGGACACAGGCAAACCTGCCTTTGCTGATGGGAGGATATTTAACAAAATTTACCCAAAATAGGGGCAAACAGTGCAGCAGGATGGAATCCTGTGTTTGCATTTTGCCAATCTCAGACCAAGGCAAAAGCCAGTTTTGAGATTGTAAGTCCAGGAAAATCAGCAAGTGTTTTTATTTAAATTCTACATCTAGGTAGTCAATTTGAACATTTTCTCTCCCCAAGGACTGCACAGGCCATAGCAATATGACATTCCCTGAATTTTCCTCTTTTGCCAAGTAAGAAGGGATAAGAGAGCAAAGACTGACTGGGGCTACTGGAAAATTTAGAATAGATGGTCAAGAGACACCTCCTGGGGTGGATTCAGCACCTGAGGCTGCCAATGAAGGGGTTTTAATGATGAGGTAATTTTCAGTATGAGTGCAATTTCATTTCAAGAAGGGTGATGTGTTACCCTAAGCAGGAAACTAAACCCTGCAAAAATCTACCAAAAAATCTTGTGGTGTATTTCTCATATTTTCTACTCCTTTGTGTCCAACATCAAATAACTTTCAATATCTAGGTCTTTGGAAAAAAAAAAAAAAGAAATCTCTGGGAACCTGTCTGGATAATACACACACTTAGAACTGAAAAAACTGCCAGCCAGAGGGACCTCACTGGAAAGCTGAATTTAGGACTGAATTTATAAAGGGACTCAAGTGAAGACAGCAGAGCAATTTCCAGGTTCAATGCCATATTGTATGTGGATACATCCAAAATCCTTCATTAGCTATAAAATATGTCAGAATAATCTGTGCAAAATTACAGCCCTAGTAGAAGGGGATGAAGTGTGGGTAAGTGTTCATAAATCAGATGTGGAGATGAAAATTAAAATTGTAAATTTTGACCTGGCACATTCTGGATTTACAAAAGCTATCAAAATACAGCCATCTCTTTTCATTGGGCTGGTTTCACAGTGCACCTTTAAAGGCAGGAAGAAATGATGCAAATGCATTTCTCTTTAGGATTTACTTAAATTAATATATCAACCTCTATATCTACATACTTATATTTGTAATTTACTACAGAATTCCTTAATTTCTCATTACTACAAGCATAAATGTGAAAATAAATATTAATATCCCAAAAAGAGTTTCAGACTGGATGTAATGATTCCTGTGGAGCCATTAAGTTTCATCATTTCCATAAATTCAGTCTCCATGCAATGAGCACTTTATGAAAGGGCATTTAATTGCCTGATAAGATATAGTGGCTCCTCTGCATCAATAATAAAGTCAATAATCTGCATTTTTTAAGCCTCTCTCAGTATCCATTGCCCCAATAGGTTGTTGCAGTACTAGAGTCCTCCAGGCCCACTGATCACTAATATAAAATGTTTGAAGCCATTAAATATACATTTAACATGATAGAATTTTATGAGTCTATTGGAGGTCAATGCTGTAAAATTATACCTCTAAAAATCCTCCTCCAAAAGTAATTTATGGCATAAAATATGTTTATTAAAAGTCCCTGACTACAGATTTATGTGATTTTATGTGAAGTCTGCAGTTGGATATGCTTGGGGACCAGTCCTGAGAACACTTTCCATGAAGTTCAGAGCTTATTACCCTACATAATCCCTCCTGGAGTTAATTGAAATACTCCCAAGAGTAAAGTTACTCATAGTCAAGAGTATTTGTAGCTTCATGCCCTTAAACTTGTTTCCACAGCTCTCCCTCTGATTCACTGTGTGATCTAGCAAGTCATTAGATGAGCAGTGCTTATCTGAGGAAGGGAACCAATTAATGGCTAAAAGGTAAGATAAAATGCATGTTTGCAGTGTACTTAGGTGCACAGCACTGCTGGTACTAATTGTTGTTATTTCTGCAGCTCTGGTTTCATTAATCAACTATGACAGTAGTAGTGACCAATTAAAGAAAGAAAACCATTCTCAGATCAAATAGGATATCAAAATCTCTTTGGATATCACACCTCAAAAAATTTAAAATTCCTCCCATCCTATGCCCTAAACCCCTCCCTAAGCTGAAAAAAATAATTAGTCTTGCAAGGCTATTTCTAGAATATTTTCAGTGCAATGAATGTTTGTGAAAAAGTACCTAAAAACATGTACAAAAATTCTTCACCCCTCTAAAAATCCCTGTAAAAACAGTCCCCAAATTCCCTCCTTCTGTGCCAGTGGAGCAGTTGGTTATCAGAGCACACAGCAAAGAGCAAAGCCATTACTGAGCTGCTTAGCACAGTTTGGTTTTGTGTGCTTGCATAAAGCTGGGGAGGAGATGGATAATTTTTATGTTAATTTAAGATGCAGCTTGGAGTGTGCACCAAGGAACTGAAACATTCCCACCACTGTGGCATGGGGGAACCTGGCCTCACAGTAAATTAATGAAGAGTTTATCACCAGCTGATTTTGCAAGGTTTGCAGTTTGGCACCCAGGCAGGGAATGGCCCCACTTGGCCATGTGTGAACATCACTGTCAAAACTTCAGGAAGGATAACCAAGGATAACCTCGTGGACACTGCTGCTCTCCCAGCCTCCCTTCCACTTGTGGCTCAAGAAAACTCCTTAAAGGGGAAGTTTTGGGAAAGAAATAAATATGGCTGGATCTCCTCACTGTAGCAGCAGAGGATTTGCTTTTCTGTGTAGGCTCTTGCTCATTCTAAAATCAAATTCTTCTGTGATACAAGAATTTAAGCACTGAGGCCCATCTGCACAGCTTGCCTGCACATTAGAAGGATGATATAAGGGATATCAGGATGATAAAGAGATTTTTGAGCTCATTTTAAGCATATATAAACATACTTTTTTCTTGTATTTCTCAATATCTGTCTTGAATCCTATTACTACACTGTGAGTACTTAGTTTTTAACTATCAAAGATCTGCCAAAGGAAAACAAGACAAAAATGCAGCAAACTCTCAGTACATCATACTTCAGTGGCAAGATTTTTACTACTGGAGAAAAGCAGCTGTGAACCTTGCTCATTCTGGACCCCTGACTATGTATTTATTTACTACATTTTTGGGGGGTTGCCAGTCTCCAGGAAACAACAAAAATATCACACTCAGCAAGATGAGGTCGAGCCAAGTCTTGGTTAGAACATGAAAACTTGGTTTTGACAACATGGTGTTCTTACAAACAGCTTGAACTTCCACTGGGAAGTTTCCTCCCTGAATGAATATGACTTTTCCCCATCAGTAGCTTGCAAATAAGAGATTTTGGGAGAATAATGCTGCAGGCCTGAAGAACAGATTTTATTTTAACACAGACAAAACCCTTCAGCTGTGGCACCTGGCAGAGCTGTGTGGAGCTCAGCTGATTCCCAGCAGTGTCTGGACTCCCCTGTGCTGATAGAAGAGGTGGGATGTGCAGCATCCCTGAAGGAAGTGCTGCCATCTCCATCCTGCACACACTGACAGCACCTCTTGGCCCTCACTGAGCCTCTTTGACACTGAATTTAAGGAAGGCCCATCTAATTAATGCCCCCACAAAATCTCCAATCTTTTCTCTACTCATACCTTGCCCTTCCCCTCAGAGCCATTGGCAAAGGCCTGAGTGGATTCATCAAAAAACATAACTTATTTCCACAAGCTAGGAAAGGATTTTCAAAGGGTTTGTGCTGTCACCTGAGGAAGGATTTGAGAGCCAATAAGTCTCATTTATTTATGTAACACACTGGTCAGCAGGAGCTGGGTGAACACACAGTTCAGGGCATGTACCATTATGAAATCTTCACCTTTAGGCAAAGACAAGAACCAAAGGGGGACATTCAGGGATTAAATTGCTCCAGTCACAAGCCAACATCTATTAGGACTAGGAGTAAAGAACTCACTACAACAATCAAAATTCAAAAAAACAAAACAAGACCAACCAAATAAAAAATCATATTTTACTTTTAGGTCAAAGCTAAAATGGAAAATGAGTTTGTCAGCAGTGCAGGAATGACTGCTTAGGTGTAAAGATGTTGCTGTGGAGGACAGCAGGAGTTACTGAGCTTCCTTCTTTCCCAGCTTTTTCTTATGGTTCTGCTTTGAGGGGTGAAGCTGTAGAGGAGAGGGAATTTTCAATTATTGCAGATTTATCGGGTGGGTGTCCAGCACTTGGGATAACCTTGGATCTAACTGCTGTTAGTGCCTGTGCCCAACCCAGCCTGTGCCCAGGCCTTGGACACCTGACAGATTTCTGACTGCACATCCAGAACAGAGAATGGCACTCCTGAGCTCTTGTTAAGGAGGCACTTACTTTAAAGCTGCAATAAATTTTCCATAAACTCAGCTGTGCTCTGCACACAGATCTCAGCAGATGCACGTGCAGGAAAGATTGCACTCTGACACATGAGCCTTGGAAGGTGTTCAGTGCCACATGTGACTGAGCTTTCTGGGAACTGGATTTACTCTTTGACTAGGAGCAGAAAAACCACAGGATCTGAAAGTGGCTGAAATTCCATCTTTTTTCCCTCCCTAATCCCTGTCTTATTTTCCAGAAGTGAGAAATTTTATAATGGGAAGGTATTAAATTTATATATTATATACCCAGCCTTACATTATACTCCTTCTTTGTAAAATGCATTAATTCTTATATTAAAGCTACAAAGCTACATTTAAACATAGAAATCTAAGGCACAAAGCCTGTGAAATATGGTGGGAGGTTTTTTGTTTAACTTTTCTTTTTAACTGTCCCAAATACCCTGTCTCTGGGTACCTGAAGAACAAGTGCTCTTGCCCCCTGAATGGGTTTTACCCTTGAGAAACTGAAGATGGGAGCAGGTAGCACCTTCTTGAGTAGGATCAGGTTGAAATTCAAAGAAATTCCTCTCACAGAATGAAATCCTCCTTTAGGAAGAGAAGTGATTTATGCCAGTTAGGAGAAACGAAGAGCACTGAAAACAACAGAAGAAGAAAAAACAACTCCCAGCACCACGGGGACTCCTGAAATTTCTGAACTTTTATGCATTTTTTTGGTGGCAGAAATTGTCTGTGAAAATAGGGCACAGCACATAGTGCCTGGCACTGTGCACTTGCTCCCTGGGTAGGGCTCTTTCATAACTTTCTGGAGCTCTGTACTAATTTTATATACACACTGAGATACAAAAAAAAACTAAGAAATCTCTATTTTGCTACTGTCTCGTATGTTGGAACATGGATTTTTTCTTTTTTTAATGGTATTTACCATATCTAAAAGTTTGCTGAAAGCAAAGCCAGGAATAAAATAAATACAGGGCCTGATTCTGCTTTTCAACTGCATTGATAAAAAAAAAAAGTTTCATTTCCTTGGCTCCAGAAAAGCTGTTACTTCTTTACATTAACATAAAAGGGAAGAGAACTCCTATCACAATAATGGGCAGAATCTGTATTGACAAGTGGCACAAAAAAGAGCTCAGTAGTGCAGGACAATCCTATTTACAGAAATGAAGGTAAGAGTCACAGGAAGTGGGAATGTGTTAAGTCTGCTTTCTTTCACAGCCCGAATTTTGAAGCTGCTGGGCAGCACTGATGGCACAGCAGTGACAAAGTCAGCCTCACACCTGGGATCTGAGCAAGCCCTGGTCACAGCTCCTCTGCTCCCTGGGAACACTGTGGTGTCACAGCCTGCTCTGATGAAAATCACAACCTACATCAATTTACTGTGAAGCAGTTGGTTGTAAATTTAGTTTTTTAAGAAGCACTGGGGTGGAAAACATTTCCAACACGGAGAGTTTTGTCAGGAAATGCCTCTCGCTAAACACAAAATGTTTTGCCCAACATTTCTCTTTCTTTCTGAGCCTCACATGTGCCACCAGCTGAATTCCTGACAGGCTGCTGGAGAGCCCAGAACTTCCACACTGTGCAATGCCAGGGGAGGAGTCAGACCCACTCTCCCACCTTCTCTGAGATGGAGCTCACAGATTGAGGTCACCCAAACTACGGGGCCAACCTCAGTGCCAGGGACACAGGGACCTTCAGCCTTACAGGAGAGTTCAAAGACACAGATATAAACACACACAGAAGGAACCCAAAGTATATTTTATAACTTCCAAGAGCTTGTAAATATACACACATCACGATGCTTCTGTTATGGTGCACATTTACTAAGTTATTTATACAGGAAAATCCTAAGTAAACCACAGCAGAACTAACACACAGCAAAATAATCATATGTATAAATAATGAAGCTCTAGTTTAAGCTTAGTAAAAAGGTATTTAAATATTACCTCCTCCCCCCATCATTCACAGCTCTTTTAGGTTTGTTTTTTTTTGAACAAGTAAGCAATTCTGAAAAATTCAAATACTTCTTAAACATAATTTTTCTGATACAAAACAAAACTTCCTGGGACTCATAGCAGAAAAGGATGTCAGTTCTGTGCAGCATCTTTTGGGAGTTCTAGGATACTCAGTGGGTGTTTTCCCAGGATCATGGGAGAGTAAAGATGAGTTGTTAAAAACAAATGTTATTTCTGCTTTCTATTCTTATTCTTTACAGCCATGCAAAAGACTTAAACATCTTATTGTGTACCCTAAGAGGTGGGTTTAGTTGTTCTTTCCATTTTCTTTGGCCAATTACAGCAGCAATATATAGCATCAAATTGAGCAAACCCCTCCTGCAGCAGCAGTTTCTGGTAGGTGTCACTGACTTGGCCCTGCTCTGCCATCCCTGATTTTCCCTGTGAGCTGACCCCAGGCTGGCCTCTCCTTTAGATCTGCCCTTGCCTGAAACCATTTCCATCCTTTGTGCTTGCTCCCTGTAAACAAACAAGCAACCAACTCTGAAGAAAACAAGTTTTCAGCCTGATTTCTGTGAGTGCTTTCCAAGTCATGCATCCCCAGTGCTGCTGGACCTGAATTCTTGTGTACACACCCCTGAAAGAGCAGTGCTGTGACAGGAAAACACACAGCTGCCAGCACAGAGGACAGATCAGAAGTATTGTGTGTTCTGCAGGTTTCCTGCCTGCACAGCTCTTGGCCTGGCTTTGAGTTCACACAGCCAGCATGTGGTCAGTGAAAACTAACCAGAATAAACAGCCAAAATGAGCCTCAAATTCTCAGAGAGCCCAACTGATAGAAATAGTATCAAAGAAACATCTTCTGCCTCTTAAAATGGTATAGCTCTTGGATAATCTGCAAATTAAGGATTTGGAGGTATTTTTATATTTCTTGGGCACTAGTGAAAGGATGAGGGGAAATTGCTTTAAGTTGAAAGAGGGTAAATTAAGATTATATATTAGGAAGAAATTCTTCCCTGTGAGACTGCTGAGGCCCTGGCACAGAGAAGCTGTGGCTGCCCCATCCCTGAAGTGTCCAAGGCCAGGTTGGACAAGGCTTGGAGCAGCCTGGGACAGTGGAAGGTGTCCCTGCCTGTGGCAGGGGGTTGGAATGAGGTGGTCTTGATTGATCCCATGATTGTATGACCAAGTTCTAACGTTTAAAGCTTAGGCACAGAGGGGAGGAACACAGAGTTGGTGCCATCACTGCATCTCAGACTGCTGAGGACACTGTGGTGGTAAAGTACAACCCAGGGCAGCTGGAACTGCACCCCTAATTGATCCAAGGAAATCCTAGAGCAAAGCATCTCCTTTGATCTCCTTATCAGTTGTGAAACTATAACCACACCCATACCTCTCTGTAGGTAGGAGCTTGAATCTATTCTTTCCTAATGAACCCCCATGAATCATTTGAGAAACTGAGTTCTGCATCCCATAATTAATTCTGATTTAGTCAAGAAATGTTCTGAAATCAACAGGAACAGTTTTTAAGTGATTAGAATGAAGATCTGGCAGACCAGTAAGACACTGAATATTCAACAATAACCCAAGTTCCATTTCAACATGGTAGGAACATTAGCAACCATAAGAAAATGAACTGGAAGACCAGAACCATAAGAAAATTTTGGGAACAGTAGCACTGGAAAGTGTCAACAAGTGGTAAATTCTCCCTTGTGCTTCACCAGACTACTTGATTTGAGAAGCTCAGATTATGACTGTGCTGCTGCCTGTAATGAATGCCACATTCAACTCAGAATATTTTTGCTCTGTAGTTGCATGAGACATTAGTGACTGTAATTGATTTGGCATTAGTCTTGCCTAGTTGACTTTGTTTAACAGATTGCACTGATCATCATAAGTACTTGCAAGTAGACATATAGACTTCTTTAAAATGCTGACTTGAGCTGCCTTTGCATGAGGTAATTATTACATTCCTTTACTATATTTTTTTTTCTTGAAATAATTTTCCTGTCTATATAATTTCCAAGTTTTCATGAAGAGGAGTTTTATATTACTTTTTCCAGCATTCTTAATTTTACTGGAATGTGTTTATAGCTGAAAGTGACACAGAGATAGGAGCCAACGAGCCTTTCTCTAACAGAAAGAGATTGGAAATGACGTGAAGAAGTAACGGTCAGTGAAGAGTGTACAACTAAAACCTCTTCAAACTGGTAAGAAAAGTTAAAGATTAAATTTGTCTCTGTGCACAGGCCAACATGTGCCTGGATATAACAGGTATATATATATCCCTCACAAAAGCACTTCTCCTCTTTCTTGCATTCTGAGGGTTTTCCACAGAGTGAGAGGAGCCAGAGCTGGGGAATCCACTCGAAGCCCTCGTGGCCAGGTTCAAGAGGCACTCAGGGGCTGTGGCTCTGACTTTCAGGACACACCAGTGGACTGGGCTGCCTTTCACAGCCACCTGTGCACTGTGGCCGGGCTGTCCTCCCCTCTCTGCCACAGGAGCTGGTGCAGATATGCAGGAGATAACCCAGGGGCTGAACGGCCCAGCAGGGGCTCATCTCTGGGCCAAAAGAGCTCAAGCCCCAGCTAAGAATCAACATCTCAGTCTGGAGAGCAAAGGTGGAGAGAGATGAGAGAAATACTGAGAGACACTGTTTTACAAACTCTAAAAGACACAGAGTTATCACAGAGGCAGAAGCTTCTACACACACACTCTGAACGTGTGGGGGACTTCTCCTGGAGTCTGGACACAGATCCCGTGGTTACTTTCCTGGGAATTGAGGGAAAGGATCTCCATGTGTGCCCCATCAGCAACTGGATGGTGAGATACACTGAATCCTAAGTTATATTATTTCTTCTCTGGCTGTAAAATTAATGGCACCTTTAACCCTGTGCTGTATATTCCTACGAGTAGTTTCTTTTTATCCTTACTCCCGTGTAGTATACAGTTTGTTTTATGTCTTATGTCTCTTAGTTTTATGTCTATTGAATAAATAATTCATTCTATAATAGACTGAATCAGCCATTATTAAAGAAATTATGAACAAAAGTGGGGTTTGGGGTGCTGGGCACCTCAATAAAGCCACTGTCTGCTGCCTGAGGCCTGGGCAAAGGCAGGGACTTATCTAAATCCCCACAGCCATTGGTAACATTTACTCACTAATTGCTTCCTACAAATAAGGCTGAGGTTTCTCTTTAGGTTTTGAGACTATTTTTTCATGTTATTGCAAGTTCTCCTCTTTTTTTTTATTTTTTAGGACAAAGGAAAAGATTACAAGACTGTCTATGTTTCTGCTGTACTTCTTGGCCTATTTAGATTTAAATCAGGAAATTAAAATAATGATTAAAAAATGCATGTCATGCCTAAAAAGCACAGAATATTATCAAGGGACTACAAAGGCTGCTACAATGGAGGGATGAGCTAAAAAAAATGTCCTGAGATGTTAAAACTGGCTATGAATGAAGTTTTCAGAGCAAGGAAATAAGAACAATAAAGTCTCCTTCAGGTGTATAAAGTGGAGTGAAGCTGACAAGAGAAGACATTAGACCACGGCAGGATATTTGAAGGAAGTTAATAAAGAAGGAGGGTAATACAGCTGCAGAATTTAATGAGGTCCCTGTAGTGTTTGCAAGAGGATCTGGAGCTGGAAAGCAAGCAATAATCAGCACGCCCAAGATTTTCAGAAAGTATTGTGCCTAAAGGCCATCAGGTTAATGTTCAGATTTAATGAAAAAACATACATGCACACAGCAGAGGGGCAAAGCACACAGCAGATCTCTTCCCACCAACTTCAGTCTCTGCTGAGGGGGTGGAGGGAAATTCTCAAATATAAAACTCATTCAAACACTGCACAAGAAATGATGAGATGAAAGAAAGCACAAACTATGTCTCCTCTTAATTGAATGTACACTTGGATTATTATATTTTTAAGCCAGTTTCACTAACTGATTAAAAAACAACTTTTTTTAGGAAGTTCTCATATTTTGAAGAAAGTTATTTGGAGTGTAAAGAAGAATAGACATTTATATTAATGATGCTTTAGGCTGTGTCTGGGCCAAACCTTCCAGGTTTATCTTCAGATAAATCAGCCTCAGGAAGAGGAACCCAAGGCTCCTGCAGGCTGTAACCCCACAGATGGAACTGCAGCTCTCCAGAATGTAGAATTCTCTACAAGAATTCTCAGGAGCTGGGAGGAGCTGGGCAGGTGAGCTGGAAAGAGGATTTCTTTCTCAGGCAGAGGTTAATTAAAGAGGCAGCCTGCTGAACAATATTTAGATTCCCAGGAACTCCGAGGCTTTATCTGACAAAGTAAATGCCAACAGAATATTTTTGTCTAGCTCTAATAGGCAGTTCATTTCCTCATATCTTAATACTACTGAAGTTACTAAGCCAACACCACATATTATGAATAAATACCTGGATTCAGAGTCCCTGAAATCAATGAATGTTCATTGACAACTGTGGGCTTTAGATTATAAACCCTTAAGAAGACATTACCTATTTCAAATGACCTCTTATTATGCAGTTAAAAGCAACCAGAGATAAGACATTTTTGGAGTTGATAAGAAGCCTCCAGAGCAATGGTTCTCAAAATTAGAGTTGCAGCCCCAGGTCGGGGTATGAAGAGTTTTTGCTGCAGAGTCACAACACACTCAACAAACTTAAGATCTCATTGTAAAGAAAATTACTTCTAGCTCTTCTGGCAACAAAGATAACCTTCTGAATGTAAATATCTGCAGCAGTTTGCTTTACTTAATATAGAATTGTAGGGAATACCCAGCTCATGATGCTTCCTACAAGGATGGGAGTTTTCTTTCTATTCTGGTGATATAAACAGTAAAAATAAAAAGATTGCAAGTGTTAAATATAGGTACTAACCAACCAATCAGGAAGTATTTCAGCTGTGTTTCTGTTACTGACACAGCACCAAAGTTTCTGACACAACTCAGAGCACAGATATGCTGTGAAAGATTACATGATGGGAATGGCTTGAATTTAGGGCTGTCTAAAGACAACTGAGTTTAGGTTTAAAATGCAGTGTTTGGTTAAGGGAAAAAGGTTTAGGTAGGGGGGATGAGATGCTGCCACAGGTTTGAGGTGTGGTGCAAAGAAGCACTAAGGTTGTCACAGAGGACACTGGGGCTCACTGAAGACGGGAGGTTAAAATCCACAAACAACTTAATTCTTCACCAAGAACAAGCCTTGGTTCATCTGGGAATATCCTGCTCCCCAGGATGAAGTCTCAGTACACACAGGAAGATATGTTTTAGGTGACTGGTAATATACTTCAAGGACTCAATGCACAAGCACTTGCCAGTCTCTAGGTAAGGCAAAAGAGCCAGAATTCCAACTCAAAAGCACTGGCCTTATACAAAAGGTATCAGATGATGCAGTCCTTGTTTCCATTAAAAGCACAATCTGATGCTTAGTGAAGTTGAAATATATTACTCATCCACTGTTTTCACATTAGAGAAAAAAAGTCTTATTTTGGGGGGGGGGGAGTGTTGGGAAAGAAAACAAAAAACCTGAATTTCCAGGGCTCCATGGAAAAT
>VZRX01021433.1:265271-275389 GCA_013398075.1 Notiomystis cincta
AGTTGTGAGAAAAATAGGTTATGTGTGGGGGGGGGGAGTGTTGAGAAAGAAAACAAAATACCTGAATTCTCAGTGCTCCATTGGAAATTAATACACAGAACCCAACATTTTCAGAGGTTTAGACTTTCTTCTGCTGTAGTTCAAAACACTTGTTGCTTAGAAGGTCATTGTTCCCTGGCTTGCAGGGGACTCATTTACATAGAAATGGAACTGGCATTAAAAGGGAATAAGAGGTGAATTTTCGAGGCAAAGCCGTTCTACAGGGAAAAGAAAAATATATGGAGAAACAAGGGGACTAAATCAGTGTCCAAAGCACTGAATAACACACTCAGATTTCAGTACTTCACATCAGTCAAGCATTTGGTGTAATATCACCGAGCTAAGCTGTTGTCATAAAACATAGGAAGGAATTTAAGAGAAACCAGGGGGAGCTGTAAAGAAACAAGGGGAGTAAAGAGCCAAACACTTCTGAGAAAAGGGAAAGAACCTGATGGAGCAAGTGGCCTTACCCTGTTCTGTAGATTTTCCAAGACTAAACCTATTTAAAGAATAAAATTATTGCAAATCTGTCCCAACAGTTACTATAGTGATAATGAAAACCATTAAAATGAATATTTGATAAATGAATAAATGAATAAAAATGAAGGGAATAAATGAATGGTAAATGAATATAAATACTAAATGGTGAAAATTAAATGAATAATTCTCTTAAATGAATAAATCCGCTGTGCTTCAGTTTGTTAGGGCTCTATACAGATTAAATTCCTCTTAAATGTCATCTTGAAAGGAGTTTACATTGCACCACAAGGATATATATACTGGGGGTTGCCAGGATAATGGAAAGTAAACATCTTCATGTGTGACATTGCTTGGTTTCTTTAGCACACACCAAAACTGACAATTTAGTTATTAGTTACTTTTTACAGTCACTGCAGCCAGTGGCTGTTGCAGAGGCAGCAGTATCTTGCTTTTTTTTCCTGAGCTATTTATTTCTCTTATGGCAACTATGCCTTTCCCATGCTGATATTTATGAAACACTGATATTCTTAGCATTGCACAGGACCCAAATTATCAGCCATGTTCAGCAGCACAGTCTAGAAGTCCAAGGGGAGGATGAGAGCTGAAGACAGGGTTGGAGGAGGGTTGTTCAACACAGCAGCAGGTCTTCAAAGAAAGGGAAAAAAGGAAGAATTAACAGAGCCAGTACTGCATGTGCAAGGGAAGAAATATTCCAGAGCTATATGGATTGCAGACAGAAGGAAAGGAATAAATACACATGGTTAGGGGAATATGGGAAAGATGTAATGACATGGTCAGAAAAAAACAAAAATATTTGTCGATGGTCAACAGAATTAAATCAGAAAAGAGTTCCCTAATTCCCATTTTTTTTGAGTATTACTGAGAAGGTTCATGTGTGGAAGGGCCGACCTCATTCAGCCCAGAGCCCCAGGCTGGAATTGGCAACAACAAAATTGTACCTGATCATCTTTGCCATTGCACTGGCATCGATATTTGTGTGCAACTGCCCCCTTCACTCCTTATTTAAGTACTTCTAATGCAACCTGCTGCTAAAACAGAAGGCAGAAGTTTGACTATGGGCTGTGTAGAATCTACTGAGAAGAGCCTATTTTTGTTGTTGTTTAAAAGAAAAATGCAGCTCAACTCCACTGGGAGTTTTTATCATTTTTAGCTGTGGAAAATTAAACTGTCCTTATGCTGTACAAGATGTTCCCCTTCTTCCACTCCCCCGCTGTTAAACTCTGAGTGTTCTGCAGAAGCACAGGCCCCAGGAATTGAGGAACATGACAGTCAACACAAATAAACCCCCACAATACACATTAATACATGCTCCTGAATAGATAAAATAAAGAATTGCCTCAATTCCTTAGGTGCAAGCACCAGGTTTAGTCTATTTCCAAACCAAAATTCCACCTCTGCAAACCAAGCAATGTAAATTCTGCTCCAGGGTCACATAGATCTCAAAATAAAACTGCATACCTGGAACTCTGCAAAACAGAGTGAAGCATCAGTCCCATTTTGAACTGTTGCTGGATGGTTTAGTTCAATTCTCCTCTCATCCACTGGAGGAAAGGCAGAAAGGAAAGATACTCAGAAAACAGCCAAAATCATCATGTGTTTCTGATATAAGCACACCCTGCTTTGGGATTAGCTCTGCACAGCTGCTGTCACTCGGCCAGTAAAGTAATTTTTTTCTGAATTAGGTCTCACTGAGGAGTTAAGTTTGTCTTTTTGGTAGCTAAAACCTGTAAACTTAAGTCAGTAACTTGTTTCATAAAGAGACCTTTGTATTTTGGACTTGGGTTTCTCATTCCAGAATGTGTTTCTTTGCCTTGGTGTTTCTTTAACTGAATTTAAGAACCCAACAAAAGCCATTTGTCATCTGGTAATTCCTTCCTATTGATATCTTGTGCAGCTTCTGTTCCTCACTTCTGAAATCAATATATATTCTATACCTTATGATACACAATTCCAAATACAAAAATCAGCTTGAAAACAACTGAGCACTCTTATGATGGCTTCATATCTTCTTTTTATGCTGTGAAAGAGTCAAGGACTGTGTCCCAGCATTTCCTAGACTTGATGTTTAAAATACAAGTACCTGTTAAGAACAAGAAGATGTTAATTAAACCAGAACAACTAACAGGTTGCTCAAAATCCATTGAACATAACATTCTTTTCCCTGCTGCCCTTGTTTCCTTCTTCTGCCTCCTAAAGCAGGCATGGCCAGTAAAAACTTGGTATCTATTTCTTCCTCTCACAATTCATCTACACCTCTCTTGTCTTGGTAAATTTACAGAACTAAACTTACCCTGCATTTCACATCTTTCAGAATGCCTATTAATCCTACACCAGGTTGATTTGATTGCTTACCCTGGCATTGAAGCAATAACTGGGAAAGGCATTTTAATAGTTTTAATTCTCTGCACTGCATTAGAAGACATTTCTTCCATTATCTTTGCTATCATTCTATTGTTTGCCAATCCCCAAACCTGTTGATATGCCTCAAACACTTCAACTCTTTCAGTTAAAACAAGACTGAACAGCAAAAATATTCTGAAATACGAAGCTCAGTGGGATTGTGTTTACTCATTAAATGCCAAAGAGCCATTTTGTGCTCCTCAGTCCCATTTATAGCTATTGACTGAAATGTTGCATCAGTATCAATTATGGGGATTTGAAATGGTGAGAACAGTGGAGAAGCAAAGAATGAGATTTCATGATCACATCAAAGCCATAAATACTGTCCCTCCTACTGCCTAATGTCCCTTAAGCTTTATTTAATGGTTAATTGATTGCTAAAAAATCTTTCAGGTTCATTTAATTCTCAAGAACGTGGCCTTGCCAGGATGTTGGCAGGGCCTTTTTTTTTTCCTTTTTTTCTTTTAACAGCAAAGTTATATATTATGTGGCATGAATTATAAGGCAGTTGTCATGGAGATGTTGCTAAAGCAGGAGCCTATATGCTGTGTACTCTGAAATCTGCACAGCCTGCCTGAGTACAAGCACCTTTCTGCATGCCTTGGGTAGCACCTGCATGGCTCCTGAGTGCTGCAGGCAGGCACCTCTGCTCCACAGCCTCCTACACACAAAACTGGACATTTTCGTGGTGTTCCATCAGGCAGAGAGCTGAAATACATTGGATTGTTCTCTAGCTGATGTCTCATCAAAGAAATGTAACTTGATGCAGAAATGAAGCAGGTCATCTTAGGAGCTTGAGATCTAGGTCTACTTTTGCTGCTTTGATATATCAACATTAATTAATTTAGCTACAAAGAAGCAGGCACACAAAAGCAATGTTAACGAACCAGTGCTTGCAATCTGGTGGCTCAAGATTTGCTTACCTCTGTAAGATTTTGGTAAGTAGGTTACAGAACTGTTTCCCTCTGTTTGCACAGCTGTGAAATGGGGACATTTATGCCTAATTATCTTTATAAACTGCTTCAGAGCTTTCAAGATTGAAAACACCATTTGGATGTTAGGGAAAAATCCCCCAACATTTCTATCATAAGTTTATCAAAAGTTTATATTCACCCATCTCTCTTAAGAGTTGTACTTTATTTTAAATTTATACAATGATATCAATCTTAAGCAAGTTTTATTTTTGAAGCATCATATTCCATCCCTGAGAATTAATCTGACAATGTTTTTGCTTGCATGCAAAAAAACAGCACAAAGTGGCACCTAGACTTGTTCTGTGAGACAAGTGGTGCTGGAGGAAGGTTTGGAGCAGCATTTCAGAAACTCCCAACAGATCTGGCCATAATTTGTGGTGGTGCCTGCAGAAAATTCTGGGGTTTCTGACAGGGAAAGCAAGATTCAGCTTTACTTAAAATTGCTAAGTAGATTGCACATTAAGCATCGAGTTCACTCTCTCATATTTCCATAAATATGTAGAAAATCATGATGCCTTGCAAAATGAAACTTAAGAGACCAGTTCATGAAAAAATTATACGCTCCATTTACTCTGGCCTCCTATGTACTTTATTTTTTATTAACTCACTTATCCTTTTTTCTACAGGAGACCATGTCTCCAATCTGCACCCCAGAGGGGTGGGCAGCAGGATGGGGAGGCAGTTGGACAGGTGTTTGCATTTCCAGCACAGAAAGCACATTCTGAAATTCACCCCACATTAGAAAAGAAACGAACCACACAGAGTTCTGTTGTTGTTTTGCTGTTCTGAATACTTTTTTTAGTCTATGTGAATGAAGAGAACCCAAAAAAAATAACAGTAAAAAGAGCACAATCCTTCTAAATGGCTTTTGTGGACAACTACAGGGAATTTACACACAGTGAAACATTTTACTTATAGTTTTGCTACTTTTAGAGAGAAGATAAAAACATAATTAAACATTAAAAAAGATGAGGTTAATGAACTTTTTTTCTCCAGCAAAAAAACCCAGATTAAGTTAGACATGGAGCTGTCGAGGAAAGAAACACAATATAAACTAATAAAATGCTGTCAATTTACCACGAAGGATGAAGAAGGAAAAGTCAACAAATACTGTTGGAACACAGCTTTTTTTTTTTATCAGTCTAATTTCTCATACTACAAAATGATACTTGGAAATCACTGGTGATCTTTCTGTACTCTATCATTTACAGCACCCCAAAATAATTGCCATGGTAAACTATGATATCTTGTTATCCACATTTAGTTGCAATCTGGAGGGCATGGTTTCATTTCTATATTGGAATAACCTGGGGTTTAAGATTAGAGAGGAGCACTGTATGTTAAAATACCTGAGCTTTAATCCTAACCACGGGACAAAAATTATCTCAATGATCTCAGATGGAGTTTAATGCCCCCAGTTTGGGCTTTCTGTTTGCTGATTTCAGATGTCAATGACTCCATTTAACAAAATAAATAAGAGAGTTTCTCTCCCTTCCCTCTCCTGCTCCTAATGAAAACCAACAGACTATGGCTCAGAAATGTCAGCAGCTCGGTAGCAACTTCACCTGCTCTGCAATATTTAGTCTCAAACTGAAGGGTAATCACAGAACAGCAAAATGTATCCTTATTAGAAGATATCAAACTTTAATGCTCCACAATTTTTGTGTTCAGCCTGTTAAAACATTGGTTACTATTTCACTGCACATCTTTAATGGAAATTGTGTTCTCTAGGTGTGAGAGCAAGAGTTGAATGAAATCAGAGAGACAGGAAACTGTGTCGCCTGATGAGCCCTGATAATTGCCAGTTTTATCTGTTGGACTGCCACAGAATGTCTCAATAGCAGAGCAAGAATGACACCAACTTCCATAAATTTCATTTCATTAGTAGTGCCTCATGCAGATTAGAATGCAATGCCCTGGAAAGAGCAGTTAGGAAGTAAATTTTTAAGCAGAGCTACCCACTGAGGGTGGGCTCTGCTCTCCATCCTGTAGGGCCTTGTTTGTTCCCTCTGTGTCACTCAAAAGGATGTGTACAGAACTGGAAAAACAATAAAGTTATTCCTACCATGTGGCAGTGAGAGTGAATCATGGTCCTTGTTCCTATTGTGCAGCACAAAATGGGAGTGTGGGAATCTGTAGAGACATTCAAGCAATCATTAATCCTTTTCTACTTGTCAATCAAAAATGTTGTACTCTTGGGGTGAGAATATGTTTGGCTGAGAACAAGCTTTTAGTAAAATGGATTTGGCAGATGCATATTTGCAGATGCTCATGAAAGATGAATCATGACATTTCCTGACAACAAACACACCAAAATGTCTGTTTTGCTACTTTCTTTCCCTTTGGGTATTGCATCAGCAATATATACTGTATATGCATGTGTTTATAGATAAATCAATTAAGCACTAATAAAGAAAATTCCTTGCTTTCTACTTCAGAACACAACAGGACAGTAACAATATCCTGGTCACAGGAAAAGTGGTGAAGACATTTGAAATAATTGAATAGGTTCTTTTGGTTTGCTTTGATTTGGGTTAGGTTGTTTTGGTTTTCTTTTGGTTTGTTTTTTTCCTTACTATTTTCCTTTAAATTAATAGGCCTTGAAAGGAAGAAGACTCTGGCTATACCACAAAAACCTGTTATTGTAATATTTAACCATTAAAATTCTAGTAAACCTTTGAAGCTGAATGCTGTACAAGCTGTGGCCTCCCTGGTGATACCTAGCTGAAATCCATCTCATCTGACCTGTGCAGACCCAGAGCATCAAATCAATATCAGTGAGACTCACAGAGGCCCTCAAAACACAGAGGCTACTCATGGAACAAAGGTAGAAATAAATTTGTCATCAAAGGCTTCAGTCTTTTACTAAATTTTATAATACCTTTGTTCACGATTAAGGATTTTTCCCTAAAAATAAACTCAGTGGTATCAATTAGTTCTTTAAAATGGGTTTAAAAGCAAATAACAGCAATGCATCACAGTAGTTCTTTACTCCCAATTGTTCTGCTCGAGCACAATGGTTACATTTGTCCAAACATTATCCATCCAGCCTTGGCATGAAGAAATCCACAGCGGCTGTTCCTCTTGACTGCATTGTTCCAGCAATCTTTTATGAGGCCATTTTGCCCCACTTCTACTTTGCAAAGTTCAGCTGCATGCTCCAGAGCAAAGTGCCCCTGAATTCACCATGTCCCCACCCAGATCAGGGACAACTGCCACGATCACTGGGGGGAGCACACACCACCTTGGAAAAGTGACAAACCCTTGGTCTGAGCGTTGAAAGGGTTTCATCAGCGAGGCTTTAAACAGATTGTGTTTGCTTGCCATCACTCACTGTTTTTGTATTCAAATAGTCAGGGCAATCACTGCTCTTTGCAGATGTAATCAAGCTGCAGTGCAGGATTCTGTTTCTGGCTAAGGATGTTTATCTGTTATTAAGTATAATATATTGAAAGTCATAGCAGTGCTGATGGGTCAGCACAGATGCCTTCCATCATGAGTTACCCAGATGCATTTCTTCAAAAAACCTCAGAGATGAAATGTTTTCAGCTAGCTGAGGTTAATAAAGATAGGTCCTTCATCATCCCAAGGAATGGAGCCAATAACGAGGAACAGAAATAATATCATAAATCATTCTTTATAAAGTGGGATTGACTATTATTTGCTAAAACGCCTTTCATGGTGGATTTGCATGCTCTTACTTGGTGAATGGCAATAAGAAAGCAAAGAAGAAAGGTCCCGGGGGATGTGAGGAGGTAAGATACTGCTCTGCCCTGCTGTATTTGATAGCAGGCATTGATTTACAGGGTAAACTACCAGGCCACCCCGCCTACCAGACCGAGGGCTGGGGAGTCTGTAAACGCAAGGAGACAATCCGTGATCCCGGCGTTTGGGACAGGGGGCTGCTCAGAAACACCGGGACACCCCTGAAAGGCGGCGGCACAAAAAGCTTTCGCTGCCGCCCGCGATCCCGCGCGGCTGTGCAGGGCTGGGCGCTGCTCACAAGATGGCACTGTTGATTACTCTCTGTTGATTACTCTCCGTTGATTACTCTCCGTTGATTACAACACCGCTCACCTAGCCCTCCCCAGCCTTCCGGAGCCGCCGCCCAGCGCGGAGCTCCCTCGGGCGCTGCATCCCCAGCCCGAGCATCGCCGGCTGCAGCACGGGGCTCTCCTTGCTGCCAGAACCCCTCAGGACGAAATGCACGGCTCTTCTCTAAATCTATGAGCAGCCTAATATCCAAAAATGTCAGTATTTAATTTCCAGTCCTTATTAATCTAATGTCAATAGAAAGTTTGTTGGGTTTTTGGGTTTTTTTCCCCCATTTTACAGATGGCTTTTCCCCCATACACCGCAGGGACAGTCTCCAAACTGGTAGGATTCCAAGTTTCCAACCTCTGCTGCATTTTCTTCAGCAGCCAAATCTTCCACATTATTAACACAAATGGTTATCAATGGCTGTTTGCAATGCAGATCTGCTCAGGTAGTTTTGGAGACTCTGTATTTAGTAATATTCAAACTTTATAGGACTTTTCTTCTGGGCCTCAAAGATTGCCTCCTACCAGACACACAACAGGTAAGAACTGAGGCATTTTCTGCTCAAACTCAGCAGTGGTTCCTTAATTACCAGTGGCATCCATAAAAATCAGACAGGGTCACAGGACTTTCATCCAGCTCTTCCTCAGAGAGTGGGAAGAAAAGGCTTCATTGCCACTGCAAATTATGGCCTGTTTTGAGAATTGCTTGAACTGCAGGAAAGCAAAAGAACCTGGAACTCACTAAAGTTTATCCAAGTCCAGAATAAGAGACAAGGATTTTTAATGAACATTGACAACTGAGGGAGATTTGTGTCAGTCAATGAGAAAATAAAGCACTCGGGAAAGGGAAAATCACACATTCTTTTAACAGCAAGCCTAAGTCAGCTTCAAAGACACAGCAAAATGAACAACCATGCCAGAAGCAGGGAAACATGCAAACCACAGTTGCCAAGACAAGCTAACAGAGCTTTTGGCTGCAGGTGTCCTGACCAACTCCAGAGATCAGGGCATGAAGAGACACCCAGTATAAACTGAGAGAAACTGGCAGATTCCCATTATGTAAAAAATGAAGCACAGGAATGTTTTTTTTTTTTTAAACAAGAACATTAAATACTCTTTTTTACCTGCTGTAAAACTAAAAAATGCTTACCTGTGCACTGCCACTGGTCGGTCTCCAGTAACAAAAACAATTTTTAAGTAAATAAAATTTGCAGTGTTTATTCTTGAGCATCACATGCAAGATGAAGCTTTTCTTAAAGATTTTTCTGGACATCCAAGGAGACAATGTTTGCTTTGGACCTTTAACAAAAACATTTAACATTATAATAATAGTGAGGATCGACTTCAGTCTCGACAGTCCTCAATATCCCAATAGTCCTTCAATGCCAAGAGTCCCAAAAATCCTCAATAGTCCTCTTCTGCTCCAAGTCCTGGCTGAGATTGCCTCTGTAATGCAACCAGATGTGCTTACCCATTGCAGCTCTGACTGCACCCACAGCTGCAGATCACTCAGGTTTGGTGTCACTTGTGATCTAGCACAACATTTATAGTCCAGACATACAGTGCTAAACTTGCAATCTCCTGCCTTGCATGGGCAGTTAAATATTTGCTGCTAACTTTCGTAAAGAGTTTGTATTAAATTCATTTTTTCCTCTGCACAATACATATTTTGGAGACATGGAAGATTTTTGAAGGACAGGTGAGTTATTTCAATATTAAATCTTCTCAGTTTGATGGTGAAGCTATCACAGAACTCTGTGGCTGATCAAGTGCAGGGGCACTTTTCCTCCCCTCCATTGTCCACCATGTAGCTGTTTCTCCAACACTTTTTCTCATTAAATGATTTTTAACAGAGCAGAGTGCCCTGACTCCATCTGAGCCAATGGCTCTGCCTTGGGTTTTGTTATTCTCTCTTTTCTTCCCCCTGTTCAGTCACCAAGGCTGCCAGAACATCAGTTATGCCCCTGCCCTGGGAGAACAACGAGCCATTTTGACCTCAATTTCCTCTCCTTTCTCATTCCTAGAGGTATCTCTAGCCAAAACCACTATTTTCATTGGTGCCTTGGTAACACACTTTTCTACTTGACATTCTCATGTGGCCAAATGAAAAGATGAGGTGATGAACATTCTGGGACAAGGAGGATGCTTGGTGTGTGTGTGTGTG
>VZRX01021434.1:3337-112511 GCA_013398075.1 Notiomystis cincta
GGGCTGTGAGGGGCCGGGGAGAGCCCCGGGAACGGGCTGTGAGGGGCCGGGGAGCGCCCTGGGAATGGGCTGTGAGGGGCCGGGGAGAGCCCCGGGAACGGGCTGTGAGGGGCCGGGGAGCGCCGGGCGGCTCGGGAGCCGGAGAACCCGCGGGCTGGTGAGGAGTGAGACAGAACTCACCCGGAAGACCCCAGTCGCCTGTACTGCCTTATACCGGGCAGTAGTTAGGTGGATGCAGTTTTCTTTCGACTTTCTTTAGTTTATGGACATACGCTACAGGCTCTTCCTTGATCTCTATGTACTAATGTGCAGGCTTAATTTGTCGTTCTAGTAAATAACAATTCCCTTTTGTAGACTTAATTTTACCAACTTAAATTGCAAAACCACATAAATCTGCAGTTTATTGAATCCTTTTGGATTCTTTTGTTGAAAATGTAAGAATCTGTGACATATTTTTGTGAAGAAACATATATACGATTTGACACACTGACAACATATGTTGAATTTGCATAAAGCTGAAACTTGTTAGCAGATATTATCATGGATACATAAAAAAAATGATGGCATAAAATCCTGGATAAAATTAATCCATTTTTACAATGCTGAACATTGACTTTATACAATAAAGGACTTTGAGATGAAACAGTATTTACATCTAAATAGTGAACATTGATAGTATAATTCAGCTAATTGCAGCATCACAAATTTGGTTGTGGTTTTGGTTGCTTGAAAGTACTCTTTCTATCTACAGGACCTGTTTGGCTTCAAGGTGTTGTCTGACACTCTTGCAATTTTTGCTGTCCTCACGAAGCCTTTGGGTTTAGGAAATGCTTCACCCCATCCTCCAGAGAGGAAGGTGAATGTGGAGAGGCAAAACGTACTCACAAAGGCTGAGTGACTTGTTCTGGGTCTTTGGTGTTCCCATCAAGCTTTACAGAGAAATCAACTTTGTATGCCCAGGGTTGGCATTTACATACCTAGAAATGATTAGTGTGTCTGGGACTGTATTTTCTGCTCCATTTCTCTGCCAGCTTCAATTGCTGTTCATGGCAAAACCAGCTCTTTTTGGAATGGATGATTGAGATATTAGGCTGAACACTGTCCTCTTGTATTTGTTTCTTGTGCTCTCCTCTCCCTCCTTTGCTGCCTACAGGTAGGTCATTAGGAAAAAGTGGTTCCAGCACTGGTTTCAGTGAGAAGAGTCACAGGCTTAAAGACAGGATAGGAAAATGTTCTGCTGGATGCAACTTGCAGGACAAAATCCTTTCTGAGCAGCTGCAAAGCTGTTTAGCCCATTAGTCTTCCTCCCATTTTCTGGTTTATTGAATTCCTCTTAAACAAAGCATAATTAATAAGTGAAATACCTAAATGGTTAAAAAAATTATGTGTTTCTCCAGAATGTCCAATATTTTATGAGGGGAAGAAGTGAGTACATTTTTATTTTTTTTCCAGTGTTCTATTTTGGTTTTAAGTATACATGTTTTTAGAAGTTTCCATTAACACATCCAAGGAAGAGCTAAAAACTTGCTACCTTTACTCTGTACTTTTCTGGGAATTTCCTAAGTCAGGGAAGGGAAAATGAGAAGTGAAAGGGAAGAGAAGAGGAGGGTAGAAGAGAAGGAGAGGAAAAGAAGAGAAGAGAAAGGGGAAAGAGAAGCAAGAAGGAAGAAGGAAAAGAAATGGAAAGTAGCACTTTTTGAAAGAAGAAAGGCATTTGAGATGTTGAAATACCAGACTGCTTTCTGCAAAATATCTGCTAACTAGCATACAGTTGTCTTCCATGTGGTAAAACTGAAATAATTTTTCTGTGAGTCTTGTGCCTTGTAGACCTCTTAACCCTGTACCCCACTTGAAATTTGAAGATGTTTCTCAGTGGTATATAGCTCACCTCTAGGAGTAGCTAGACCCTTTCTGGGTCCACAGATACCAGGTTTTTCCTGAGTAGGTGCAGGAGATCCTGTTTATGGCATTATGTGGTTCCTAGCCCTGGTATAAACAAGACAGGGGAGTGAGAGAGCAGGCAGGTGGGTCTCTGGCAGCCAGACAAGGTCAACCCACCACACCTGGGTTCCCCAACAGGGCACCTTAGCATGTACAAGTGTCCTGTGTGTAGATCCCATCTACCTCCTCCTGGGATAAACGGTGAGTAAATAATCCAACCCAGGGAGTGGCACTGCTTCTCAGTCCTGCATGGCTGAATATTCTAATTCAAAAATGTCTCGTGGAAAGGCACATTTTAAGGACTAGGTTACATCTGTATTCTGTGTAAACAGAAGTGCTCGAAACCTGCTACGTTTGGGTATTATGCTTCTGATACAGTTTTTTGATGAGCAGTAAATTAAAATAATTTTCACTAGAAAACATTAACCAAAGAAAAGCATTAGTTGCTTTTAATCCCTAGTCCATTACTTCTAATTAATTATTATGAAATATAAGAGGAAACCCAATATTAAAGGGTCTGAGGGTGCTAAATACATAGGTTTTTGCTAATTAAATCAGGATGAGCCAGGGGGTACAAGAATGTTCAAGTACTGCAAAATGGGATTGTCATGTTTTTATACACTTTATGCTTCTAACTATGAATTAAAGCATAACAATACAGATAGTATGTTCTCTTTAGAAAAAAATGTAATCCATGTAAATTGACAGTTACAGAATTGTTCTCTGAATCAAAAGGTTTAAAAAAATCAAAAATCAGTGATAATATATAGTATGTATCTATGTAACCATTAGAGCTCACTGGTGTGCTTCTTGAGTTTTTTTCTGGATGGTTTTTGCAAAAGAAAATACAATAGCTTTTGGGGGTCTTGTCCTCTGTGGAGGATTGAGCCTAAAAAACTTTCCAGTGAGACCCTATCACACTGATTAATGCTGCAACATGTTTTACTGTGTCCACCAGTGGAAGTTACCGAAGATTTCAGTGATAACATCATCTCTACAGCATTTAGGAATTTATGACAAGCATTTAATCTCCAAATCCACAAAACCCAGAATGCATGTCTAACTTTCAGTGGGAATTCTGACAGCTGTAAAATTAAGTTCACATCTGGGGGAGTATTGGTGGGAGAGAACCATATTTAAAAAAAAGTTGATTATTGCCCAGACAGCAAGTGCTCAGTGGCAGGGCAGCAGCCCAGATGATCTAATAGATGGGAGGTGAAAAAAAGAAACTAAAAAGCAAGTTGGGACTTTCGTTATGTAGTGTTCTCTGGTCTGATCCACAGAAATAGTCAATCTGGGCCACAGCCTGCCCAGGCTGCTTTCTTCCTTTCAGATATGGGTGAAGCATTTGTGGTCAGATGAATTATTGCAGCAGCTCACTGCCCCCTCCCCACTGTTATGGGTACCCCATAGCTCCTCTCCTGGCACATGGTTTAAGGCATGCCCATGATGTGACATCTGAAATAAGCCTCAAAGAGTTATTGATAACCTTGAGTAAATCAAAAAGATGCCCACCTCTGAGAAAGACACAATGTATGTCTTCAGTGCATTTTCTAGCATCATTTCTGTGTTGCAAAGTGAAGGTCAGGAATGCTGCATAGTTAACAGTTCCTGGAGGCTAGTTCTGATCTCAGCAATGATCATCAGCCCTGAACAGCTCAGCTGAGCTCTCTGAGATTGTCTTATATTGCTGAGATGTAGCCTGGCCATAAAGTGGAATATCCAGCTGTGCTAGGAGAAAATTTGTTTCCTTGCTCAGAGTAAAGCTAACAGACCACCAATTTTAAGGCATTAGTGGTGCAATAGGGTGCTCCAGTCAAACATGGCTATTTCCCTGAGAAACTGAAAGAAACCAAAAAGTATTGAATTTCAAAACCTAATTCTTCAAGGGAAACTTTTCTTCAAAGAAACTGCTGAATTTTTTGTAAATATCTTATACATAACCAGTCATTAGAGTGATGATTTTCAGCTTAAAAAATGTCTCATATGCAAAATTTAGGAGACTTTTTCTCCTAAAAGTATAACAGACATACATAAAAGTATGTTTCTTCTCAAAGTTTGGCCAAGGTAATTGTGTAAACTCACACTCTCGTGATTTTCAGTGGTACTTTCACTGCGCTTTCATGTCAGCAAACAGGGAAATACTTTGTTTTCTGACCTCTGTACCGAAATTTCCACGTGGAATGTGAAGATGTTTACATACTGTGAGCATGATTTTTAGACAGGGGTTTCTCATATCAAGAGCACAGCCCCAAACCTTTAATATTTAGATTCTGCTCAGCTGTGGTATTTTACGTCTCAGTGTTGTAGACATGCCACCAGGGATCAAAGTAATACTGTAGAGATCCCACTCTCTTAGTAAAGCAGGCATGTGCCAGCCATCTGCTCTATCTGCTGATAGAAAACAGCAGTAAAGTTTCTCAAAGTTTTGCCAAGAAGAAAAGAGGGGATTTATTGCTCAGCAGAGATGAGTTACAAGGCACCTTGTAGTGTAAGCTGCATCTGGTTTCCATAGTAATTTACATGGCATATGTGTAAACTACACAATTATTCTTTTTACACAGCAGTGTAAACCTGTGTTAAGTAAAGAGTTCTTCTTCAAGATTTTAATTGTTTATCATTTCTACAAATAATCCATTTTTAAACAAAAAAAAAAAAAGCTGAAGTAATAAAATATTTTCAATACTTTTACAGCAGTGTCTGCAATGTACAACATAACTGTTGAAAAGCATTGGAACTGACAAGGACACCCCAGCTTCAAGACTATATTTTGTGAAAATGTACTAATTTCAGTCCCTGTGTTACTAACAATTTTTCTGAAATAGAAAATCCAGACTTTCCTCTTGTGTTGCTTTCCTCTGTGTTGCTTTCCTGTTTGTGGAAGTGAAAATGTTTTCTGACAACATCACCTCTTTTTACAGACAATTTCACAGGTATGTTCTTAGTGGTCTAAAGTTAATGCCATTAATAAGTAATGCCATAGAGAAAGAACTAACCAAAATGAGAACTAACTGAAAGAATTTTTCATATTTAATATCTTCTCTTGCTTTCACATTTTCCAAACAGATTTTTTTTGGGTAGCTACAATTATTATTGATTTGATTCAAGCCAGGTGAATTATGCACAAACAAAACTAATGTAAGAAACCACACTCTTCCTAGGGCATGCAGGAATATGGTGTGCCCCAGAGTTTTCACAACTGATATGTGGTAGATATTTGCATCATGTTGAACAGAATTTCAAGAGCTGAATACCTTAGCTCAGAAAAATGAGTTCCTGGTTATTATTTTTAAAGCTTTCAAGAAAATGCATATCAAACTCTCTTCTGTTTTGCCTTCCTGTGGGTTTACACTTGGCTTGTTAGGATTTGTTCTACTTTTATTGCCTTTTTCTGTACAAATTCCACCATCTGAAAGATTCCACTTTACTTGTACTAGTCTCTGTTACCATTTTTTTGTTGAATTTTTTTGTTTTGCTGGGAGGGTTTTGTTTGCTTTTAAACTGTTTATTTGTGGCCAGGCTCTTCATTCCATCAAACTCATGCCTAGACATGCTGGAAATGTAATACCCACCTCAACTGGCTGGCAGGGCTGTGCCTTAAGCAGCCCAGGCCTTCAGCACTGTCTCCCACCACACTCCAGCTGAAGAATTGAGGAATTTACAAAAGCAAGGTGCATTGCTCCTGCTGGAGAGCAGTTGCTAGTGGTGCACCTCAGAGGTCAATACTAGGTCTCATACTCACAGCAAAGCAGCAACCTAGAATCTGCCTCAAAAAAGTAATATAAATAAAGCATAGACACTGATGCTGTTGTACAGAGGCACTAGGAGGCTTTACCCAGCTATGATACCTAAAATCCACTATAGTATGTGGAATCTTAGTCTGTTCATACACCTTAGCAATGGCTTGCAAAGATTTGGGGTGGATTTTTTTTCCAGCCACACAACAAGAAAACCCCTTGGAGTTTTTTTCATCTAGAATGAAAGTTTGCTTTGTTTTCCAGCCAGCTGTTGGAGCCCATCTTTTTTTGGCCATACAAGGAAAAATGGTCAATTACCTTTGAGCTGCTTCAGCATGTGCTGTAATCAGTGCTAAATACTTCAATAAATAACATGAAGACCAAACACCACTTTCAGAGCTGGTCCCACAAATCCTCTGAAGTTGCCCCTTTGCCTGGATAAACAGCTAGCTAAACCCAGCTGATCCTAAAGGAAATAAATATGTCTGACATCAAACCTGGCAGTCTCCCAGCCTCAGGTTTTGGCCCATCACCAGGCAAAATAAACTCCCCAAACAGCAGCCCACTGATGAGAAGATCTGTCACCAGCTCTGAATGCTGAAGCACAGAAACCAGTAGCAAGAGCCAGAGCCAGCCTTTGTAATGACAGCTGTCCAGAGAAGTAGAGGGCAGGCTCTTGGACCATCCTGACCAGCACAGAACACAGCTTTCAGTACTGTGATTGTGAACCTGATTTTTCTCAGAACACATGGAAGATATGAAGAAATCACAGCTTGTTGATGAGCAGAAGTTAAGCTCTCCCTCCAACATTTTCTACTTGCCCTCAGCTTGCAAATGTGTGAATATTGACGTAGCCAAAGGGAACCTGAGACTTAAAACCTCATAGGCAAATAGTCAAGTCCACTGAACATCTTCAGTAAGGAGTAGAAGTACCAACTTCAACCTGTTGCTTTTAAACTGCAGTTAGCACTGCTCTCATTTTGCCAAGTTTGAGCCTTAGCCAATTCTCTTTCTTACAAAGGTTTCGGGGAAATAAATTGAGCTGTCAAAACAGAGTCTATTTGAGTAACTAGGTTGAAACAAATTTATTTTCCCATTGTGAAGCTACAGATACATAAAGTTGCTGCAAGCAGCTATGTGGCTGCAGTATTCCTCACAGAGACTGTCAGGGAGAACAGGCAGGTTGCACAGCAGAGCACACTGTCAGAGAAGATGAAGAAGAGGCAAAATACAGTTATTGGGGTCTGTAATCACAAGCAAGAGATGACATGCATATTAAGAGCTGGGAATTAATTTGCCAGCAGGGCATGTTGGCAGTTACCTTGATTGATTTTTTTTTTGTTTGGTTGTTTGGGGTTTTTGTTGTTTGTGCTGGCTTTTCTTTCTTACCTCCTTCCTTCCAGTTTTGCACAGAAACCTCTATTTATATTTCACAGGCATAATCTGATTCCTGTATTGGCAAGGGAGGGTAGCTGCAGGCTTGTAACCCACCCTGTTGATTCCCTCTGATCAGAGCTGTGACATGTTGGTATTAGATACAGGGTGGAGCAGCTTATACTGATCCTTAAAGGCAAAAATTAGAAGCCTTCATCACAAGAACCATAGGTTTCACATTTTTACTTGACATAACAGTAGTTTCCCTTTGATGGAACAAAGTCTGCATCTTATCCTGCCCACTGACTGAATTCACATTTGAATCAGTGTGAATATCCTGCTTGGTTAATGGTCCCTTTTTAGTTGGCTTGCCAAACATTCACAGTAAACTTCATAATTTTTATAGTATCATGATGCCACTGTTACTTTCATTCTATGATTCTGTGAATTGACACTAGAATTACAAGATGTAAAACATTTCTACGTGCATATCATATTGATACAAACCTTTTTTCATCCAAAAGTACAGGCTTTCTCGTCCTGTAAAATACAATCAAGGAGTATAAATTCATTAAATTAAATTAATTAGGAAATACTTAAAAGAACAAGGAATCTGAGAGTTTCCATCCTGGAGGAAGGGTGACCTGGGGGTAAAAAGCTCACAATCCCTGCAAATTCTTGTAGAATCTCTTGCTTTTCCACCTCTTCCCAACCCTAAAAACGCCAACAGAAACTTCTGTCTCTAGGTTTATAGATGTATTCTTGTCCTTGACTGCATAGACTGAGGTAAGTGCAGTGAGGTCTTTCCCTGTTCCTGATTTAGAGTAGGTGGCCTGCAGTGATGTAGAGAGCATCTGACTGCTCAACAAGATTTGTAGTGTGGGACATTGCTCTCTTCCAGTGTTATTTTCTTCCTTCTTCAGCCCAGTACTACTCACTTCATTTGTCAGTAAAGGCTGGTTTGGGGTATTTGGGGAATCTTCAGCAGAAATTAGGAATTATCAACATATCTGAAATGTATTGAGTGGCAAAAAAGACAATTTGCAAGAGCAGACCAAATTTACCATAGATGTTCATCAGGGAATAAATTACATCTCTGATCTTAGCAAAACTCTTGAATCTCAAAAGGGAGAGTTGTCTTACAGCAGAGTGCAGACTTTTGTTGTCATTAGACTCCTGCTTATTTTGCATCACAGGTAAATTTGGGCTTCAAGAGGCCCACACATTCATTTCTGAGGCTGCTGTCCCTCTTGCATTTTATCTAATTTTAATGAGGTTAGGGTCTCTGCAAAAGATTCTTCTGGGGAGCTTTCAGCTGCTGGCCCTCCCTGTCAGGATTCAGACTGACACATAATAGGTCACATTATCCAGAATTTTAAAAAACACAGCAGAAGGATGCAGCTTTCCCAAAATAAACTTCCTGCCTTTCTCAGTAGGACTAACTCCTGCAAGTGTGTTCAAAAGGTTTACCTGGAAGCTCAGCTTGACCTGAGTCAGGTCAGCAGAGCCCAGGGCATGTGAAGATGCCTATGCTGCAGATAGACTCCACCTGCACCCAGGCAGGGAAAGAAACGTGGTTCAAGACAGCAGGTAAATCAGATTCTAGCTGGGCTGAACTTTCTTTTGCAAGTGCTGGTCTCTGTCCTTTGAGTGTACAGGAAGTCAAGGATGAGCTGGCTTTAAACAAGATACTTCATTTAAATGCTGGGAAATACACTGGACCAAAGCTCAAAAGACTGGACCTGTGAGGCTGGTACTGTCACCCAGGGATGGAGCTGTGCTGACCCTGCCTATGGGAACAGTCCAAAAGACAGAAAAGCTGTCTGCTGAACCTGTTCAGTTTCTCATCAGAAACTGGGGATAGGATTACGTTTCCTTGCTTTACTCTGAAGAGAAGTCCACCTTGCTCTGAATAATCCAGGGTATAGTTATGGAGGACAGAACTATGTGGAGGCCTGTATAGTACATGGAACTATGCCAGCAATATGGGTGCACTTAGTCTTCATTCAGTAGAAAGATCAGTGTGGTTTCAGGTACAGCAGCAAACACACAAGTGCCTTTTCAGATACACTTATCTAACTCTTAGTAAGTAATTTAGTTCTTCTTTCACAGTAGAATCTAGAATTTGCTTTGATCAATGACAGCCTGTGAAACAAGAAAAAAATTACTCTGAATTTTCACAAAAAAGGGAATTTGAAAATCCATGCAGTAGGTATTAAAAGAGAGCAGTGTTAAGGAAATCTTTCCTAATGACTAGTCAGGATGGAGTTGAATTTTTTTCAACATTTCAAATTTTAAATGCTCATTTTCCTGTAAAATAAGGCTGAAGACCAGTATCTGCTGAGCAGCAAACAGAGAAACTCTCAGTCAGAGGTGCTGCAAACTTTGTCACATGAGTACACAAAAGTGAAGGCATCCCTTTTTGAAACCCTTGAAGGACTCCAGTCTGACAGAAGCTGCTGTGACATTTTGTAACTTTTGAGAAAGTTCACTGCTTACATTTTGAGGAGAGATATTTATATTTATTATACAGGAGTGCCAGTTAAAGCCAAGATTGAAACACATGGACTCAATAAAGGCCAATTATGTGACCTTTGCTGTTTGCCACGCTTTTAACTTGTGTAAGTAATTGATTACACTTTCATGAGATCATAATCAGAAGGTTGTTCTTTGGTAATGGTGTGCTAGAGGAGCTTTATCCTCAACTTCAAAGCTGTTCTGTGAGGCTTAAGAACAAAGGGTTGGAAGTTTGAAGTGTGGCCAAAATGAATCTGTATGCATTATCCATGTTTACCACCGTTCAAGGGGTGGATTAGCTTATTCTTCATCTGTGAGCTTTCCCTCATCACATCAGATGAGCCACCATCTCTAAGGTTTACATTTGTGCTTTTAAAACTATTCTGCTTAACCAAATATAGTGTTTGTTCAGGTCCCCATCATAACTAACCTGATACTTGTTAGTGCTATCACTTCCCTAATTGTAAAGGGTTTATCGAAATTATTTTGCATTCTCTCTGAAGAATTTTCAGGGTAATTATTAATTATCAATAAATCTGTCCAAAACCTGAAACTGCAAACAGACTATAATCTAAAGATTCCCTCCTGGGATCAGCCAACCAAGTTATTCACTTACTTTTCAAGCTGTGAGGGGGAGGAAATAACCCTGTGGTTTTTCTCAGTGTAGGTAGAGCCACATAGAAGTGTTGCAGGTGGCAGTGGCAGACCTGCAAAGATTTGTTTGCTTAGGAAGTAACATGATGAGACAGAATTTTGTATTTTTTTCTCCAGTAGCAGTAATAATTTTCTCCTTTTTTATTAGCTTTGGAAGACAAGTACTTTGAATGTCCATGATCATGAAATGTCCACCAGAGAGAGCACTAATCTTTTCCTGGGTGAACAAAGAATGAATTAGCCCTTGCTGTGCTGGAACAAGAATTAACTTTTCAGGAGAATAGCCTTTACCAATTTTCAGGATACCAGAGCAATATGTTTTGTTAAATATGTGAAGATGGCAAAGGCTTGTGTGTCTTTTACTTATTCAAAATCTGAACTCTTAATGATATTTCTCTTTTTGATATACTGTTTGCTTCTCTCCCCTATCCCAAAGCAGAATTATCTAATTTCCATCTATAAGAGATGAGAGAAAACAATTTAAAGGAAGCTCCTGTATTAGGCCTGGTTCATGGAAAGAAATAGCACTCCTTGCTAGAAATTTTCAAGATGTAATTAACTGTGTATATTTATCAAAACTCTAATGATTTTGTCTTTTTTCATCTTAATTTTCTTCAAAAGGGACTCTAGGGAAGCTGTAATAAAATGCAGAAAGTTTGTTAAACAGAAAATATGTTAAACAAAAACAAAAAGTCTAAATATGGGAAGCTGGGCTCTTTTGCTTTCTTTGTTTCCCAATAAAGCAAGGTAGAGAAGTGAGAAACGCCCAGACTTTCCTCATTGAGGAGCTGTAAATTTGCTGTGATGAAACAATGTTTTTGTTTTAAGGAAATCGTGCATGCCACGTGCCTTTGTCTCAGCGTGCTTGTACTTCACCTGCTGGCTGCTGTGCATCTCTTTGTACATCTGCTGCTGCCCAAGGCTCTAGCCTGGTGGAATGGCCCCACTGTCCCCTCTGCAGATACCTGCTGCATCAAGGGGTTGCCTCTGATCTAAACCAAAACCATATTGTCATTAGCAGGCTAATGATGGACAGGAATGTGTAGTAGGCTTTTGTTTGTCCCTCCCTCTCAGGAGCCTGGCTTTTCAGCACTTTCAGAGTTAACACTCTGCTGGTGTACTTGGACTTTTCTTTTTCACCTCTGTCCCTCTCAGACCCCAGTCTCTCTAGCAAGCCCTTCAGCTTCCAGTCTGAGATTGGTTTCAAACGACCGCTCCAAATGCTAGAGTGCCTCCAGAGCTCAGGGTCTGGTGAGAGAAAATATTTGCTCAAAATGACTGAGTAGCTGCCCTGTTTCCCATGTCTCCTAAGGAGCAGGCAACTGCCAGAAACAATGCTAAAAAGCTGTTTTGTTGTGCCCTTACCAAGCTTTTTGACAGTGATTTTTTCGTATCACTTATCTTTATAGAAATTCTTTTCTCATTATTTGGAGGAAAAGCTGATGTCTTCTGCAAAGATTTCAGTCCATCTCCCCAGTGCAAAGCATTCTTGGAAGCCTGTAATGTCACCTTTCAAAGTCTGAGGCTTCTTTTAAAAGCAAGTAAGAAATTTCACTTTCCCAGTTTCATAAATCATTCTGTTGGAGGACCTGATCTGCCATCCACAGCTGAATGCCACAGGAGACATTAAGCACCAGTTAGTCATCTTCTGTTGGCAAAATCAGAGTTTTATACCATTCTTCTAAAACCATTAAAACCACAAGTAGTTATTGTTGAAAGTTTCATGCGGGGATGCACTCTATTGTTAAAAGAGTCTTCCTTCTTGTGCATGGATTTTCTTCAGTCTGCCACGGTTTCCTTAATGTGAAGAAAGCAGGCGTAGGACAGGCTCTACAGATTTGTGAGCATTTCACCGCAGCATTGTCTAATTACTACTGTCACATAATGTATTTTTCATTGAGATTGCCCATTTCTCTGAGTTCTAGTGTGTGTGGGGGTTTTTTTTATTATTTCTTTGAAACACCAAATGTATCTATTCCTCCTTTTGTGTGCCTCTCTGTTTTTTAACCCTGCTGCTTCAGTCCATTCCCATACCCTTAGCAGCTGATACTGAAAGACAGTCAGGTCATCCTGTTGTCTGTATAAACTGATTTTCTCAGAGTATGTTTCAGTATCCCTTCATACTGTTGAGCATGCCTCCCATTTTAGGTCTTGAGGCTCTTGAGGCTGACAGCAAGTTCCTGAGTGTCACACTGAGATGTGAAAAATGGTTTCCCCACTCTGTGACAGGACCAATTAACGGGTCCTGTCCCTAGCACAAAAATAGGCAGTCTGCAGGCAGACACTTTATTATCTGCTTGTCTAAGGAAGCCCCGTTATGTTCTTTATTACAGCAGTGTCTAGACTGCACTGCAGTAACAAAATGTTCACATACATGTACGTACTCCTACTCTGGCCAGTCTCCTTCAATAGCCTGGTATGCACTGTACAGATAATCTTTGTTGGAATTCATCTCACTTTGCTTCATGCTTCATCTTGGAACACAGACCAGCTTCTCTGACCTAATGCAGTTAATATCTTGGAGAAGCAATGGTCCATGCTGTAAACACCTAACAAACACATACATTGTCTCACTTTGTGACTTTATTTATGGCATATGCAGCTGTGAGCATCTGCTATGGATAATGCAGGGTAGAATCTTCTAGCGTGTTCATAGCCAGAAATATTCATGGATCTGGGATAAAAAGGAACTTCTTTGATGTGTTTCTTTCTTTAAATATAGAAAATTGGCATTAAGGTATATTTGTCATTTAATTGATAACAGAACATTCAGCACTGATCTCTTTAAAATAATGAGAAGAAAGTATAGTTTTTTTCTTAGATCTACTTCCAAAGCTAACATTCATTTGCTTCTTAATTAGAAAGGGTGCAGATTTCATTAGGTTATTGAACTGTGACATACAACAGTTCAAGCTACTCTGCTTTGCTTTAGGTACTATTATTCTATGTCTATCATGTAAAATTAAGAAAACAAACATATTACTGTGAATTCTTTAATTAAATATGAAAGAAAAAACAGGCAGAAATAACATGGCATCTGAATGATAAGAGAACTTCAATGCAGTAGATCTTGGACCAAGGAAGGGAGATCTGTAGGAATTTTAACTGTATATCATTTAAAACCAAACTGCCGACAGATGTTTGCTGCAATACTTGTTAGAGGGCTTCATTATTTTTATAACCTTTTAAATTCCTCTGATTTATAGAAAACAGCCTTTCAAAGTCCATAAAAGTTAATCCTGACCAAGGAATTATTTGCCTAAAGTGAAATTTCCTCCCTCTGCTGAGGGCTTTACCCCCATGGGGAGCTGTTAAAGGGCAGCTGTTTGGGGCTACCTGCTGTCTGAAAGCACCCCAGACTGTTCACACAAAGTCTGCAGGGGCTCTTGCCTCAGTTTCTGCTCTCAAATAAAGATTTTCCACAGAAGTAAAGCATACTCTTCCTTGGGTGCTCCTGAAGTCAAGCCAAAAGTACTTTGTCCATGCGAAGTGTGCAATTGTCAGTGATCAGCAATTTAATGCAAACACCATTTTCTTTACCACCTTTGACAACACTGTTCCTTTAAGACTTAGCTTCACTACCAAATTTAGACCTTCACATCCCAGTGAGTTGATAGGCTGACTTTAAAAAACAAACAAACAAAACACAAAAAACATGAGTGCCTTTATAATGGAAAAGGGATTACAGATTATGGAATTTTTTCTTTTTATTTTCCAACAATATTCAAGCAATTTCATTTTGACTACCAGGTCACTCACAATGATCGCTTACAGCATAAATTACGGTAGTCACTAGACAATATTTTAATTGCACAGACCTATATCTTCAATTCATCACTAAATTTCATGGTAGGCTGGAGCATGGTAAATATTTGCTGAGAGCATGTTGTTTGCTTTTCAGTCATGATGATTAATGCAAGTTAATTAGCAATCAACTCCAATTACAGCAGGACAATACTGGAGACTCAATGTAGTGTTTGTGTCAAGACAGATTTTTTCCAAATAGATAGGAGTTATAGCAGTCAAATCATGTTTTATATTCACAGATTTGAGAAGTTAAACTACTCTGCTTCACTGTGCAGCCTCTCTAGACTGGGATTTTTTTATATAATTTTTATGTCAAAATTTAACCAACTCAATCCAGCACACATGATTTGCAAACACACTCTGCAGCACATGGCTTTGAAGTTACACTGGCTGGATCAACCTGAGGTGTTTCAGCTCTCAGATACTATCGTTTCAAGAAGTTCAGTTTCTGTCAACTCAGCAGATGTACAAACCTTTGGGGAGAAATGGTGAGAGCAGTTATCTCTCCCCAGTGCAATATGTGGCTTTCCTTCTGAGCAGCCTGTTGCTTGTGCAATGTCTCTTCCCATCTTTTTAATGTGCCATCAGAACCTACTCCTGCCTCAGGCACTAACCACTGCTACACCTCTACCCTGCTTAGAGGAATTACTTCCTTGAAAGGCAGTGAATGTTGTGGCTCATGCAGCAATGGGTCCTTTTTCCCACAGGGAACTTTCTTTTTGTCTTTATACATAGGCTCTATAAAATTGGCTCTAGAAAAAGAGATTCCAGTCCTTTTCCTACAAATCATGAATCTGGCTCACATGCTGACCTTCTACAACAGTGTGTCTGCAATGGAAATATGGGAGAGGAGCTATTTGGTCTAGTAACCAGTTGTTGTTTACTAGAATAGTAAGAACATAATGTTTTAATATCCCAGGTCATAACTCATTATGACCTGGTTTAGATACAGCCAAACATCAAAGCTAACCAATGAGAAACAGACAGTGGAGCCTTGACTCACTCACTGCATTATTCTATAGATGTGTGGAGACATATAATTATTTTTCTGAACCAAAGTTTTATTTGAAAACAAAAATGTTCACAATCTGACTTTATGGCTTGTTTTCATATTTTGGCATGGTATATTGTATTGGAAAAAAAGTCTTTAATTAAAAACAGCATTTTGAATGTTACCCCAGACTTCATTTTTCATCTCTGGTTTTACTGCTTCTCTCCATGTCCTCTCTCCCTCACACATTTACTCCATGTGTTTAACCCCCACTTAAAGCCTTTCATTGTTTCCTGCCCTGTTGTTTTGCAAGTCCTCCTCTGAGGTCTCTGTGCCTACACAACCCCCTCTGAAGAGTGTCCATGTAGAGTGAGCCCCTCATGCTGTCTCCTGTCTGTTACAGCATCTCCTTACTGTCCCTACAGAGCAAGTGGATGTGCTGCCAGGCCTGATCAGGAATTTCATAACAACCTTTCTCCTCAGGTCGTGAGTGCTTTCCTGGTGTCATCAGGAGCTAAAGGGAGATGGTCTCTCACACCCTGCCAGTGTTTCTGCTCAAGTTAGCAGAGCACACAATCACAGAAGGGCTGAGGCTGATCTGAGACCAGACAGTCTGACCTCAAAATGATCTAGTCCACCCCTCTGTTCTCACCTAGAACCTCTTGCCTAGGACTGCATTGAGTTGGGTTTTGAACATCTTCCCAGAGGGAGGCTCTACTTATCTCTTTGGACAACCTGTGGCAGTCACCCACACAGTATAAAGGTGTTTTCCCATTTTCCAACAGAGTTTTCTGTATTGTGCATATTGACTCCTGTCCTGTCACTGGTCACCACTGAGCAGAGCCTGGATCCATCTTCTTTACACCCCCCTATCATTACACTTTGATTAGACCCCCCATCAGCCTTCTCCAGGCTGAATATTCCCAGATCTCTCAGCCTCTCCCTGTATATCAGACACTCCAGTCCTTTGATCACCTCTGTGGCCCTTCACTGGCCTCACTCTGCTAAGTCTGTGTCCTTCTTGTACTAGGGAGCCAGGATATTACAGAAGAAAAAGGACAGTGTTCTGGCTAAGGACATGGACAGGCATAAATTAGCTACCATTTATCAGCCCAAATTCTGGCTTTAACCTCTCTTTGCATTAATCTAAAAAGTAGACAGAACAGTACTGTCTACTGCCAGTGAGTAGATGGAAACGCAATTTGCCAGTGCCCATGCTAAGCTCTCTATCACAAGTGTGAGAGCAGCAGATAGAATTACCTGTAATGCTTCATGGTAAAAGAGATGCCACAATTTCACATAAAAGTTTCATTTCCACTTGCTCTGCACACCAGCAGTTATGCTTCTGGCAGTAGTGGAAGCCTCTAGTGCCTGGCTAAGGTACATCTCAGGTGTACAGTGTGTGTACAGCCACACTGCAGACACATGATGTCACTTTGCATCAAATGTGAAGAAATCTTGAACAGATGACCCAACAGACAGGCCAGACCCCCGTGGACAAAAGTACCAAAGCCTACAATCTGTGCCACAAGGCAGGTGCTTGTCAAGGGTAGGATTCAGGTGGTGGTGGTGTGCAGTTTTTAAATCATGCTGACACTTTTAGGGATCGCCAAAATAGACCATTTATGCTGCAGTTAATGAGTGACATGGAGCCAGCTTGGTAGGAGAGCTCTCAGCTCCACCCCTGGGACAATGTAATGAAGGGGTGTTGGACAAGGCAGTGCCAGAGCTGTAAAAAAGGTGTGTGTCCTGGTGTGGAGCTCCAGCAGTGTGGCTGCTCACTGCCTGGCACTGTTTGCCCAAGGCAGTGCTCTGTGCTGCGCCGTGCACACCAACCAAGAGTGAGTTAGTCTCCTGCCACAGTCTCATGTGCCTCTTACACTGCACTCGTGGTACAGGCAGGTCATCCAGGCTCACCAGCCACTTCCAGGAGGATTCTGCCCAAAAAACAGCTTTAATAATGAGCTTAGTGTTCGTACATTTTTGTTGTCTGCCAGCTGAACGGTGTGGGTTGTAAAGAACATGTATGTATAACATGTGTCCACTGCATTCCATTTTCCTTGCTGATATGCTGCATCCTGTTTACTGTATGGTCACCTGCAATCTCTGAAATAAGAGGAAATTATCTGAGAATCATGTTTAGATGAAGAAGCACTCAGGGAAGTTATAGTTATAATCCAGTGAATGGCATAATGAAAAGTGTAGTATTTTTCTGCTGTAGTTTATGTGCTCAATAGTTTGCTTCTGTGAATACAATTAAAGTAAATATAGATTTTTCATTTATTTTGTCATAGGCTGAGTACTACTATGAATTCCTGTCTTTGCACTCTTTGGATAAAGGCATAATGGCTGATCCAACTATAAATATCCCCCTGCTTGGAACAGTTCCTCATAAAGCATCAGGTTTGTACTGTTGATATTATAAATTTTGTTTCTGTAAAAAGTATTCTACAGCCAGTAAAATCTAAATATTTCATTATGAATTGTAGTTCTGAAGTTTATTGCCTAAAGAAATGCTTGCCACAGTGCTTGGCACTGAACAGTTTGTAATTGCCTTGCCTAAGTACAGCAGCATATTTTGTCTGAGCCAAGTCACATGAAGCTTTTATGTGTAGATAAATCAGCAGAAGCTTGTGCAAAATTGTTGCATAAAATTCATGAATGCTATTACTTGAGTTGTACAACCTTTGGAAAACAAATTCTTTGATCGCTATCGGAAAAGATATCAAATTATTCTGTTTCTCAGAGGCTGCAGCTTGTGGATGTTTGCTTTCATTTGGGGTCATCAGGCATTCAGCTCAAAGACACAAGTTCTAGCTTAGGATATTATCATTTATCATTTATCCCTCAGTTGTGCATTCTTAGTCCTTCACTGGAATTTACAGCTCCAGAGCAGAGGCTGAGCCCAAGCCAATGCAGGTGCTCCAGAAACATCATGGTGCATAGTGAGTTGACTGGGGTAAAAAGCTTTCCATGAAAGGTTATTGAATCTGGTTAGCTCTGAAGGGCATGAATAACAGTTCATGTGATCTGTTTCAGGGTTCATACATGGTAGCCTCTTGTAGGGAGGCAGAAATACACATCTCAATGACAGTAGTGTCTTAGTGATCATGGTTTCCTAAATTGCCTTAGCCAACCTGTGGGATAGAGGTGAGTAATGAAACAGGAGGATTGGACTGCAAATGAAGCACTGGTATACAAGTTTTCATCTTTGATGAGTCTTTCTTCCTTCTCTCTTTTTCAGAGGATAAATTCTGAAAGGTTAAGTATAATATTCTCCATTCTCAGCTTGCAGTAGATTGGCATTGAAGTAGTTTTTCAATACAGCTTTTTGCCGTGACACCTGGAATTTAGCATGAATGACTGGTCTCTCCATTCAGTGTGGATTGAAGGGGTGATATTGAAAATAGGTTTGGGTGAAAGATGCTATGATATTTGTACCACAACTGCTGCAATTGAATTGGTTGCAAGCCCAATAAATGTCACATAAAGACACTTAAAAGCAACTTAAAAGTCATAAAGGCCAAGTTCTTCTTAAGCATTATTTCTATCTCCATATAAAGTGAGATATGTGAAAAGCACTCTCTGTTGCACTCAGCACTCTCTAACACAAGCTAGTTTCTCCTTTAATTTGTAACTACCTAGAAAGGCTAGAGCAAAATTACCCCCTTCTGACTGTGTTTAGGAAAACTTAATCTACAAGTGCAGGGAGGCTGGAGATGAGATCTGATAGTTGCAGCAGAAGGTCTGTTAACCATCATGATGGGAGACCTTATTAAAGCCAAAAAGGACTTACCCTGTTGGCAGCACTGGTGCCTCAGTTCCAGGACTAATAGGGGCATATCCACGGTGTTCTCTTACATGGATCATGTGCAGGGCAGCACTGCCCTGGGTGTTTGTATAAGCAGTATTTAAGTCCTGTTTGGGGTCCCAGTGTTTAATAGCAATTGATAATCAGTATCTGTACAGTATTTAAAGCATGTACAGTGGTTAATGGTGAAACATGAGAGTGATGGTGGGTTTTTTACACTGCCTGTTAGCTGGCCAAAATTAACCAAGTAGTCCTAAGTAAATACATGCTATAAAAATAGTGATTGTTTGCTACTTTGTAGTTATAATTTGCTATAATTTATATGTTGGCAAAACAGAGTTGACAAATCTAGTCTAGTTTGCCTGGATCTACTGCATTACCAAAGCATTTTTCTATACATATAGGTGTCAGAAGGAATTCAACCACAAGCTTGTATTTAGTTACAAATCAACAATTGCTGTTTTTTGCAAAAGTGTTTTAGCCCAAAGACAATTAATTGTCTTTAAAGATAATTAAGGAGAAATAAAAGACAGCTGTAGTAAACATGAGCATGGGAAACAAGAATGAGGATTAACAGATACCTTATTCAGAGGTAATTGAACCCAGTGGTTTTATGAAAATCAGTGGGCTTTTGAAACTTCTTTGAGGACATTTGTCTACCTCCAAATAGGGCATATGAACAGCTGTAGTGCTGTAGGGCCTCTCTAGCCTGTAATTGCCTTATGGCCAGTGGTGGCCATAAGAAGACCTGTGGAAGAGCAAAAGGAGGACAGGCACATGTGATACTTCTGTTTACCCTTTCAGCTTTTACTACCTTCAGCTTGGAGGATTTCCCGTGTCTTAAATGATTTGTCTACTTTATAAGCCCACATGGGTTATAGATCTCTCTTTCCAGGACTTCTCCAGGCTCTCCTTGAGTCCATATCATCTTCTGTTATTTCAAATCACCTTGGCAAGGAGTTCCCTGCCACCTATTGCATGAAGATCTCCTCTGTTATTTCAAGTCTGGGTGCAACAGCTTCATCTGATGGGCACTGGTCCTTGCACTGGTAGAGACAGTAGTCAATATGTACTGTTCATCCTATCCATGATTTCATACACATCTATTATGTATCCCCTGATTTTTTTTTCTCTTCACCAGACTGAAGAGTCACAACCTTCTCAATTGCTCCTCGTTGGATGCAGCCTTGTCCTTCTCTTAGCTTTCTCTAATTCAGTATATCCTGAGATGAGGTACCAAATTCTCCTTGGATTTAAGTGAGATTTAAATCACCTAGGTCCCTTAGACTTATTTGAAAACCCATTCCCAAGTCCCAGAATGTTACCTGATTCAGTGCTCACACCATGGATATTGTAACACCTAAACACATGATAAGATGTTAAGAAGACTGTACAAGATGCTTTTCAGTGGGAGCTTAAAGAGCTAAGACTGCTCAGCTTGTCCAAAAGAAGGTATTTGGGAGGAGCATGGATACCTGCCCAATGAGAGGCAGCTGACTGCTCATTTCTGGCTGCAGGGGAAAGCCTGTGAAGGTCCAGTGGTTCAGTCTGAGGTTAGCAAGTTCAAAACAAAGCGAGTCACTTTTGTGGCAGTGATTAACATCTTGAACACCACACTCAGAAAGGTAAACCCAGCTATAGGTCTGTGCCCAGAAGCAATGCAATGGCCTGTGGCTGAGAAAGAGCTGGCCCCCTAAGGGACCTGAGCTGGCCCCTCCTGTCCCTGTGTGACCCAGACAGTGCAGTCCTGGTGCAGGCTGGTGTGGCCAGGCTGCTGCCACTGTGCTGCTTCGTGCATTTCATCCAGCCCCACCAGCCAGGCTCAGGAGACCTTCTCTTGTTGCCCACTGCTGGTGTTGAGACATTAAAATAGAGGTGCTGAGCATCCAAAGATGCTGAAAATCTCTCCAAGCTCAGTGGCAGAAATCAATGTCTTCTCTGAGCACAGCACCATCTTTGCTCTGTCTGCCATGCTGGTAGAGAGTGACAGTGGGCTGCAGGGCTGTGTATGGGCTCCCACTACTCTCCAGACCTCTCATGCCTTCTTCTGTTGAGATTGGTCATTCAGAGATGTCCCTCAAGCAGTCCCACCCGAGACTAAAGGTGTTTTTTGATGGTGGCCTTGGCACGTTTGCTTTGGTGGGTAAGGCAATTGCTTGCAAACTTGAAGGGCTCGCAGACACACGGGTGTTACTCTCAGCCTGCTTCTACTGAAGACAGGTTAGAGAACCTCGGTTTCCTGAGTAGAAGCATGACCTCCAAGACAGAAGGTATTAAACCTGCATCCTCTGCATCCTAGGAGAGCATTCTAATTACTACCTAAAATTAAATTAGGTTTAAGTCACTAGGTTTCCTTAGGTTCCTTTTGAAATTGGTTAAACTTGTTCCTGCTAGAGCCATCTGCTCTGCAGCCCTGGGTACAAGTGCTCCAGAGGATACAGAAATGTGTATGTGCAGGAGAGGCTGTTTCTGGCCTGGTGGTGGGAGGTTGCTTAACAGAAAGAAGTCCAGATCTGTAATTCCCTCTTCTTGTTTTTAGCCAGGGATGGACAAATGTAAACTGCATCTTGAATTTCGGAAGAAGGCACCAGAGCTGAGGTTTGCCCTACCCCAGCCCTGGTCAGCACAGGGATAGGCCACAGGAGCTCATGGCAGTGTTTTTTGAGGCAAGAGACTTGTCTCTGTGCTTTGGTTTGACTGTAGTGCTGGTGGTGGGTTCTTGGCATTATTCAGACAGGCATAAAAGTGCAAAGATTCAGGCAGAGTTTAGGGGCTTTATTTCAGCTCTGAACCACCTCAGAGTTCAGCCAGGATCCAGGTGGGTTTTGTTCACAGGAGGGTCCTTTACTGCATATCTGTGTGCCTAGCTTTTCAGACACACGGAGAGTCCAAAAATTTGGATGCTCTCAGAGTGGGCAGTGCTGGAATAAAGGGTTTATGATCTGTGGCCTTGGACTCCAGGGATGCATTGCTGGGTTTTTCTCTAGGCGTTTAAACCACAGCCAGATCTCAGGGGAGTTTGGGGGCTGCTACCAATTCAGTGAAATCTAGATACAACTACAGTGCTGTCACTCACAGTCTGCCACATCTTCCTCCACATTGCAATTTGCTCAACTGAAACACATCCCAATCCAAGCACAGATTTCCTGCACTCATGCTGCAAGAAGGTTACTACAGTTTAAGAAGTTCACTGCATTTAAAATGTATTTAATCAACTGTAAGAGTTTCCTTCTTGACACGTGGTGACATGGTTTTGGTCTTTGCAAAGGTTGATGTAAAAGCCCTTCAACTATGTAATTGCTTTAGGATAAGAACTGCAAGGGACCTTTCAGTCTGTCGGACTTAACAGAGGCAGCAATAAATTATTCCATATTTTCCCAAGACACCAAGTAACAAAAAGGGCCAAATTATGGCTTGCAAAATTTTTTATAACAAGCAATCTAAACCAACCTAAAAGAAGGGCTTTTAACTCCGTATTTGTTTTGGAAATCTCAGGCCAGCTTCAGAAGAAAGGAATAAACAATTTCTATTAGTTAGATTTGACTTCCAAAGCAGCTAAGAAGAGCCAATGTTGAAGAAAAGAGATAAAATCATCTCATCTGAAGATTATTTAAGATCAATCACTTGTGACAATCAGAACAGAGAATTCCATAGCTCTGAGATACTGGGCTTACTTCATCATTAAAATACTCCAGATTTACTGGCCTTAATTAGTTGCTTAAACTCTTTGTATTTCAAAAGTGTTTGAATACTTTTCCTGGAAAGGCAATGTCCAAATATCACTACACTTAACTAGTTCTGTCAGAGTGAGGTGTCTATGTCTTCTTTTTAAAAACTGCACCCTTGATCATACTAATCAAGTGTACCATTTTGTCAGCACTTTATGTAGTAAGTTTTGGTTAGATCAGTATTTAGGTATTTAGATTTAGGTATTAATTGCAATATCCAAACCAGAAAAACTTATCTAAAGTAACTTTTTTCCCAAAATATACATTTTTACAGAAGTCATATGACAGCATAGAAAATCTAGACTCAGAAGTGAGAGGTTCAATTCAGAAAACTAAAAGTAGGCTTCCAGCTTGTTTTGATGTATCCTTAGATACCTCCACATGAGTAATTTCCTCATCTGCAAGAGAAGTATGGTTGTGTTAAGGTCTCTGTGTGTGCTATAGACTCTTGGGGTTATATCAGCAAGTGAGCACAAGCTCTTCTCTCGTGCTGCTGCACTTCTAACCTGGAGCCACCTCTGAATAAAGTGATCTGTGTGTCTCTGTGTCACAAGTTTTCACCAATGGCATTCCTCCAAAGCTTAAATACATTTATAATATTTTTTTTTAGTATTTCAATGTATGCTTTTATATGTATATGTGCATGTAAATATAAATATTATTGGTATTATTATCCTTTTAGTTGTTCAGGTTGGATTTCCTTGCCTTGGAAAACAAGATGGGGTCGCTGCATTTGAAGTGAACGTGATCATAATGAATTCAGAAGGCAATATCATTCTCCAGACCCCTCAGAATGCCATCTTCTTTAAAACCTGTCAGCAAGGTAACATTGAAGAGAACATGGAATGCTGTTAGACCAGGTCACCTGTCTTTTGTTTCATTTAGGACAAGAACTAGAGAGGATGGGAATAAAGCAGTCACACAATGGGTAGCAATGATGGTGGATTCCAGGCTTTCTGGCTCTGTGTGCATTTGCTGATCATTTCCTACACGTTTACTGAGCCTTTTCTTAGGGAACTCCCTTAGCAGACTGGGTTGGAGACATTTCTCCCTCCTCCTGTTCACTGCTCATCACTTTAGGGACATTGACAGAGATGTATCATATGAAAAGCCCCCATTAGCAAATGATTTGAGGTGCCTGGAGGAGAGCTAGTTCTGAGGAAGCAGGCTGAGGCTAACATTTCCAGAAATGGCACATCATCTGGGGCACTGACCTTCCGGGAGCTGCAGTGGGGACAATTGATGCTGTCAGTGCCTCTGTTCCAGCTTAGTGCCATTAGTTCCTTAAACCTCAAACTTGCACATCCAAACTGAAAACAAAATCCTTAAATCAGGCAATATCTGCAAATGTGGCTTTACCTTCTCTGTAGCTCTTGGCTTTTGATACAGGTGCAATGGTGGAAGCTGGTGTTCAGTATTTCTGTTATCAAGCAGTAAGCACACAGAGGACACACTGGTAGGAGAAGAGCACCATGAAGTTATTGCAGTGTTTGCTTGGAAAGGAGAACACTTGTTCAATCAATTGATCTATGAACCATAAGCACCATGTAATAAGACTTTCTGGATTAATTTGATATACCACAAATAACTGTAATTATCACTTTAAGCTGAGGCTATGGAAAATCAGTGTCTAAGATAAGATCATTATCTCATACCACATGCAAGTGTATCAAATTAACCCATGACAGGGCTGATGTACAAAGAACAAGATTTTTTATTCTTCTCCTATTAAATCTTCGTTCACAGTCCCACATTTTCTTCTCTGCACTATTTTCTCTGTGATAATTGGCTGTAGTGTGGCTTCAAAGAGAGAGCAGCGGGAGCAGGAGCTGTTTATTCTTTGAAACCTCACTACACCCAAATAGCAAAGCTGCTTGTCTCCTTGAAGCCTTGCTGCTGCCAATTAGCCCAGGGAAAGTGGAGGAGGGGGAGAAGAAGTGGACAGAGAAACAGGAAGAAAAATGGAGGCTTAAAGGACACAAAATCAATCAGATCTCATGTACAAAGTTGTGTGTCTGGTAAATACAACACAAAACTTTTCCTATCTTTTTATTTTCAGTTCAGCTCAAAGATACTGAACTTAATAAACTTTGGAAATTGCATTGGGATATTTTAATAGGGATAGCAGAGTTACAAGTCTGTATTTTAGAAAACAGTGGCTTAAAGAGGAAGGGCTCCAAACTCAGTTTAGTAGTAGCATTCATCTAAGTTGTCATTTCTGTGTTATTATTTGTTGTTACCATTTTTATATGAGTTGTAATATCTAACAATTTAGCAGCATTACATCATATGACCTCTCAAGAAACCTGGGGTTGATTATTGTCCCAGTCCTTTGTTCCTGGAGCCAGCTGAGAGACACAAGGAAGATTTTCCAAACTCTAGAGACATGCAGAGGAGGAGTTTTCTCACTCATCTCTTCCAGCCCATACTGGAATAACTCCCAATCCTGCCCTGTGTCTGGTAAGGTGGACACAGAAGTGTTTTGGGACAATGCTGAGAAGGATAAGAATGTCTTTAGTTGTTGGTGTTAGAGTAGGGGTGAGTTTCCTTCCTCTGAAAGGCATCATACATGGTGAAGAGCTCCAGTTTCTCCTGTCAGGGCCCTAGTCACTGTTTCCAGTTATTCTTGGCCATACAGAAAGGCCCCAGCAGAGGAAGTAAGGGGAGCAAGGGAGCAATTTTGTGGATGAGGGAGGATTTGTTGTGGCTAAGAGGTGGTCACAAAGAAAAAAGTGTATGTTTTCCTCTTTTTCTGCTTGAAATGGTATGTATTTAGGCATGCATTTTTTTGGTAATGAATAGCAGCTCTGCATTTGTGTACAAAGAGAGAAGCATTTCCAGAAAGAGTCCCAGAGTACAGTGTTAGAACACAGTAGGACCAAAAACCCTTTACTACTATTAATATGACTGCAAACAGCTTTACTTTTAAGGCATATCATTTTACCTCAGAGGTTTTGAACTTTCTCACTTGGAATGTCACATGACAGAGAATCAAGATGAGGAGGTTGTGCCTACCACTGATCCCTACTGATGTTAAGTTTTTCTGATGGGAATAGGCAGTCTCTCCTGCCTGCCTTATTCTCTGTGAGGGATCTGGGAAGTAATTGCTTTTCTACCCAGCAGCCCTTTTTGATGGTGTTCCACAGGGCTTGATTTAGTTTGCCTTCTTATTTGATGGACTCTGGTGTTTTGAGGATGGTGGTGGCACCCAGAGGTATCTCTCACCCTTGTAAAATCCAGCCAGTGTTGCCAAATGCCTTTACGTATTTGATCAGTAATTGAGATATGAGTGAGAGCTGCTGATGATACAGAACCGTTGTGCAGAGGTGCTTTCATCTTCCTGTCTGACCTGTGTTCACTCAGCCTTGGTGCTCACTCTTTAATATGGACACAGATTTCATCATGGTCACCTCAGTAGTACCAGATGTGGTAATTAATGCAGTGCAAGTTGCAGTGATGTCTGCTTCAGGCTGCACAAATCGAAACTGGCCCTGCACATACGGGTAGGTCCAACCAGCCATGCAAGTTCTGTGCTGAGCTGCCTGCTCGTTTCCACACAGGAAAGACAGTACTGGGTTGAGCAGAGCAGCCACATTGCTCATGCACTTACAGAGCAGTAGAGCAATGAAAATGCAGAGTCCGTCAACAAGCGCATCACCCACTTGAACAGGGGATGGAACATCTCTCTGTAGACTGCTGAAAGAGAAAATAATTTATCTTGAAGAAATCCTAGCTGGATTTCCATTTCTTCAGTGCTTGTCTGCCAGCAAATATTTTTACTGTGTTGTCAAAGAAGTACATTGATCCTACTGAGATCTGGCTGGCAGCTGAAGTATATAACATTTTAATTAAGATTATATAACATTTTAATTAAGATTGTTGTTATATTTTATGAAGCGGAATGTCCAGGAGGATGCAGAAATGGAGGGGTTTGCAACGAAAGACATGTCTGTGAATGTCCTGACGGATTTTATGGGCCTCATTGTGAGAAAGGTAATTTAATAAAAAAATCTCAACTCTCTTCTTTACCACAGTCTCAAGAAAACTGTATCTCCTCCCTGTAGGCTCTTCTAAAATTAAGAATGGCCTATGCTGAAGATTTCGTATACTTTGAGTTCAAACATGTAAGAGAATTGTTATTGTCATCCATGGTCTAGTGGAAATACGAATTGCTTACATGAAAAATATTTTCTCTCTCACAAATTGCTTTTAACAGAAACTGATGCAATAGTTAAGTGATCCTTAATCACAGGGAATCCATCTGGCAAGAAGATTAAATAAAATTCTTCTGCTAATGAGGACTAGCTGGGAAACAAAGCACGGTGCTTTAGTTGCTCTGCATTTGTTTATTTCCAGATAAGATCACATTTGTAAGCAGGCTGAAAACAAAAATGGGAATATGAAGGGAAGATTCTCTTTCTCTTCCATTGGTGGATAATAGCTAAAACCAACATTTCCAGGAGTGAAGGACTGGGAAATTAGTGTGACTTGGCAAGGAAACTTGATCTTCCTATCCCTCCCTTCCTTTTCCCAGCGGCATTCCCTCCCCAGGATGACTGAAGATGCCCATCCCTATGGACATCCCACTCCAATACAAGCATTCACTCCCAGATACTCTGGCTACATCAAAAATATTAAGTACAAAGGATCAAGGACTGTTCTCTGGCCTGGAGGGCAGCTGGCACAGCTTACATTCATATGCTTAATAAACTCTTACTTTCCAACAATCCCATTACGAACTCACTCCTGGGAGGAGCCCGTGGTCACTGCTCATCCCAGGACCATGGCCAGGAGGGTTTGCTGGTCAGCCAGGACAAAGCCTAGCCACCAACAGTTTCACCAGATGATTTCACAAGGCCATTTGGCCCCATGCCTGGGTGCTGTTTAACTCACTAGCATGGACCCAACCTCACTGCATGTACCAATTGTGGGCAACCACAAAGTGAAGCATTGCCCCCTGACATGACTCCCTGAAGAGCCTTTTGGGGTGGCCACAAGGCAGAGAGGTCTTGGAAGAGCACAGGGGCTCCAGAAGAGATTCACTGGGAGCATGCAGGACAGTTTGGCTGTGCAGCAGGCTTTCCTAGCCGAAATTAGGTAGCCATGCTTATGCTCAGGTATGCAGGAGTAGGGAAGGTTCATTGTAGAGCCTGCCTGGGAACCCCACTGAGTTACTGACCCGTCTGAGATAGTCCTGCCTGCACAGCTGAGGAAGGATACAGCAGGATACAGTTATAAGAGAGGACTTGCCTGGGGGGATTTTAAATATCCAGAGTGTGTAGATGTATTGGGTACTTTGCTCTCCCCTGTCTGGTATTAAACTGTACAAGAGGCAATTCCTGCTTACATATGGAATCAGATTTGAACTTGAATTACAGTTTTTAGTAGCGCTATACAGAAATTGCCAGGTACAAACCAAAGATATCACAGATTTAACCCCCTACCAGAGGCACTTTGCAAAGGTGACTGAGAACGATAAGCAGAAGGAAAAGTAGCTTAAGGAACCAGTGTGCCATGTATTTAAATACCAGCAATGCTTTTTCTGCTCTCCCCCTGCTCAGCACTGTGTGTTCCTCGCTGCATGAACGGCGGGCTCTGCATCACCCCCGGCCTCTGCATCTGCCCGCCGGGCTTCTACGGCATCAACTGCGACAAAGGTAACCCCCCCTGCACCTGGCTCTGCTGCAGCCTCCCTCTGTTCACCTGGGGCACCTTCCCTCTGGGAGTGCACTTTGGAAAGTCAGGCAAGCGATCAGCAAATAGGTTTTTTAATTATTGTGATGCTTAAAATAGGTGCTGTAGCACAGCCTGGCAGCTGCTGGAAGGATATAGGGATTTGCAGGCATCCGTACACCCCAGCTCTTTGAAGGGTAGTTTGGAGAATCACTTCAGCTGATCCACTGAAAACTGTGGATCTTACCACAAAAATCACTTATAGTTCCAGGGGAGAAAATAATTACAAAAGAAATCTCTATTTGAACTCTAGATTCCTGTAGTAAAATTAATTTTACTAATTATTTAGTACATTAATGTGCTGCATCTGGACACATGAAAAAATATGCAAGCTACTAATTTTTTGTTGCTGCATCAGGGCTCTAGAAGGGTAAAAACGAAGAATCAGTTGTTCAGAACAGTAATTTGGAACAGTCTAAGCTACCATGTAGAAAAAACAAGTAATTTCCTGCAGAAATGTAACTGACCTGTTTATGGCAGAGCAGAACATCGTGCTGTATTTATTGTTGCAGGTCTACGTGAAGTAAAGACTGAATGCAAAAGGTCCTAGAGGACTTTTCAGCAAACTAGTGGGAACCTTTCTATTATTTTGTACAAACTCTTGATGTCATTGCCCTCATGTCTTGTATCTAGCCTTCAAACAGACTTCTACCACGTTTAGAAAATGCTTTGAATGCACACTTTAAGTAAATACTCCCAGTGTCTTGAAGAATTAATGTGAATCCCAGCTGTTTGGTGAAAAGTCACATCTAACACAGTGTAAGTCATTTGGCAGCTGAAAGACAGAGCATTTGCATCTATGTCACCACACAGAAAAACTCGTAGAAGTTTCTTTTTAGTCAAAGGATTATTTAAGAACTGTAGTGAAGTATCCTCTTGTAGAAGTAGCTTCCAGTCCTAGGTTGTGCTCCTTTTATCAGACACTGGCAGTTTCAATAGCAGTAGTGCCTTAATCCTTCAATGAGCTTTATGTGTGGGGGTTGATAAAGATGTAGCACAGTCTGTCCTCAGAGAGCTCACTGCTGTATTGTTCACTTGTCTCATTCCATATTGCCTTGTGTGTGTGCCCGTGTAGAGCATTATGTAGGAATAACTGCATTTCAGTCTTACTTTGTAAACCAGATGAAAAGAGGTTAATCCTGCTTTTACAACCTACTCAATGTTTATTTATAATGAGCAGCAGAGAACATTAAGTCCAAGTTAGTCCTATTTCATATTAATGACTTAGCTAATTCCTCTTTTATTTGTTTCAGCAAACTGTACAACGACCTGTTTCAATGGAGGGACGTGTTTCTATCTGGGAAAATGCATTTGTCCTTCAGGCTATGAAGGAGACCAATGTGAAATTAGTGAGTAGCATCTCTGTGTGCTTGCTTTCATTTGCATCAGCTTCTTCTAGTGTCAGTGCCTGAATGATGACACGAGACCTGCCTCTGCTGGGCTCAGACTGAGGGTCTCACACCCTCAGAGCCAGATGCCACATGTCTCCAAACAAGTTTCCTACTTAGAAGTTTGATTCGTTGCTGGACCATCTCACCCCCTGTTCTGTTTTCACTAGTAACCAGGCTTGGTAACAATCCTCAAGCCACAAGTATGCAACAACACCCTGTGGCAGACAGATGTGCTGCCATGCCAAGACCATGGGGTGCCTCCATTTTCAAACATTATGGCAAATCACACTTGGGCACAGCAGGTTAAGTTTGAGCTGACACTTCTGAAAGGGCTACTATAATTTGGAAAAGAAAAGGTTTGGAGCAAAAGGATGACTGAACTGTAAGAGCTGAGAGCTTTCATGTAACATATAAAGTTACATTGGCAAGGTAACCAGATCTCATTCTTCCTGGCCTTAGAGCTTCTAACAGGACACTGTGCAGAAAAGCTTTCCCTGCTGTAAATAATCCCACTGATATTCCCCAGCACCTTCACAGGAACATGGAGAGCAGTATTTGGCCTAGAATATATAAATGCTGATTTTCTAATAGACATCAGTAGAAATCAGCTCTTCTCACAATTAGGAAATTTTTATCACTTTGGAAACACAAGGAAATACTCTTAGCTTGCTGTCAGCCAATACAAAACAATAAGTGAATTACTTATGTGCAAAGAAAGTACACAGATACAGTAAGACCTAAGTTTTGCTCAGTCTTTTTGTGTGGATTAATGATAGGTATATGTAAATATTTCACCATATCTCTGTGCATTACAAGGCATTTTGCAGCTCCTTTTTACATCATTAAAAATTAAGGGGAAAAGAAGCAGCAAAGCTTTATTGGTTTTAAGTTAATAAAGATTGCCCACTGATATAAATTCAGATCATATGGCATAAGAACAGCAGTATGGGTTTTCCCTGGATTTATCTTTGCTTACATAAAGTTCAAATTTGACTACTTGGCAGAACCCCATTTCTTTCTTCAGTGCCCACAAAGTCAACATTGTTGACATTTTTCAGATGAAGATTAAAGTTTGATTCAAAGAGAGAAGCATGTATATTATGTTAGTGGTGGTTTTTTTGAGGACAATTCTTAGAACTGTTATTACAGCATGTATAATTAAGGGTAGTTTAATTGATCTGTCTGAGGAGCTGAAGCTCATATTTGTCTACTGCTGGTGGGGATAAGTGCAACTGCCTTGACTTCCTGGAAAGGCTTACCTGTGAAACTCAAATTGAATTAATTAAACTACAGGCAGTAAACTAGTTCCTGTACAAAAGGAAGAAAACCAAATTCAGGATCACTGTATGCTAAGACCATGTCAATGAGATCAAGGAAAGCTATGCACTTACTTTGGCTCTTGTAAAGCCAGGACTGCAATTGTTAGACTGTGACTGACAGCTGTCATCACCTCTGGGCACTGCAGTGGAAGACTACAAGGAATCTAGATGAGGCTTAGAAACACCAGAGCAGAAACACAACTCAGTCCATTTTCTTAGATCCAGGGCCAGCTACATTCAGACATGGCATTCTTAAAATAATGAGGGGGGAAAACCTTTCAACAGGCAGAAAGCCATCTTCTGAAAATTGCAAGGTTTTGTTGGGGTTTTTAACATTGTGTGTAGGTTTTCAGTGCTTGTGTAATAATTGAATCCCTCTGTAAGACTCCTGAGAAGTGTACTGAACCCAGTCTACAACTGGGTTGTACAACTAACAAGCATTCACAGTCTTCTAGGCTTTTTTCTAGTTATAGGTATGCACTGTCTCTAATTAGTGTTTCACTTTGAATCCAGAGAGTTTTGTTTTGCTTTGGATTCCTCCCCTATTTGTCACCAGCTGTTTTGTTGCTTTTTCCATTTCTCAGTCAATAACAGAGAGAGTTATTACTCTTTCCTTTATTTTGTGGCAGTATCTTAGTCCAAAATTAATTGAGCTGTGCTGAGCCAAATGATTGCCTGCTGCAACTTGGTGGAAGTCAGTGTCATGGCTCTTGACCCATATCCTCCAGATGTACTTAAAGAACTCGGAAAATTCATGGATTTCTTTAGCATTGCTCTTTCCAGTATTTAATTACTTGGGATGCAAATGTTTGCAAATTAGAATGCCTGAAGTTTCCCTCCCCAGAAGCTCCTGCAGACAAATTGTGCTTTTACAGACACTCTCCTTAGCACAGTTTGTTCCCTCAGCTGCTTATGAAACTTGTTTCAGGGTTATTAAAATCCTTATGTACAATAGGAGCAAGTGTTTCCTTTATATTGACAATACACACCTGTATCACAAAGGTCTGCAGGGCTTGAGGGCTGAGCAGGTGCTGCCTGTGATGTTGAGCTCCCAAGAGGGCAGTCTGTGATCATGAAATGAGGTTTTCGGCACAGCAAGCCAGTGTTGATGCTTAAATTATGACATGCAGGTCTCAGTTAATATTTTCCTTAAAAAAATAAAAACAAAATAAGGGAAAGGGAAAGGAGAAAGGGAAAAGGGAAAAGTAGCAGTTTGCTGCCCCAGGTTCCAGTTTTTGTTTGCTCACAGATTAAGGTGAATACTAGTGCTTAACCTAGGAAGGGTGCCTTTTTTCTCTCTTTTCTGAAGAATCTAAGAGGTGTAGTGGCATTAGAAAAGATAAAAAATGGTTTGGGACAACAATGAGAAAAGCTGCACTGGTACATATGGGCACCAAGGTGGCAGGAAAGTGAGGGTGCAGTTGCTGGTGGCCCAAGAGTGCCCAGGGAAGTGACAGTGAGCCTCCCTCAGCCTGGGAGTGAATGAGCTCATGGGTGCTGTGCTGCCCTTCCTAGAAATGAGTGAAGATTTGCTTAGTTCAGTAATGCAGACAAATTCTAACAAGGTGTAGGCAGTCTGATGATGGGACATTTGATGTTAAGTTTGAGGAATGTCCCTGGTGTGTCATGCCCAGCATGAAAGAAAGAAATTGAGTGTGGTTCTCCTCCACCAACAGGGGCCTCCTCAGTCCCAGATGATCAGGGCCAAACAAGACTTCCTACAACAACACCAGCAGACCCAGCCTATGCCTTTGGCAAAGTCTATCTGTGAGGGAAAGTAATTTCCAGACCAAGAGCCTGGAAAAATGTCTGCCAGTTCCAATTACTGTTAGCAAAGTTGCTCTGTTCTTTGCAAACAGGAAAGAAGGGCATGTATTTTTAATGTGCCTTTAGTTTCTGAGCTGCCATGTGGAACATCCCTCATTGCACCATCCTCAGCACCACAGTGCTCTCCAGCCTGTGCTGCAAGCTGACAGGCCCAGCCAAAATATTTACTGTCTGTAAGTAGCAGCCATACCTGTCAGTTCCTGAGTATCTCACTGCTCTCAGATATCACCAGATTTTTTCTGCTGGTGCGCCTGAGGTTTGGATCCCTCTCTTTGGAGCCACACAGTCTGGGCAGTGCTGCCTCCCGTGAAGGGTGAGGAGAGCAGGAGTCAATACTGACCAGTCACATGGGGGACCCTGCAGAGGGCAAAAGCTGCAAGGGCACATGGGCTTTGGCCATGCCAAACTATTATCATAGTTTCAAAGAAGAAGAAGGCTTATAAATTAGAAGCACAGATTCGGCAGCAGAATCATCCTGAAGGATCCACACTGCACACTCCAACATCTGATGAGTTTTTCCAGTGCAAGGCAAGCTTGTCAGACACTCGTCTCCAGTATGCACAGGGGACTAAGACCAGCGTTTCTGTTTTCAATTTCTAGGTAAATGCCATCAACCCTGTCGAAATGGGGGCAAATGCACTGGTAAGAATAAGTGCAAGTGCTCCAAAGGCTACCAGGGAGACCTGTGTTCCAAGCGTAAGTACCAAAGCCACTCCATCAGTCCTTGTGGCAACGTCGAGCTCGCTGCACAGTGTCTTTTTTACATAACATCAGCACTGATTGCTTGTTGTCTAAGTAATTCCAGTTATCTTACTTCCTGGACATACATCAGACACCAGACTTAAGGAAATTAGTAAACCAGAAACGATTTTTTGCAGAAGAGTCTCTTCTGTACTCTTGAGTTTCTAAAACACAGCAGTCTGTCAGCTCAGCAATAGCAGTTTAGTAATAGAGGAATTAATAGAGACATTAATAAAATGTCAATACTTTGCCATGTTAAAATGCAATGGGAAAACTTTGTGAGAGGGATGCTGGGGACTCTCCTTCTCCCACTGGTTCTGGTGGATGCTCAGCTCTGCTGTACAACCTGATTCTCTCTGCCAGAGGCTGAGCCCGACCTTGCAGATAAAGAGATGGGTGTGGGCTGTTTCAGGGCTCTGATTGCCCTCGGTGCAAAGGCACAGATTTACTCTGAGAGCCCCAGCCCGTGCCAGGACCAGCCCATCGTGTGAAACAGCAGGGAAAACAAACGTGTGACTGTCTCTGGATGAAATGCCAAGAGGTCAGGGGTGTATGTGCACTTTTTTACAGCTGTCTGCGAGCCCAGCTGTGGCCTGTACGGCACCTGTGTGGAGCCCAGCAAATGCCAGTGCAAAGAGGGCTGGCACGGGAGACACTGCAATAAAAGTAAGTGAGCAGCAAAGCCTGAGAGTCGTGTCTGAGGTGTTACACACCCAGTGCTGTACAGAAATGACTGCTTCAAGAGCCTTTCCAGCATCATTAATGGTACCACACTCCTTTTTTTTCCAATCTTTAATCCAAGCAATGAAACAAAGGTTTTCAATACTCCATAATTTTACCTACTTTAAAAAAAATCATAATAATTTGAAAGTGCTTTAGCAAGATAATTTTTTTATTAGAAATTCAAGAATCTAGTATCAATCAGAGGAGGACCTTCCATGTCTTCCAACCACAGTATGGAAGGGATCAAATTCCTTCAATACTCCTCAGTAATATCAGCTAGCTTTGAAATGCTGGGTGGGTATTTTTAAAAGTAAAACTCTGACAGGTTTTAAAACTGATTGAAACTTATGAAAAAAAAATGTCTTTTAGGAATTTTGGGGGAAACTTAAAGAATTATGCAAGATCTGTTCTTAGCAACTTCACAGTTTTCTCCTCCTCTTCCCACCTGTGTTCCACAGCATACAACATACATTGCCCCAAAGCAAAGTTAAAATTCTCAAAATTAATTTCTGTTGTGCTTTTTGGTCCACTTACTATCTATTGTAGCAACTGATCATTTCACTGGGCTTAAAATTGTACTGTAATGTTATTTGAAATACAATTGGATATATCCAGTAAGAACTCCAGATTTAATTTTATGTTTCATATGCAACAGTACTGTAACAGCAGGTTTTCAATATACGATCTTTATATACTCCCAAAAGATACTAATGTTTATCACGGTTGGCTACCGATTCATATGTTGCCTTTTATGTGCCAATAATAAAAAAGTTGAAACACCTTGCAGCTACAAAACCAATTGGCCACAAGGCACATGAACCTTAAGTTGCAGCATCAACTGAATGTTCACTTTTATTGAAACCTGTTGATGCATATAATTTTTGTCACATCAAAATGTATTAGAATAAATTTAGTATTTTCATTAAAAACTGAGTATTATCCAACTAAGATGGATTTTGCACTGAAAATTAAGTTTACTGTGAAAACTGGGAGTCTGCTTTTCTGTTGTTACCTAGTGGATGTGTATTTAAGTATTCATGCTGTCCAGTGAAGGAGAAATACCATTAATATAAGTTGTGGTTAGAAAAAAGATAGGTGGAAATGAACCAATATGAACTACAGTTCATAAGTTGTGGTTAGAAAAAAGATAGGTAGAAATGAACCAATATGAACTACAGTTCATAAGTTCAGTATGAACTTTTCTTCTTGTCATACTCTTCCTATAAAGAGCTCAGACAGCAAATGAAAACAAACACGTACTTTTAGGTGACCACCACCAAAGAAGCACAAAGCCAAAGTTCATACTTGCCTTGTGATGAGGAGTAAATAGTCTCACATTATTGTCAACTCCAAGGTTTAGCATCCTTCATTACTTGGAGTTTGAGTACAGTCCTTGCTGTGTTTAGTACTGCAAAACTCTCTTTGTATCCAGCAAAGAAACTGTGAAATGGACATTTGGGCAAAATTCACCCTCGTTTTAAGTGTCCATACATGTGCATGCACTGCAATTCACTCTTTTCAGCTGAAACCAAACATCACCAGATCTTGAGAGGAGATTTATAGCTAACTTGAGAGTATTGTTCCATATTCCATCAAATGAATGGCTCTTTGGTAAAGCTGTTTTCTCAAAAAAGAAGTGGTTAAAAAATTGAACAGAGGACTCAGTTTTTCAAAGTCATTTCCATGAGCTTTAAGTAATGAGATGGGTAAATGAACCTATAAAGAATTACAACATAATACTTTGGATTCCATTTTTATTGTTCACTTTCATTTTCCACAACAAAGCAGCTCTAGTAAGCCTGTTTCAGATGGCTTCCCCCCCCCCCTAGGTGTTTATGGTCACTGCTGTTCTTTTTCTTTGCATTCAGCCATAAACCAAAGCCCAGCCCAGGTAGCTGGTGCAGGTTCTCCCCAGGGGGTGGCTTATGCCCCATTCTAGAGCCTTTTGCTGGCAGAGCATCATGCTTGTCACCCACCTGGTGTGGGGTTACTGTGTGAAGCCCGGGCTGAGGGACAGCCTGGCTGTGCTGAGGTCCCTGGGCTCCCCGGCCGGGTCAAACCTCTTTGTGTCCGGCAGGACTTTGCTCGTCCTGAGGGGCGACAGAGAGGCGTGAGCACTTTTGTAAGGCACAGGAAAATCCTTTGTTCAGATGGTTTCCACTTGAAATATTGGCCCAGTTCTGTGATTCTTTTCCTTGAACCGGCCAATTTTCCAGGGTACGGAGCCAGCGGTCTGAGCGCCCCGAGGCCAGCGGGCAGCAAGCACAGGCAGCACACGCCTTCGCCGAAAAGGGCCGAGGACAGGCACGTTCCCCCCGAATCCAATTACATCTGGTGAGCTCCAGCATCTGAAACGGTTCGTGTTACACAGAGTTCACAGCCTGCATTAACCTCTCGTGCATTGAATGTTAAAATGCTGTTCATTACACTTAAGATTACCGGCTGGAATTTTATTAGCTTCATTATAAACCACTGAGCTGACACTTACTATTCCTTTTAAGTTTTATAAATACTTCTGTAGCATGATTATGTAGGCTGCTTCTTTCAGTGCTTTGGATGGTGTTTTGTACTATACTTCAGTTACATTTAAACTTCCTTGTTTTGGTTATATAGCTGCAAATATTTTCCAAAAATTAAGTAACAATATTCAAGCAGAAAACCTTGTAGATGCTAACCCTGAATTATTTCAATGACTACAGATGTAATTTGCCTAAGACAAAAGAAAGATGCATTTTACAAATTTTTACAAATTGTGTATTTAGACCTTTCCCTAAGTAAAATAAATAAATAAATAAATAAGTTGCCTAATTTAAAAACTGAATAATCCAATTCAATGTTGTTTTTAGCTTTACAGTTTTGTGTATTAAAAAGGAACTGCAGTGGTGCCATTTAGCCAACATAATATATTGTAAACAAAGTAGAGCTATAATGTATGAAGTTTCTGCATCAGCTTGAAGCAATATAATATATTGTAAACAGAACAGCTCTTATGTAATAAACTTTTTATACTGATGGTTATGTATAAAATAAAGATGCTGCTTTAGTTTTTTGAGTACTGCTCTGTGTGGCCTCCTGCGGTCTCATCAGTGAGGGGTTGGGACAAGGGCTTTTCTAGAGCACCCTGATAAAACAGTGGCACTGTAGGGTTGGTTTCCCCCTGCCTGCTTAAGCACAGAAATTTCTTACTTAAAATTCCTCAGATGTTTTGGCTGAACTTTTCTGCTCATGTCAATTCCTTAGAAAGTACTTCCTTAAAAATAGCAGGTGTATTCTTTTATACAGAGTAAATTTTTTACTACTTGCCCTAAAGACACTTAATGCTGCTGTTTTATTTTCACAGTTTCACCACTGATTTTTGGAAATATCATTAATCACATGAAGAATATCATCAGAAAGGAGGAAAAAATAGTCCTCAAAGTGCACACTGTAACATAACTCCATTTCTTAAATAACATCCATTTTCTACACAAAATTTCCATGGCTTTGCCAGTGTGAGCACAAAGTTTCCTATGTAAGAGACAGTCTTTGATGTCAGAGTTTTAAGTTAAAAAAACCCACAAAAAAACCCAAAACAAACAAACAAACAAAAAAAAGGAAACAAAAAAGTCAAATACTAATCCACTATATACAGTAGGTCAGACAGGAACTGCCTTTGGGAAGTTTGTAGTTAGCCAGAGCAAGATTCCAAACACTGCACTTGTGAGTGGCAGCTGTAAGGTGATCAAAATGAGTAAAAGAACATAAAATGTTAAATCACTATATCTCTACCCAAGAAATCCCAATTTGAGCAACTGACAAAATTATAGCTTTACAAAGGGCTTCTGGTGATACTTGATAATTTGGGTATCTCATATTGGCATCCTGCTATGTCCAGGTGTGTACAAGAGTTCAAAGGACACAAGGCACACAAAGAAAGCAGAAACAGACATCCTAAGGGCAAACTGCCTTTTTTGTACTGCTGCCATGACTGAACTGATGCACATGCTTTTTGGTTGGGTTGGGTTTTTTTTTTCTTCCAGAATTTGCATTTTAGGTTGGCTCTGTCTATGCCACTGGATTTCGAACATACTTCTTTCAGTGCCTCTTCACATCTTCACCTGACTGTTGGGGAGCTGGAGAGAATTGAGGCCTTTTCTTGTTCATGCTGCCCATGAATTGTCAGCCTGTGCTGGCACCACCTGCAGAGCAGAGGTATCAGGGGGCAGCGGGGCCCAGCACCACTGCACACACAGGTGCTGCTCACAGGGAGTTTCTGACCAGGAGGCAGCACTGGCTGCTGGGACTCAGCACACTTTCTCCATGTGGTGTGCCTGAATGGTCCAGCTGTTCTTCTTCCAGCTTCAGCTGCATTTCAAGGAATATTAAGGAAAAAAATATAAAGAAAAAATTTCAAAATTGTTCCAGATGACTTGCTGCCTATAAGATTCAAACTCCAAAAGCCAGACTCAAAGCTTTGGCCAGACTTACTGCTATTAATTTAAAAATGTCAGCTCTGTTTCTGCTGGACAGATTTGTTACCTTTCCTTTCCTCTCACTTCTCTACATCACCTGTTCTGCTGAGATTGCCTACTGCAGAAAGAAATTCCTACTTGCAGATATTAAGGGGAGATCTGGCAGCAGCAGAGAGGGAGCTGCCTGACATGGCCTGAAATTGTGCCAGGATTCCCCTGGTGCCTGCACTGCCCACAGCACTGCACTGGGGCAGGGGGAATGTGTGAGTGGGTGTTGAGGCATTGCTCAGAGACATGGCTTCATGGCAGCTCCAGTCATTTCAGCTCAAGGCTAGAGAAACTGCATCAGTCAAAAGTGCTCTCATGCATCACAGGGATTAAATCCTACTAAATCCCCCAAATCTTTCAGCGTGAATTCGGCTTGGTGTTCAGTGAGGTGACGAGGTGCTAAGGTTAGCCAGGACACAGCCAAACCTTAAGACCTTTATTAAACCAGTGACACCCTCTCCAGCTCTAAAATGTGCCAGCAAGATTTGTTCACATGATGCTTTAAGCAGAAAAGTATCTAGTTTAAAAAAATCTCGAGGGAAATGTGTCCCAGTTGCAATTTATTTTTTCTTGCACCTGTCTGGCAGGATGGCTGCTGAGCCCCAGACCAGTCACTCAGTGGCTCCCAGCACCCAGCTTCTGCTGGAGCAGGGTTGACTGTTCACTCCTTGATGCTGGCTGGGGGCAGCAGCCCAGTCCAGCCAGGCAAGTTCACCCACACTCAGCAACAGAGCAAAGCTGGACTGGGCACAGAACAAAGGGGTTAGGACAACAGCAAGGTTTGGAAAAGACATGCATGCATGCAGATCTGAGAAGATTAATTTCTTATCTCTGTGGCTTTCTGAAATTCAATTTAAATGAACCCTCACAATTTTAAATTAGAAAAAGCCCCACTTTATATTTTTGACTTAGAACACCATATTCTATTATTCATATTAGTTACAGAAGTTGCATTTTAATCCCTTTCCACACAGCCCATCAGAAGACAGAGCAGCCTCATTGCAGAAATCTTTCCATGGAAATGTGAATTTTTTCAGGGTTTAACACACATAACCCAGTCTGGCCAAACCACAGCTCCAAAGTAGTTCAGATGCTTATGAGGGACATCCCCACAAGAACTTTCTAACACTTTGTTTCCTGGCATATGCTTGGGGGATTTTATGGCTGAGGAGCTGGCACTGGGGCACTGTGCAGGGTTTACAGAGCTAGCTGGCTCTGGCTGCTCTGAGTGTTTGACTTTACAACCCTTAATTATATATATCCCTTTATCAGTGTGCTCCACTTGTGCTGCATCCTACCTGCCCAGACATCCCAGTGAGCCTCAGTCCTAAACAAGGACCAGTGGCACTCTACAAATTCTCCAGCAGGCAGTATTTGCAAAGGCTACCCCACAATGTTTATACCTTGTGCATCAAATTTCTGTGCTATCCATCATCTCTAGCTTGCAGGAGCCTTGGCCAAATGGACCCTGCCATGACCCTGGGCTGGAATTTTCCCCAGTCCTCCTACTGCAAATCACCACTTTGTTGGACAAACTTGGCTACTATGGGAGCTGCTTGTGTGCTGGACTCTGGCTTGCTTCAAATTAGGGTACTCCAGCTGAAAGTCTGAGCATTTAATTAAGGTCATGGCTGTTCTCAGCATGTGCAATTCCACCCTTCAGTGGCCACTGTGGGTACCACTTGTCCCTTGGTCCATCTGGAGAGTGCTTGCCAAACATATACATCTCCCAGATGGTGTCACTGTTAAAAAAGTTAAATGAATGTTCAGCATAATCCACTCAGTGATTTTTAAAGCACTCTTTTTGTGTAAAGGCATAAAGATTTTTCCCCTTTTAAAGCTACAGCAACAATAAAGAGAGTATTCCCTGAAAGAGACATTGGGAATTGACTGTACTGCTTCACTATACTTACCACATGTAAGACTGACTCAGTAGTGATAACTCCACCTCCAAAGCTTATTCCTAAAAGGAATCAACTGTGTTTGAAATGCAGCTGAAATGCTGATCTAGTTTGAGAGATGAGGGGTCCTGAGTGGTTTAGATGTCACAACTTACAGCAATCTACTTAAAAACAAGATGTAAGAGATTTCTAGGGAGAGGTGAGTTTGGAGTTTCTATTCCTTTCCATGTGCCTTTGTGATCAGTGAGAGAAGGAACTTTCCCAACACCAGAGGATCTCACTAGTTGGTGTTTGAGAATGGGTGGTGATGCCAGGTGAAGGGTGCATAGTGGCCACCTGATCATTGTTGTCACCAGGGAGCTGAAAAAGGGATCACTGAGGGTTTTTGTAGTTGTTCCTGGACATTCTTTACAGTATATGATTTAGTAATATAGAACCATAGAATGATTTGGGTTGGAAAGGACCTTAAATATTACCTAGTTCCAACCCTGCCTGCCATGGGCAGGGACACCTTCCACTAGACCAGGTTGCTCAGAGCCCCATCCAACCTAATCTGAAACACTTCCAGGGATGGGGCATTTACAACTTCTCTGGGCAACCTGTGCCAGTTCCTCTCCACCCTCACAGTCAAGAATATCTTCCTTATGTCCCATCTAAACCTACCCTCTTTAATTTTAAAACCATTGCCCCTGTCGCTACAGGACCTGGTAAAAAGTATTTCTGTCTTTCTTATAAGCCCCCTTTATATATGGAAAGGCTTCAATAAGGTCTTCTCAGGGTCTTCTCCAAGCTGAATAACCCCAGCTCTCCCTGTTTCATCAAACATTTGATTCAGGTTTTTCCTCTTACTACACTTCCTTTTTATGATTTATCTTAAAACATAATAATGCCAAATAAACAAATGAACAAACAAATAGTCAAATAGACCCCAAGTAACTGAAATCTCCAAGAACTGCGTTTGTTTAGGATACACCACTTCTGGTCTTTTGGGGGGAACAATTCGACACTGCAGTAACACCACGTTTAACTCTGCACTTGTCCCTGGAAGTACAATAGTACTACAATGTTTTGAGCACCTCGTGGACCACCCACAAGCAAGAGGAGCTGCAACAAGTGTCCAGCAGAATGCCTGGGCTGTGATATTTCCTTGGGGATTTAGAGGACAATAAGAAAATAATCTGTTGATTAGTGTTTTGATGGAAATAGGTTTTGATCACTTGGATGAGTCTATTCTGCTTGGGACACAGCAGTCTTCTCTGAAGCAAATGAGTGGCATGAACACTTAAGTAAAAAAAGTGAGCTGTTAAGTACAGAGAGTACCCAAAAAGTGCCATGAAGGTTGTTAGGTATTTAGATTTCCGTTCATTTTTTAAGTTCATTATTCAACATATCATCATGCAAGAGCTCTGGCTGCACTGCAGTTCTCTAATATCCATAGCAAAGGTTGTTCTGGAAGAGTTTAAGATAAAAGAAAAGATCTGCTGAACACATCTTGATCAAAAGAGGAATGCAGATTCTGTGATTCTGTGTTTCTTTCTAACTCTGCTTCCTCTCCCAGCAAAATGCATTCCTTTTGTATGTGTCCCCTTCTGCATTCCAGAAAATAGAGAGGGAATAAACACATGGAAAAAGTGGCTAATTGGGAGGTATGCTTTTTCTGTTGTACCCAGCACAACAATTAAGGTCTCGAAAAGACAAGACAGTGAATGTCCCTTTGAAATTGGCAGGGTGGGGGAGAATCTTTTAAAAACCTGGCTAGCAATCAACAGTAATTATAACTTCATTATTACTGCCACCTTCGTATCTGTTGTGTAACACTCCACTCAGATTTCCTCATCTTATACACAGACAGTGATATAACACTGCTGTTCATATCTGTGAAGTTACTAGAGATAAATGATTTTGCTGTGAAACTGGAGTGCAGCTATAAAGTTGCTGCCCCACTGCCTCAGATATGAAAACACAGCCACATGGCACAAACCTAGCTTGGCTCTTTTACAGGATGTATTTCGAGCCTGGGAGTAACTTCTGCTGAATGTGTGGAGGTTTATTTGACTTTCAGGCTGTTCTGGGCCAGCAGTTTCAGCCAAGCCCTGGAGACTGTCCCAGACTCAGAGCCATCTCAAGCAGTTTGATCCTGCCTGCTTTTCCCAGTTTAGCAGAGCTCTCCCAGCTGAGTTACCCATCAAAGTACTGAATCATAACTCACAGAAAGGGGAAGAAAGGACCTTGCAGTGAAGCTGATGTCATTTTCTGTGACAGAATTAAAGATCTTGTTATTAAAGATGTGTAGCACTAGTTCCAAGAAAAAAACCAATCTGCTTCCAGTATCCATATTTCAAGAGATCACAGAAAATTTAAGAGAATTCAGAAGAAAGGTGCAAGAGCTATTCAGAATCATAGAAAAGTGGGTGACACATGGAAAGACTTCAGGAGGACTCGTTGGGCTGCCCCAAACTCTCCCTGCTGCTAGAAGAGAGGCCTTTTCTTCCACTTATACACTATCCTCACCAGAAAAAACAAACAGTTCACTGCTGAATAAGTGAGCTTGACCTGGTAGATCAGCAGAAGGGATGATATCTTCAAAAGGTATCCCAGCCATGGCCTTCAGCTACTTGAAAAACCAACTCCCTTTCACAAAAATGCCTCCTGGGCCTAAAAGAATTCAATCTAGAGAGTTTTCAGACTGGAACCAGGGTACATGTTATTAACAGTGGATTGAGTAAGTGTAAGGTTTCATCTGGGACTGCAGCAGATTCTTTATCATCTGGTCTTAAAAGCAGGACCTTAAAAAGATACATTGTTAGCTAAAAAATAAGTTAAAGGCTTCATATAGAAATGGCAAGACAAGTTTTTGGTACTTTCCATACTGTGGTCACCCTAGATTTGGTCTAATAGCTTGGTTTGGTCCTAAACATATAAAGTAGTGAATAACCCCAAAACTGAAGCCAAATCCTGATGCAGGAATTTACTTTCTGAGTGCATCTGTAGTTTCTCTCCAGAGGAGGAGGAAGCTGAGTAATGACTGAAGTCACAGCAAGGTGCTGTTCATACACTGATATTTGCTCATATGCTACAGCTTGAGCTTGTCAAGGACAAGGAAAGGAACTCAAGGCCATGACAAACCCTAAAATGTATTATTTGAAAAGAGCAGTGGCTTTTTAATTTCCTTCCTTGTGAAAAAGTGTATTTTTCGCTGTCCCATGGCGACAGTTTGTCCTCAGCCTGTTGCTATGTGAGAATTAGAAATTAAAAAAGCTATTGTGAAGGAGTTTTGAGAAACACTTCAAAAATCCACACCATTTCGACAACAGGAGCAGAGAAGAGTTCATAAGGGCACACAAGTTCATAAGGCTTGTACCACTGCAGCAGGCTCCTGACACAAGCCTTCGTGAAGGCAGCTACTCACGAAAGCCCAGCAGCAGAATGGATGTCTCAGTACATTTCAAATGGTGTGTTTTCACAGGTACAGTCACAGCTGTGTGGCCTTCCCTTTTCTGAGTACCACCTGTGGGTCACAGGGGGTTATGTGATTGCTCCTGTGTATCTTGGCACATCGGGTTTTGTAGTCCTGGCCCAGCTCCACCTTGGACAAGTGTTGCCTTTATTTGCTGGCAGATCATTCAAGGGATCGTTTTGTGCAAGTGACAGCTGAAAGGCATTAAACAGGACAGTAAATCACTTAACTGGAGCCTAGAACGTGTGAACACCGAACCACAAGCTCTGGTGGAAGAAAATTTATTTTGTGTTTTGAACAGTCTTAATATTAGTGGCCCAGCTTAACCACATATAACAAGCATAATCTGTTCAGTTTTCAGCAAGGTCTTTAACCAGATATTGTATACCTCTGGGGTGGTTTCCTCTAATTATTTGAGGTTTCTTACTTGGGTATTTTGTTGTTAAAATGAACTTTTTTCATTTGCACAGCTATTGGAGAGAAAGCCTTGGTTTGAGGGAATATCAGTGCGCTGCAGCCAGCCAAGCTCTAGGAAAGAGGCAATGGATGGAGGATGGAGCATCCAGCCACTGTTTGCCCCTCAGGCTGGACTCCTCAGGGCCTCCTGCTGCAGGGGGAGATGCTGCACTCATAAATGACTTGTGCTATGCAGAGGCATCACTTTCTGTCCAGGAAAGGTGCTCATGATCACCAGGCTGCCTTTCCTCCAGCCTTTCCCACTCCAGTCATCCCCCATCCATGTCTTGGCTGCAGCTGCTGAACAGGCAGAGCCCATTCACAGTCCCCAGGCTGCCAAACCACCGGGCTTAGTGACATTAGGAACTGGCTCCCAGCAGCAAAACCCACAGGAACCATTCACCCCCGAGACACCACCTGAGGAAAGAGTCTCCTGGACACAACAGTGACAATGTGACCCTGCTCCCTGAGTCTTGGCTCTCACTTTCACCTTCCCCACCTTCTGGCAGATGGGCTCATTAAGCACAGCACAGTAATCACTGTGGCTCCCCATAAACACTCACTGTGCTCCCAGTGCTCACTGCTCCCTGCCACCAGCCCTGGCCCCAGCAAAGATGCTCCAAGAGTGTTGGAGAGCAGGAGAGCAGAAGGACTCTGTGTGTGTGCATCTCTGGTGCTACAAGGCACTGTCAAGCTGCCCCACTGCCACTCTGGACTCCCACGATGGTGGAGTTTCAGTCCTTTCAACTTCCAGCAGTTTGGATGCCTCCTGTGTTTGAAGCTGTTGGAACCACATCAAACATCCTTGAGCAAAGAATGCTGTTAAAGGATTTATTCAGCCTGGATATGAGTGCTGCTGATGGGAGAGAAGGGAGCAACAAAGATTTCTCAGCCACCATTGTGATCTACTCATTTAAAAATATATTAAAAAAAAAAAAAAGAAAGATTCCATTTATTATCAACATCATTTGGCTGAGCATTTTACTGCAGACCCTGAGCTAGTTCCAAATTGCTTGGCTTACATGAAATACCTCTACCACCAATGGACCTTGGCAGAAAGAAAATGTTTATAATTGAGTAGTAATTGACAATCATGAGATACAATATAGTTTTCGAAAACAAAGTGTCAGATTTTTGAATTGAAAACCTGCAACTAGAAATATAAATCTCAAAACAATAAGTAGATTAAAACAGTACTGTAATTAACACTGTAAGAGTAATGCATCTGTGTACAAAAGATAATATATTGTAATTTTTTCTGCTCAAGGAAGCTGATTTTTGGTAACAGTCATTTTCCTTAGTTCCTCTACTTCTTTCCATATTTTACTCCAGATGCAGGGAAGAACATCAGTTCAATATACTTTCAACTTCATGTTATGTTTAGTGCATTCAAAGGAGAGCAGAAGCCCAGTCCACAAGCACATTTGCACTGACCAAATCTACCCATTTTAAGAATTAGTTTGCAGCAAAGTTTTCCCTTCCCTTCCCTCTTCTTATCTAACCCCAGCTTTCTGTCTTTTAACTGGGCATTTCCACTGCCTTCTCATGCTGATCTTTTAGAGGAAGAGGAGCCATCCAGGTGATCTCAGCCCCTCTGAAGGGCTTTCCACCCTCGCTGGTACTGTCCCTGCTTTAGCAGTGTGTCCCATTACCAGGTTTAAGCAACACCCAGATTTTTCCACTCCTGGCTTTTATTCTTCTTTCTTTGCTGTCATTACAATGGGTGCACCCAAAGGCAAGGTGCAGAGAAGAAGGGACCATACTCTTTCAGCAGTGCACAGCAATACAAGAAGAAGCAGCAGACATAAACCACAGGAGATATTCCAATACAGCAAGAAGGGGGGGAAAGGGATTTATCATGGGTGTGGTGGAACACTGGACCAAATGTTGAAGGAAGGCCTGGAGTCTTGATCCTTGCAGGTGTTCACTCTTGCCCAGACACAACATCTGTAGCCTGATGCACTCCCCAGCTGGCCCTGCTCTGAGCAGGGGTTTGGCCCAGGTGATCTGAGGTGACTCCCAGCCTGATCTGTGATTCTGTAATGGCCCTTACTGAAGGCCACATACAGACACACACGTCTGGGGTCTGTAAGAGGATCACAGACAGGCTCCTACTGCCTGTGTGCGAGCTCCACAGACCACGTGGAGGTGGGTTTGAGACAACTGAAAAAAACATCCATGTCAGACAAGTCCAGCAGGAACAATTCACTTGGATCCATTTTGGTTTTCTAAAGATACATCACACTTGAGCTCAATTCTTGGGATGCACAAGTATGACAAGTGCTCAACCCAAAATGCTATTTTCTGTAGTGGAATACGAGGATCTCTGCAATTTGAAACAATGCAGCCCCTTGAATGTGCATATCCAAAAGACATGTTCCATTGGATACCTTTGCATTGATAAACAGTATTGCAAGTTTAAGGCACAACTTGACTGCAATTTGCCACGTTCTGCTCTGCTCATAATCTCCCCTTTAGCGACCTCGTTAATGACCTTCCTCACACACAGCCATACTTTGCAAAGGCTGTAACCATTGGATCTGTATTTTACTCAGGGTCTGTTACCATCTTCCCTGCTGTGCCCTGGAGCAGAGCAAGAAAGAATCACGGTGGATAGAGACAAGACCAACATTACAGAGTAGAGCCCAAACAATCACCTACCAAAAGGCAAAACATTTAATTTTTATTCTTTTTAAAGGGACAGGTGAAATGGAAGGTTGCTGAGTTGGCTTTTTTTCTCCTCAGAATCAAAAACAATGTCCAAGCAAGACTGTCCTTGGAAGGGAAAAAGCAGAAACTAATTAATGAGAAAACAGATAGGAACTTGAAATACAACACAAACTCTCCTGCCTCTCTCTCTGACTCGTGGCCACTTATCTCTTATGTCCCCATATAAGATACAAAGCAAATGTCCTCTCCTTGCAGTGCTTTCTTTCCACCTGGTGAGAGGCACAGCCCTGAAGTACCTAAAGTTTCAGTTAGTATTTTAAGCTAGTTTGGAAATATGTCAGGGGATTTCATGTGTATAATATTAATACCTCCCACTGCAATTAGACTCTGCTACTGATAGAGAAACAGACTGCATCAACATTGCTTTTTTTGCTAAAGTGCTGCTGTAGTTTCAGTTCATCCCACAAATGTGGCATTGTCTCCTAAGATTACATTACTAATTGCAGCTAATACACCCAAGCCCAGATGAATGCAACTTTGATCTGAGTAGCACCCCTACGCAATCCCTCTGGCATGCAAATGGCAATTACAAAACACAGCTCAAATACAGCTTGAAAGGAAAAAAGTAAGGCCAATTTATTTAGTGCCCCTAGACTAAACAAGGTCCTTATTACAGTGCCAGATTATGATTGACTGAGATTTACTCACAAAACATTTCCCACTGAGAGTGTGCGACAAACTGCAATTATTACTAGTCCAGTTGGCTTAAAAGAAAAAAAAAGAAAAAAAAAAAAAACACAACCAAAAAAATCCATCTTAACTTCAGTTTTGGCTGGGCTGCCTGACAGAGATCAGCTGCCAACTACAGCAGCATAGCAGGCTGAAGGGAGTAGGTGTGGGGGTACGAAAACCAGAATAATATGGGGTGGGTGGCAAGGAGCAAGGAAGGAAAGAATGAGAGAGGGGAGAGGGAATGTCATTGAATAGGACAAGGGAAAAGGAGAAAATAAGAGAGGTTAAAGGAATATAAGGACACAGAAAGCAAGCATGGAAAAGTAAAACACAGATGTGAGAAAATGAAGGAAATTGAGAAAGAAAGCAGAGCAGACAAGTAAAAAAAAGATAAAATAGAAGGACTAGCCAGAGATAGTTCTCGAAAACTTGCCCCGGACTAGTTCACAAGGGCAAGAGCTGGACCACATGCTTGCAGCTTTTGGAAGGAGTTGGTTTGGGCTTCTTGTGCTGCAATGAAGCACGTGGAATCTTCCTTTCTCATATTAAATTGCTACAGGCATGAGTTCAAGTGCAGAGCTCTCCTCAGCACGGCTGGAGGAGAAAGCGCTCGCCACGTGGCACCTAGTCCTGGATGCTTTGTGTGTAAGCTCTGCCACAGAAACCTGACTGAGAAAAGACTTGCTTTAGGAAAAAAGAAATGCAGGGCCAGTAATTTAGCAGTACCCTGTGACAACACTAGAGAGCAAGGCAGACATACACATGAAGCAGACAAAGTCTGTTAAAGGTAAAAAAAATACCAGAGGACCTTCTCCACTGCACAAAACCAGAGATAAGCATTTCTACACACTACAGAGTCACAAGGGAATCACAAGCCAAAACAAAAAGTTCTTCTCTATTGTCAGTGAGGAAAATAAGTCATCCCAGACCTCTGGTTGATATATCAAAATATAGCTGATCTGGATAAGAAAAACTGATATTTAATTGCAAAAAAAGCAAAGTGATCTGAAGCCATTTACAAAAGTTTGCTCATTTGAAGAGACACCAGAACTGGGTTTAGAAGATGAAAAAGTTATCTTGCTTTCCAAAAAAGAAAAACAAACAAACAAAACCAGCAAAATAAAGAGTGACTATGTCAGAAAGACTGAATTCAACAAAGTAGGCAGATAAATTTTTTTTTTGTCTTAGCATGGAGAGTGCTGCAGAGGCAGCACCTTACTCTTTAGCTCTGATTTACTCTCTCTTTTAATTCAAATCCCATTTCTATGACTTAGCACCCACATTTAGACACACAAAGATAAAGTCTGCAAGTTTCAAACAAAATGCATCTTTAACCCATGCAAATAGATTAGTTAGTCAAACATTAATTACAAGGCACCTAAAATTCTCATTTGTAGTAAGAAAAATAATGCAGATAGCACAAAAATCTTTATTAAATTCAAGCTGAGCAAAAACCATTTCAGTAGCAACTAAATGACGTTTTTAAGCAGGAGGCAGGACAAAACTTCACAGGAGCATAAAATCCTTCTGCTGACTCATCCCAAGCCTACCTATTGAAAACCTGCATAAATATTCGTGGTAATTACTACATAATCACTAAGTCATGCTGGCATGTGGGACTAATTTGTTTTAAGAGAGATGAAAAATGTGAATTGTCTCTTCAAGCAAGAGACATGGGCAGGAAACCCTAAGGGAAGGAGTTCAGATTCTTGTTTGTGTGCATTATTGTTTTCAAGTTGAATCAGTCAAGTCAAGCTCACAGAGCAGGTCTGACTGCACAATAATCTGTCTCCTCTGAGTGCTTTGGAGCAGTAAGGAAGATTTCTAACTATTTCAGTCCTCACTCAGGACATCTTCTTCTTACAACTGTTAAAAAACCACCCCACAAACAAACCGAAAGAACAAACAGGAAATAATATGAATACCTTAATAACGGAATTCCTGAAGTCCAAGGTGCTCTTACATAAACTTATGTAGAGTTTCCAAGATAAAAGAAATTTCTACCTTTAAGCTATAATCTTATAGGACACCTTATAAACAGTTTGTGCTTGTATTAACTAGTTTTAAGACATTGTTGACAGACAGAAGGTGTGTATATCAAACTTTGCCAGATGGGTCTAACCTATATAACTTAAACTCCCTTCCCCTTCCCCTGCTGTTCTAAGAAACCTTCCCAAAAAGAAGCAGCATAGGCTTTAAGCTTACTTTTTCCCCTAAATAAGAGAAGATTCACTATATGAGGTAACGCACTGAACTGAGTCCATCAGAGCAAAATCAAGCAATGTTAACATAAACATGTTGATTTTGCCATGCACTGAAATTTTAATAAGAACAGGATGACTGGTGATGGCACTGAACTGAAGAGCACTGGTTTGAGCTCTCTGCTGTCATGAAAGCAGGGATAGTGAGCTTGAGCAAGGAAATTAATGAATCTCCATCTGTAAAAGGAAGGTAACTATTGACTTAGATTTGTCCTTTCAGTTCTTGAAAGAGGAAATCTTCAAAGACCATGACATCCTGTGTGCAGACAGTCACAAAGACACTAGGTAGCTGGAAGGTCAGGGTTTGACTGAAAACTGTTTTGAGAAGCATCTCTCTCTTGAAATAAGGCACCCAAGACAGAAGGACTGTAATGTCAATAATGAGCACTGCATTCATGTGGTTGCATTTCCCTGAGCCAAAAGCAAATGTTTCTGCAAAATATGCAATTAACAAGATGCTAAAATTGTTCTGTGGCTATGAAAGTGCTCAGAGACATTCATTTTTAGCTCTCAAATTATTTGGGTAGGCTTTTTAAGTGACTGCACAAACACAGTCATTGTCAGCTTCAGATTGGTGTGCCACTTTATTACTATGCCTGTAAATCGCCTGGAGCACTCAGATTCCCTCTCATCAGCACTGGCCAAGCAGTCAAGATCTTGTCAGCAGCAGCAGCTTCGCAGCTGCACAGAGCCCTCAGATGCAGCCAAAGCAGAGAAGGTCTGGAAGGGGCAGAGGAGGGTGCTGGGTGCCCAGGCAGCCACGGAGCAGGGGCTGCTCAGTGCCATACAAACAGTCCTGGGACCAGAGCTTACAGAACAAGACTCTCCATCTCAGCTGCTCAGGAGGGAGGTCACCAAGCACCTGAATTTGGCATTAAAAGCTAGCTGTATCACAGAATGAGAACGTGGTCTGTGAGGTGAATATGGTGTTTGGCACTCAAGAGCACCAAGGTGCTTGACCTACTCCTAACTGAGTAGGATCCATGGAACTTTATGTATTCCTTCCTGAGCCTAAAACTGATTACCCCAGGACATTAGGAAGATGAAGGGAGATGTTTTACTGATCCCCCGGTAAATTATAAGCACTTGGATTGTTTTCATGGTCTTTGCCTGTGTGCAGGCAGCTCTGAGGCTTGCAGCCACCCCAGCTGCAGAGTTCAGCAGGCTGCACTAGGTGTTCATGCTTTCTGTGGGGCAGCTGGTCTCCAGCTCAATGCTTAACACAGACACCTGAGGATGTCTTTTCCAGTGCCTTTTCTGAGGACTCCTATCCAATGAATGTTTCACATAAAATAGGGAGCTTTGATTAGGAAAGGTAAGCAAGCCCTGGGACTGTCTCCTCCCAGTGAAGGAGCCTGGGTCATCAGCCCACGTGCATTTTTGCTATATCATTGCTTCATGAAATTACTGGCATTAATGAAATTACCTCTCTGAAGATCTCTAACCATCATATTTTGTAATAATGAGGAAAGATAGCAGCAAGTGTTTTTTTGGACAGTGGTTACAGGGTTAAACAGATCTGGAAACTCAACTGAAAGAAATGGCTTTTTTCCCTGTAAGAATGAAATTACATCTCCAAACCTAAGTAATGAGGAGTCTTATGTTTGCTAGCCAGCATGTTAACTATCATAGCTCTTCTTCTGAGAGTCCTGGACATCTTCTTAGATGTTTAGATCAAAGCTCAGCTTTGTTCATGGCTGTAGTCATACACCAGAACTGCCTGGTGCCAGGCTGTAACACCCAGCAGGTTCTCAGGGAATGATCTAACACAAAGTCCTGCTGAGCCACACATAAACTCCTTTTAAAACCCAGCTATTGTTACAGCACATAATTCATCTTTTACCACCGCTTTTTTGCGTCTGTCTGGGGACTCCTGAGAATAATGCTTTAAAAAGAGCAGAAGCTCCAAATTTCCTCCAGGTCCCTGGGAATTTCTCTTGTAATTTAGTTCTTCCTCTAGGGTGAGAAGTCTTCTCTGCTCATAAGTACATATGATAAACATATATTTATCATATCCTCTTAAATCACTTTTTCAGTGATCTTGTCACAGAACATAAAGAAAATTATTTTTAGGAACATCATGCAAAATTCAGCTTTGCTAAAAGCTGTGTGAAAAGAGTGCCTCTGTGAAAAAGAAAGTTTGCACATGATGTTTTTATTCCATATCTCCCCATCCCTTCCAATCTATACCAATTATTCAGCCCCAGAAAATACTAAAACTTTTCCTTGATTGTCCAACTCCTGCTTGGTACAGGCCCTGTCAGCTATTTCCTGACAATTGCCTTTCAAAGGGCCACCTGGCCCAGCTGCAGGTAATGCACAGCTAATACCCAAGCAGAGGAGTTCCTGCAGCTTGATGCAAATCGTTCCTGACTGCTTCACCCTGCAACAGACCCAGCTACCAAGGCACGGCAGGGCTGCGTTTGCACCCTGGGGCGGCTGGTTCCAGGTGTGCTCCATACCCCTACAACTGAAAGCAAACTGCACTCTCCTGCTGCCACAGGGGTCAAGAAGAACTCACTGGGATATAAATGGTTGTGTGCTGCTCGGCAGCTTTTGACTGCAGCTCCAGCTGCAGGAATTCCAGCACGCCCGGTACGGCAGCACTCAGCCACAGCGAGACTTCAGTCAGGCCACCATTGTCCACTGCTAGTCTCCACTCCCTGCTAGATTTTTGCACTGGCCTTGTGGTGAGCAGGCCAAGGGTAAGCAGGTCCTGCTGGTCACTCCTGGGCTGTCCAGTCACCAGATCAACATGTGGATGGAAAACAGGGAGTCTCAATTGGTGCAATATTGTTGACAGTGCATTGTCATGGTAGGAACAGGAATCTGCTCTTCTTTAAACACAGCAACCAAACCACAGACATATCATCTGAGAGACCAGGTGATCTAGACAGCTATTTAATATTCTCTGTACTCAAGGCATCATACTGTGCACCCAGCAGTACCCTCTTGGACCTTTGAAGTACTCTCTCCTGAAGCAGTCTATGTTAATGATGCACAGAGACTTCAGGCCAGTCAGAGGAGGATGCTTTTGCCACTCATTCCCAGTTAAACTTACCTCAGCCTACAAACCAGGCAGTTTTGGGATCTTCCTGTCACTCAAGAACTGCAGATGGATTCTGCCCCTTTATAGTCTGATGGCACTAGGGTACACTGTGTGCTGGTGTCCACTAGAGCTTTACACTCCTGCGGGGCCAATGAGCCAGGCCATCTGACCCCCACAGTCCAGTAAACCCAGCTGCCCCTTTTCTCCACCTGGACAAAGGCAGGGCCCCCTCTATTCCTGGTTGGATTCTTCATTACTCAGTATTTGTAAGTGCAAAACAGAAGCCTCTTTTTTCAGGGTCAAAGCTACAATCAGCCTTTTCACTCTACTCAACAGACACTGGAGCAGTACTTTTCCTGGATGGATGCTTTTGGACAGTTATTTTCCTTTCAGTTCCTATATCCAAATTTCTAGCCTCCAGGTAGGTTGACCATCCCAGTTCCTCATGGTCACACAGGAAGAACAACAGCATCATACTTGGTGTGCAACACTGGTACCCTTTCTCTTGAACAGATCAAGGCAGACTCGTCATAGCTGGGGCCTTGGTAGGAGTGTGAGAGGGTGACCCACACTCCTGAGCTTGCTCAGATATTTTTCTGGTCAGTCTGTCCATGGCTGAGACACAACCCCATGTGGGAAGAGAGATAATCTTCACTCTCTCAAAGCTGTCTGGCCAGCTTGTCTGTAGTCGGTGCCACCGAGTCTGTCCAGACGTTATCGCCAGGGTGTGGGGGACAACACTGGGGCATTTTGTGCAGCTTTCACCACACAGGCCACATGGCCCAGATTTCATGTGGGTCTTTGGATGCTGGTCATCATGCAGGTTATTATAGATCACCCTCAACCTGGTTAATTCACTCAGACACTGGATACTTCCCCCAATGTTGGTCCACTTGTTTCAAGAACATGCAAATCCTTCCATGAAGGGACACCTGTCCTTCACAGTCATTTGACCTTTTTGAGAACAATTGTGAGGGGGTTTTTGTCCACCTTAGCAAACCTAACACAGCTTTTTATAGCTGCAACTGCTGACTCAGCATAGTAGCTAAGCATTTAGTATCTGGCACAGAGGCACTGGGAAAAGGAAGATGCACCCATTTGCTCTGTTTATTTTTGAAAGCTTCCTCATTATCGTTGTTTTTGTGGGTTCAAGCTCTATAGGCCTGTCAGGAGATAAAGATGCCTTTCCTAGCTGCTGAAGCCAGTCTCCAACATCTGCCCTGTCCAGAGGGAAAGAAAGCTATGTTAAAAGAAGAAAAAAAGCCACCACAATTGTTAGCTATTTGCTAGTATGTTTAGCAATGAGATCAGAGCGGTCAGGACGAAGAAAAGTTTGCTCAGTTCTGATTAAGAGAACCAAAAACTTCTGGCACATAGGTTTTCATCTTACAGTAAATCAAAGGCATCTCTTATGAACAAAGCCCTTTTCATATTTTACAAACTATAAAACACTCCAGTGGGTGTTTACTTGCAAATGACAAAAGGAATGACACGCAAATTTCACAGTACATTGAAAAACACTGGTCAGAAGTTAGTTTATATTTAAAAGCAGTTATTGTAAACTCGATTGTATAACATGCTGATCTTTAACAGCAAACATCTGTTTATTCCTCTCAGACATGTATTTTCCCACTTTTCTTCTAACAAAGTGCTTTGAATACTGGGGAACAAAAGTGTCTCCATGCCATGTTCAATCTACATGCACATAAAGTCATTGTGTGAGCATTTTCCAGGAACATTGCATGACAATTCATGTGGTTTTACTACCAACAATCTACCCCAGAGCTGAGAGGGATGTCTGCCACACAGCATAGGTAAACAGAGCTTCCTTTTCATGTCTGTGCTTCAAAAGGCTGTCCTTCCAACTATTCCAAGTTGTCTGTGACCTTTGGAATATTGTCTACAAAAATTATGAGAAACATTTGCTTCTAGACCTGTCTCTTTAGGCTGAAAATCAACATTGATTGCCAGCAAGTGACCAGCCAGGATCTGCACAGGAAGGATTGCCACTGAGTTGCATATCTGAAGACCAAAAGTTTAAATGTCCATATTAACAAATGCTCATGTCACCTTCTATGATGGTGATGGTAGGTTTAAAACTATAATTAATCTAACAAGTTCCACTGAAACCTGGAAAATAGAGCAAAGCCCAGGTAGGGCTCCTCCTTCTCAGAATTAGATCAAGAACCTGGAGCGAGCTATCTGGTGGGTGTAATTGTGATACTTTCAAATTAAAATCAATCAAGCAAACAAAATACAAACAAACTGTAGGGAAATTGCCCTTTGCAAATTTTACTCACCCCCTTCATTGACCATTCCTGATTTCGGTGGAATGTATTCAGGCTGCATTGAGATTGATACAATAATTGGGATATAATAATTAGGACACTGTTCTGTGCAGAAGAGAAACCTGCAGCAGGTCATCAGCAGCTGTGAGAGCTGGGAACAGGAAAAGCAACAAGTTTAGTCCTCGAGGGAGGAGGAGGAGCCACATGTTATTCAAAAGCCATGTGAATGGAGGAGTAGATGCCACAGTCAGGGGAGGCTCTTCCAGCTTCCAGCCACAGGAATGGCTGCAGGCAGGGCTCCCCACACCTCCGTGTCCTGAGCCAGGTCGGTTTGGGCACCTCACTGCAATAAGAAAATAGCTGCATCCCTGCTGACTTTTCCCTGGGGAAGAGAAAGGGACAAGTGTGGCTGCCATCACGACATAGTAGGTCTCATCTCACTCGTTAGGCAAAGAGTTAAATTTCTGCTGGCTGCCACATGTTCCCTCTCTCAGCAGTGGAGCCTGTAGTTGGAGCAACTGCTCTGTTTGGTGGTTGTTTTTCTGTTTGTTTAGGATGGGGAGAATCATGCTGTGGAAGTGCCTGTTTCTCTCCTGTAGTTAGAGATAGCATCTGGAACATTCTCTCAGCTGCAAACATCTGCACTGGTCAGATGGGATCCTTTTGAAGCAAATGGTCAGGAAGGGCAAGCTCAGAGCATTTGGGTGACTTGCCTGGGAACCTAAGCAGATCTTTCCAGCAGGTATGAACCATGGGGCTGGGGAGGGCTTAAATGTTTCTGGGAAACAACATGGTTTGGATTTTACTTGACAGAAGAGTCACTAAGCAATGTTTATTCTCTGGTCTGCATCATCAGTAGTGTCTATTATGTCATTCACCCTGACAATGCCATTTCTAATGGAGTCTGCTGGACTGATGCTGGCTGGATGCCAGGTGTCCCCCAAGGCCACTCCATAACTCCCCTTCCTCAACTGGGCAAGAAAATACAAGGAAAAATGGTGGGTCAAGACAAGGACAAGGAGAGATCACTCACCTGTTACCCTCACAGGCAACACAGACTCCACTGGGGAAATCAGTTTACTTTATCACCAATCAGATCAGAGTAGGATAATGAGAAATAAAACCAAAACTTAAAATCTCCTTCCCTCATCCTTCTCTTCTTCCTGGCCTTAATCTCCCCAGTTTTCTACCTCCTTCCAGGCAGCACAAGGGAGATGGGGAATGGAGAGTTGAGGTCTGTTCATCACATGTTGTCCCTGCCACTCCTTCCACCTCAGGGGCAAGACTCCTCACATTCTTCCCCTGCTCCAGTGTGGGGTCCCTCCTGCATGAGACACTCCTCCATGAGCTTCTCCAACCTGAGTCCTTCCTATAGGCTGCAGTTCTTTGCAAATTGCTACAGCATCTGTATTCCACAGACTGCAGTCTTCAGGAACAGACTATTCCAGCACAGGTCCCCTGCAGGGTCACAATTCCTGCCAGGAACTCTGTTCCAGTGTGGACTGCTGTCTCCATGGGTCCACAGCTACTGTTAGGGCCTTGCTGCAGCATGAGCTTCTCTTGGGGTCACCATGGCCTCCCAGCTTCCAGAACCTTGCCATGCAGACCCAATACATGGAGACGTGGAATGGCACAAGCAGCGGAAGAAGTGCAAAATTCGGGCAAAGGGACTGGTGGGAGGCCAGGCTTGGGAGCTGCTGGGGTGTGTGCTGGCTGAGAAGGCAGATCACCCTGGAGCAGGGGGCTTCCACGTGATCCCAGCCATTTCTGCTTTCTGGAGAGAACCTCATCCAGAGCGATACAACTGTAGCTGCACAGGATGAAAACTCAGGACATTTCCAGAACTGTTTGTCAGTGAATTCAATTTCTCCTAGCTCTAAGAATGCATCAGAGAAATCTACCATAGCAGGGTCACAGGAGACACAAACCTCATCTGTACAAGTTTTTCAGATGTATTTTCTCTGAAAAATATCAGCTGTGGTCTTGAAATTCCACCTCTTAACCACACACGTGTATTTTTTAAGACTAAGTGATAACGAAATGTACACAAACTCGAGTACTGACGGGATACTCTTAATCTAATGACAATGCCCACTGGTATCAGTGAAAGCCTCTGTCAGTGAGACTAGACACTGCAAAGCAGATGATGTGCTTACTCTGAAATGTCACTCTGACCCTGCCATTCATTTCAGTGTACTTGTGCTCAAATCTTGTGCAGTCTTGATAGAACAGTGTCTGGGCCCACCCAAGGGTAGGCTGATTGTGCCCTGGCTGAGACTGAGATTGTGTTAAGTATGTGCAAACATATAGTCAACAAAATTGGCATCTGAAGTCCACGGCAGCACACCCTGTAAAATGTGAAACAGGTTTCTTCTAACACATGCACCCCACAGAAACCACACCATGGGAAAAATTTTATACCTCAGTCTCATCTCAACACAGCCAACATGCTGAGTGGGTATCTACCCAAACTGAAGTTAAGAAGTGATCTACCCTCAGCAGTTCAAATGGACTAAGAAGATCCCTTCTCAGATGAAGGCACATGCTAATCCAACCAGCAAAGTCCTTTGTCTCTGCAGACCTACCCATTTCATGTTCTTGTCCATGAGAATCCAGCTCATCAATCTTATTTTTCTGCTGCATTCTGATGTCTTGTTCTGTTGGCACTCTATCAGAGTGTGATCCTGACTACTTTCCCTCTTTTCACAACGTGCAGGTTCAGGTACAATATTAAATGTTTTTGTCTGCTGTCTTTGTTAAAACAAATTATTTTTTGCTACTTGTTATGGAAATGTCCGAAAGCTAAACATAGCTGGAAAGGTTGACAAACAACTTGTTTGTGAATAAAGAGATCTATAAATATGTAAACAAAGAATGGGATAAAATATGTGATCACAAAAGTTAATTCTAAAAAAATTACTTGCTTGACTTCCTAGGTGACCACTAGATTGAAGAGTACATGTTGTAACATTTAGAAAACACACACTGGGGACAGACAAGGTTTTCCATTTGTTTGTTTTGTCTGTTAAAATTATACTGTGGTTTCTGAATCATAAATCATGGAGTGGAGCTGGAGCTGCATTAGCTGTGCTACACAACCTCCCTCTTGCACACAAAGTCCATTTAATCCATTTGTATCCTGTAGTGAAGTTAATATGTCCACCTGCGTATCCTTCAGTCGGTAAACACAGAGCAGGTGAAATCAGGAGGAAACTTAAATGAGATCAAAAGATATGTTCAAAAGAAGGGCTGAAGCCATCTGGAATCCCTCAGAGCTGCCAGCTACACAAACGAGACCTGCTGGCATCCTAAGTGGAATTTCTTGCTTCTCTTTCTTCTGAAGCTGGAGGAAGTTCAAATGAACTCTGGGAGAACAGTTGGCACTTTCTTCCTGAGGAGGCTCATTGTTCAGAGAGGTGAGATCAGACACGTGTTTCAAGGACACCCAGATTTGGACCCTGAAATGTTACTGCTTTTATTTAGGGAGCTCTTTGACACAGGAAAAAAAAAAAAAAAGAGAAAGAAAAAAAGAGAGAGAAAAAAGAAAAAAGAAAGAAAAAAAGAAAAAAACAGTGTATTAATCTCTGTTTTTCCATTGTTCCTTAATACATTTTGACTTGTCCTACATCTTTCTTTAACTGAAGCAGAACGAATCTAGGAAGCCCACAGGAAAATTTGTTTGGCTCTTGCTTTGGAAAGACTCTTTATTTAAAAGAAGCAAAATAAACAAAATAAGTCCCAGGACTTTGATTTCAGAGAAACTAGTCTGGCTACATATTAAGTATGAAAGCTATGGATTGCCCTGCCATGATTGGAATAATATGTGCAAATCCATGACAGAATGAACAGGATTCGAACTCTGAAGTAAATAAATATGCATCTTTAGTCCTAAAGTCAAAACTACAATTTCAGGGAGTCATGTACTTCAAACAAACATCCAGCAAAATTTACATATCATGAAGGAACGCTGTGCTCCTCCTCCTCCTCGCTTCCAAAACAGGGTTGGAAAAGGAATGATTAATGCAATATATTTAACACAGTTCTGGCTTGGCTTCAGCTATAAACTTTAGGTGAACTGAGTATCTGAAACTGTATCTTGAACACTGCATTCAGAAAGATGCACCCCTTGGAAACAGGGGAATCCCTTGGAAACAGAATGTATTCCAGTGGGGGCATTTCTTGTTTTGGGTAAGGAGCAGGACAGTTCACAGAAGTCTTGGGTAGAAGAGGGGAGTTGGCTGTTCCTGATGGACTGCCAAAGGATGGCAAAAAGATTTTCAAGTTTGTCTTTTCATCTAAATACTGAGACACTCCAAATCCAAGAGCGATCTTAGGTACTTCTATACTTAATTTTGACTATATAAGAATGCTCTACCTTTGCCCTAAAATTTGCCCCTCTTTCATGCTGTCTGGATGTGAGACACACCCCCTCAACCCACAATATGTATCTTTCAGAGATGATAACCCAGGCTGGCATATCCCTAGATTATGGCCAAAAATGGCATAGCAGGGTCTGTGCCTGTTCAGCCTGTGCCTACAAGATCTACCACAGTGCTTGCTGATGGTGGCACATGGCTGATGCTGAATCCAAAACTGGACTCCAAAAGGCACCACAGAACACAGAAGTACCATGACTGTGGGCAGCAGAACAAGTCACAAAATATAGACCTCCAGCCTGCTCCTGTGGAGAGTGTAAATGTAGTCTTTAGTCTGCATTTACTTTGGCCTCAGGATATATAGGCTGATACTTGCATGGGGTATTAGAAAATGTTTTATTGTAACAGCATCTTGGAGACTCTCTCACATTTTGAGAGAGTTCATAAAGCAAAGCAAAGTTAAAAAATTGTTTCATGTCTCCAGGAGAAACTGAAGTACATATATTTCTATCATAACTGGAGCCCACCATAACCTCTGTGTGCTGAGCAGTTTTTCATAGCCTAGGAAGAAATAATTTTAGAAACCCAGGAAGAGAGTATCAATCTCACACAATCCTAGAAAAACAGATGCCTTCCTCTTCAGAACTCATGCTATAAATCCACATAGACTTTCACAGAGATCCTAAACATGCTTCAGCAGCAGACTGAATTTTGAAAAAACTTCTTGCTGCTCTTGAGTCTCTCCAGTACTGCAGGATCCTTTCTGATTTTAAATAGAAAATCTATATGCACCATAGGCATTCATTTGACTGTTCAGAAATTGTCTCACTGAAAACAAAGAAATTTCCAGAAAAGCAAGTCCTTCAGCAAGTTTTCCAGTTCCCACTACTAAAAACATGGATAATCAAAAGAAGGGACCTCATCCTTTGATGTTCTGTAACAGACAAACTAGTAAAAATTCAGAATCCAGGAGGGAATGAACAGCATTTGGGTTAATAAGCCAGGGATCCCATGGAGCAGTGGAGTGGCTGCAGCAGGGGCAATCAGCCACACCTGCAGGGAAACTGTAGCAGGTGAAGTGCACGTGAGCATGGCTGAGGTGAGATGCTGTGGATGAAACCCAGACACTGGCATCAGCCACACATCAATTAATTCTCTAGTGCTCTCCTGCTCACTGAGATGTAACAGTCCTTTCTGGTTTGGGACTTTAATGTTTTTAACTTCAGTGTTTAATGTTAAGAAGGGTATAAATATTTTGTTCTCTACTTTTTGCTGTGAGAGGAGGAGGTCCACTGGCTGCAGTTCAGATTTCACCTCCAGGTAAAGGGTCCTCCCTTCATGTATTTAGGTACTGGCTGGGTTGGCTCCAGCCAGTGGCCAAATACCCACATAGCCCCTTGCTCACTCCCCTCCCCCAAGGGATGGGGAGAAAAATCAGAGGAAGACAAGAAGACTCATGGATGGAGAAAAAAGACAGTCTGGTAAGTGAAGCACAGGCTGCATTTGCCAGCAGAGCAGTAACCTACAGAATGATGACTGAGTCCCACCAGATTAATCTGCAGTGCTCAGGAAGGAGAAAATCAGAATTTCAAGGATCTCAAATGGCAAGTACGAGGTTTTCCTTTGTTTCTGAGAATCATAGGCAATATCTGAGTTCAAGCATTACATCCAGCATGGTGAGGATTTAAATTTAGCCCTCCTGTTTACACAAAGACCATTAACAGAAGTTAATGTGTGATAGCTTAGGAGCCAGTAGTCCTGATTTCGTTACCTTTGTTCTGTGTAACTAGAACAGAGTCCAAGCTACACACATCCTTGGGGCTTGACAAGGGCCAACTTTAGGCCAAGCTGAAAACAATTGACTGAAGTCAGTTGGGAGATGACTCTAAGAAGAAAAATGTTAATTAGGAGATATTTAAGAATATTTCACTAGATGCTAAGAAAGCCACAATGCCACAATTGGAAAAGAAGGCTCTGATGGTTACAAAATAACATGACTTAGTAGGAGTGCAAAATAAGCTAAAAGCATGAGAGAAAGAGAGAGAGAAAGAGAGAGAGAAAGAGAGAAAGAAAGAGAGAAAGAGAGAAAGAAAGAAAGAAAGAGAGAAAGAAAGAAAGAAAGAAAGAAAGAAAGAAAGAAAGAAAGAAAGAAAGAAAGAAAGAAAGAAAGAAAGAAAGAAAGAAAGAAAGAAAGAAAGAAAGAAAGAAAGAAAGAAAGAAAGAAAGAAAGAAAGAAAGAACAGACATGAATAACAGGATGAATTGATAACAATTAGTGCAGCTTAGGAATAAAAAGGTAATAAGAGAAACAAAGACACACAGCTAGAATTTTATGGGTGGCATGTGTAAGAACAAAGAGAAAGGACTTTCTTTAGACCAAATAGACCAAAACAAAGAAGCCTGATGATGGTGCTGGTTTATTACTGAAGGGAAGTGGTGGAGCTGCTGTCACAGAGGACAGTGATTTATTTGGGAAAACAGCCCATGGAGAGCAATTTTTCCCAACCCTTTCACAAACACTTGAGCTTGAAGACTTAAATCCTCACATATCTGGACTTTAATCTTTCTGTATCTTTTCTTGTCTCTGTTTTCCCTTTCTACACTTAACCAGTCATGCTTGGTACTTTTCCACTTTCCACCTCAGTCTCGTGCCGTAGGTTGCTGACAGGAAATCCAAACACAAGGCTAACTCCTTGCCCTATTCTTGCAGCCTTCATACAACTTTCCTGCCTTTGGAAGGCTGAGCTGAGTTCAGCCAGCACCCTTTTATAGAAAACTAACCTCTTGGCAAGTGTCTGCTAACATCATTTCTTGCTTAGCTTCAGCTTATGCCAGGAGAGCTCCACAGATCCATTTGGGATTCCTCTGAGGGTGTATAGCCCAGGATGTATCCCTTGCTTTGGAGAAGGTACCATCTGTAATACTGACCCAGACAGGCTAGCAGAAAACAGATCCTGACACAGGTTTTTAGATCCCAAGGCTGCAAGACCACTGCATTGCTCTGTATTACTAACAATTGATTGAGGTGCCATACCAGTGCCAAGAGGACATGCAATTGCATAAATTAACTGGAAACTGGATAAATTACGTAGAAATGAAGGTAGAAACCACTCTCAAATGACTGTGCTGTACTGCAAGGTCCTGTATGCAACCTTGCTCTAGTTAAAGTTTTTTCAGTGATGACCAAAAGAAAGAAAATGGGAGATGGAGAACCTCAGAAACCACACTCACTGACTGAGGGGCACCATCTGAGTCCCATGGGCAGTAGCTGGATGTTACCTCCTCTGCAAGTCAGTGTTGTGGGTACTCTTCCTTCCCACAAAGTCCTGTAGGAATCTCCACACCTCCTAAACCCCAAGTTTCTAATTTCTGTGGCACAGCACAATTCATAGTGCAGAGGAGGGGGAAAAAGCCTGTTTGGTTGGTGAGACATGACCTCCCCAGGACACATTTACAGGGCTGGACCTCACACAGAGGCCAGCCACAGGAATTCTCATGCTCCCTTGGCAGAGGACACAGATTTGAGCACAGATCCCTGCACCTCATAAGACTGTGGGCTTCTCTCAGGCTCTCCTGCTGAAACAGTTTCCTTTTGCTTAAAGTAATTAAGTAATTTCCTGGACAGGACTAAAAATGTGGAGATTCAGTGATGAACTGTGAGAATAACTAAGGCAGAGAAAGATTAGATTAAGGCAGAGAAAACTGAAATTGTATATGCATACCTACCTAGGCACATCTGCTATTAGAATTATTATTATTATTATTATTATTATTATTATTATTATTATTATTATTATTATTATTATTATTATTATTATTATTATTATTATTATCTCCTCCAAGATACTGTTAGTAATTTCTATTTAAATAAAATCAAGAAACAAGGCCCACAGTCCTATTAAACATGACAGACATCATGTGAAGGGATTGACCATGCCTGGAAACCAGGCTTTGCAGAAGAACAGGTCTGGGTTTATTTCCTCCTGTGTTCTGCTGTGGTTGGAGGCCTTGTAAGGTTGTCAAACAAAGAATCAGACAAGAATATCACAGTGATCTGTTCTAGTCTTATCAGATATGGTGGAGAATAACAAGAATTCACCTGGTGGTACCTTTCACTCAAGTAATCTCCCACAGACTTTTTAACATTTTATAGATTTTTAGATTTGCAGGATCCTACCTAGTTTACACTCAGAAATATTCCCAGCTATTTTCAGCTTCTCCCTTCCCTCCTCTCTCTGGCTGCTTCACTTTTTGTTCCAAGGACAGTACATTTCTTTGTTAAGGCTTTGAAATTTGGAACGAGCAGACAAAAGAAAAAATATCCATGGGTTTGGACTAAACCAAAAGAGAAAACTGAGCAGAACCTTGCCAGAATTATTGGACAATTTAAACAGATTACCTAGCTGGAGGTTCAGGGTGCCAAGGAAGGTAAGTAACATGGCTGGCTGTCTCCTTTTCAGTTGTCTAAATTGGAATCATAAATCACCACAGGTTAAAGAAAGCATTTCTGAAATTTTGGAGGGAAGAAGGAAGAGAGAACTATAGAAACTAGCCAATTTTTTACAGTTTAACAACAGCAAAGGTGTTCAAAACAGGTAATCTGAATTAAACACCAAAAAGGAAAATTGCTTTAAACTCACAAAAACACAGCCCATTGGCAAAGTCCAAATTAGCTCTGCTGTGCATGGAGTGGCAAAACCTCAGAAATGGTAGGTGCCACCCCAGAAATACATGGAATATATAAACCCTACTTTGAAAAGGGTCTTCTTGGACTGACAGTCCTAGGGGGGTTTTCAGTGGGGAAGAATGATTTTTAATTGCATCCTACACTTTTGGCATCTTCACAGCCATTGTTCACTCCAGCAGAAGTTCACTCTCCTCTGAAATGCAAAATGTGTCTGTTTTCTGAAACCTCAGGGATGGTGTGTAAGAGAAGTTGGTCAATAAGCCACACAACTAAGCCTGACTTCTCCCTTTCCAGTGACAGATGAACTTACTAATGTGGAAACATCATGGCCACATAACAGCCCCAGTGTTCACTAACAAGTAACAAAGAGCAAAGGACACTTTATGCCACTGGCATAATTCCCATACCCTGAAGGACCCAGAAAGCAATGAAGCAAAATTCTCTTATTAATTTCATATGATGATGCCTTCTCAAGTCCTCTCCTTTTCTACTGTGCCTGCAACTCCCCTTGAAATCAACAGAGAATACTTACCTCATAAAAGGCATAGCAAAAATCCCAAGCCAAAATCTATATTCTCTGGTGGATAATTTTGCCCTTAAGTCCTCAAATGTCCTGGCTTCCTATGTTTACAACAGTTTTATGACTAGGAAGGAACTTCATTTCTTCCAAAGTAAAACTTTCAACTGAATTTTAAAGAAAAAGGGGAAAGATTACAAAGAAAAGCACTATGGGGATGAGAAACTGACTAAATTGAGGGAAAATAGTTAAAGCTAGAAAATAAATAAACCTGAAACATTCCATTTTTAGACCATTCTATAAAATGTACATGTTGAAGGGCAGGGGTTTGAGCAGCAGATTTGTGCTGGGACATGCTCAGGAGAAGTTAACTCACATGAGGTATGGGACCATCCAGATACTGTGAAACAGGGGAAGATCATAACTAACATGCCAGAAGCATGGCTAAATGCAGAACTCTCAGAGATACGGCACATTTTACCATAAAATAACTATGGGTTTCTCAAAAGTAAATAAATACATATAAAATTGATACTTTTAGCTTTAGTACCCAAGCAACAAAATGTGTAGTTAATCAGACACTGGAAGGAACAAAATCCCACAGTTATTACAAAATTGTAAAAGTCTCTAAAATACAGTGCCATTTATGGACACTAGAGGTTACTAGCTTGTAACCCAAAAGGAATCTTCTTTTTGTTTTGAATTGATTGTTTTTGAAGAAAATAAGTGATGTTTATGGTTGTATTTGAGCCTGGAGATGACAGTGAAGGGATTCAACATTTTGTTGGCTTTGGCTCACTGTGTTATACTGAGCAAACAATTTAACTTCACTCTGCCACTGTCTTTTAAATGATAATCATCAGTAACTTCTATCTGTGCAAACTTCTGACTTTACCGTAAATCCTTTGGTTGTCACTTACAATCAGTATCAGGCTGGCCACATTTAAATGTCCCCTTTTTATCCTTCTTATGATGCCATGCTACTTCTACCTAAAGCAGGAACAGTAAGGATGGCAATCACAGTATACAGAGGTCTGGAGATTCTCCCTCTGTCCAATTCATACTTTCACAAAACAAACCAAAACATGACCAGTTAATTTTGTTGGTAGTGTTGTTGTTGTTGTTTACCTTTAGAGTAGCTGAGGTCATACCAATAACCATGAGTAACCCACTCAGTGGTGACTGACAGTGATGAAAAGAGCCTGAAACAATCTCCCTAGCAGATAGCTCTCCAGGAATATCTGTGTCTGCAAGAGGCACGGGCTGAAATAGAGCAGGCCAGAAACCACTCTGGTAAGGACTAGTTGTATCAAAGAAACAGCTGATTAGGCAATGGTGTAACAGCATGAGTGACCTTCCCTCATTCCTGCATCTTTCCTTCAGTGTCTTTGTCCTATCTATTGTTTTGTTACACTCTTACTATGCAGTATTTGATTAAGAGTTAGATTAGAGGTTTCTACCCACAGCTACTGTTAATGATAATGCAAGGAATGACAGAAAGTGGTAGAGGAGCCAAGATGGGCACAGAAGACAAGAGCTAGAAACTGAGAACAGGGAGAAAAGCTCATGGATAGAAAACATGCAAGAGAGAGCTCCATGGAACAGGGAGTTTGCTGCAAAGACAGCAGATTCCTTCAGGTGTTCAACCAAGAATGGCAGCTCCACCCTTGCCAGGAGACACAAGGAGAAGCAGGAAGAGAAAAGAGTGGAATATAGCAAATTTTCAAACAGATCTGTGTCAGGGGGAAGAAGTTTAATGACAGAATGTAAATTAATTAGCACAGTCCTGAGAGGTTAACCCAGGGATTCCCCAGCCCAGTCTTTGACACTGACCAATGATGCCAAAGAAGAAGTTTAAGAATAGGGTAAAAACACAGTGATATTGTCCTGATATATTCTCCAAGTGACCAGCAGCCCTGGAGACAAAGATGATGCCTTCCAACTAAGTCAGCTAAAGAAAGTGAGCCTACCTACAGGCTCTGCTGTAGAGATATCAAAAGTATTGTACTCCCAGAAATAATAGAGCTTTCAGAAGATACGTGTTTTGTAAGAGATAGAAACTTGAATTTTTTCTCTGAATCTGAGCTTTTGAATCAAATTGTGTGATGGGAATTACAATGGAAACCATAATGCCTTCCTAGGAAAGAGGGCACAATCTAAAAATGCCTCAAAACCCTCTTCCTTTTTAGCCCCATGTGACCTGGTCACTGTAGGTACCTGGTAAAATTTACTAAAAGAAAATCCAAGAACATTTGAATTTATATGGACTAGTGCTCAGAAAGGGAGGCATGGAAAGAACAGCTGTGCTGGTTTCTCTTCCAGCTGTGCTGGTTTCTCTTCCAGCTGTGGCTTGACACCTGAAGATGTAAGTGATGTGATGCAGTGCAAGGAGGCAACTTGAAGCAGCATAAGACAAGCCTGCCTGCTCAATGGGTGATCTGCCAGTTTTTCTTGGACCACAGGGTGGGAACTTCTGGTCTATCTCCCTCCTGAGGCTCCTTGCAGTTCATTCCCAGAACGTGTTATCTGAATCAAGTGGGAATCTGAGTCTGCTTTCTGGAGAAGGTCTCATCTTTGTCTTTTTGGGGTGCTTAGGAGACAGGTACCTCCCTAGAGAGGGGAGACAGAGAAGCTGTGCAGGAGTTCCAAGGCTCCATGCAGCAGGGAGCTACAATAGTCCTGAAAGTGGTAATGGGGGATGTTTGTCCTAGGAGCATCTTCAGATACCTGCCCTGGACAAAGAACCCCAAGGGGAAAAAACCAAACCCACTGGTTTATACATCTCTGAGGCGAGGTGCCTGGCAGGGCTCAATAGGCAAACAAAACAGAAATGTGGGAAAAAATGGAATAATTTGATTTTGGCCTTGCTTTTTTCTATGAGTATTCAGGTTTATTTTCTTTCCTTTCCATTTCTTCTACTGCCATGTTGCAGCAATCTTTCCTCATCTGCCCTACTCCCATCCCAGCCAAACCTTGTGGTGACCTTTCTCTTCTCCTGTCCCAGGGGTGTTCCTAACAGCCTGTTAATTAAGTAGAAACCCTGTGCTGACAAATTCCCTGCTGGTGCCATTGTGAAACACTGAATAGCATCAGAAACTTCTGCTGAACTGAGCAAATAGTTGGATCAAAATCAGAAAGCTTTCTGTTGAACCCAAGATGCCTGTGAGTGACAAAAAAAGGAAAAAAAAAGGAGACATCATTTTTTGCTTAAGTCACAGCAAACTGTTAATTGACCTAGGGATTATTGCAGAAAGGAAGGGTAAAACCTAATGCAAAATGAGAGGTATATCCCTATTCTTCTCAAACAAAAAGCCACTCCTCCATCTCTTCAGGCCTTCTCTATCCCTTAATGACTTTCTTATCTACTTAATCCACGCACTGCAGTCTCATTTTACACTTCTCAGAGCATCCTAACCTGGGAGATCATTTCAATTCTTTGCTAGAAAACCAGCAAACACCAGAAAAGCCCTAGTATTTTCTAAAAAGACCAACATCTGCCTTAGGTGTCAGGTGAATCTGCAAGCAACTCAAGTTTTTGTTGCATGGAGCCCTTTTTCTCCAGTTAGCAGACCCCAGGAGCCTCCTTGTTCTGTGGGGAGCTTAGTGCTCAGGCAAACACATATTGTGGGCCAAAAGGAGGGAGGACAAACTTCCCTTTCCTTCCCTAACAGTCAAGTTTAGGGTGAAAAAACCCACTCCCACACTTTGGCTTTTTCAAGGATATAGGACATATGACTTGAGTTAGATCACATAGGGTAAGCATTGCGAAAATAGAAACTGGAAGTTACAATGTTTCGTTAAAAATGTGAGTATGAAGTATTGTCAACATTGTGAGATTTTTCTTTTTGTTTTGTTTTACTTTAACTAAATCTAGGCAAATCTACACAGAATGTTTCAACCCTTTTTCTTACAAAATATAAGCCCACTTTTCCTCTCAGCTCTATACTCCACTCTGTGGGACCAAGTCAGCCTTGTTTCCCTCAGTGTTACACTTCTACAAATATATAATCTGTTATTGATTAATGTAGCAGTAGGCAGTGCTCAAAATCATACCACCAGCTGCCCTTCTCTTTTCCAAGTACTAAAGCTCTGTGCAGCCCTACAGAGACCTTCCCCCAAGTACAGCTTCCCTACAGAGAGTTCTGTGACTTCCAGATAAAGGGATTTTGCTCATCAGCTTGGTTCTGGTTTTCCATTTAGCTCTGAACAGCAGCAAACCCTAGACCAATTTCTTCTAGACTTTCTGCTGTTCAGCACTCTGGTCTCAGACTAAAACCTGACATGGCAAATCAGGGTGGTCTCAGTGTAGCTGCCACAGGGGCTGGGGGCTGGTTTGGGACACCCACTCTCCATAGGCTTTATTGTTGCAGATCCTGGCTGGACAGATGGCAATGGGATGCTCCTTCCTCACAAATCCTTTTGCTTTCCCCATTGTCCTGTTCAGCCTCCTGCACCCACTGCTGTGCTGTCTTGGTGATGGGTCTAAACCACTGCAGGATTTTGTGAGTCTAAAGCCAGGGAGGCAGATTTCCTGTAGTTCAGCCTTAAAATCACACTCTCTCGTGAGAATATACAGAAAATTCAGGAAAATGAGGTGCTTGCCTGCAAGGGCAGCATTACCAGCCTCGAGGGCAGCATTGCCAGCCTCAAGAGCAGCTCCACACCTCCTCCAAAGAAAACAGCAACACTTTGCTGGAACAGATGGAAGCATCCCACAGATCAGTTGACACAGGTGAAGAGCTGCACAGAACCAGCAGCTCAGGCTGGAAATTAGCTGGATTTAGAGGGACACTGTGCCCAGGGAGGATGGGCAAGGGGCACTTACTGACATATCTCTGCTTCTTTCAACAGGCCCAAGGACCTCACAAACATTAAGGGAAGATGGAGTCCATCCTTGCTCAGCTGAGACCACCATTTGAAAGCAACTAAGGACCTAGGCTGACATCCTCCTCCCATCTTGAGGTGCCTTAACTTCTAGCAAGAGCCCACAGTGCAAGCCATCTAAAACTCTGCATCACAGCAACATTGCAAACTACCACAAGAGCCAAAAAGAGAGCCTGGCAATACCTCCCAGACAAGGGAGTAACGTTACAGCACTTACTCTGAGAGCAGTAACTTCAGGGTTATTGCATGTGAGGCATTCTCCACCCCAGCCCTTCTCTGCATGGGAGTAGTGAGCAAAACGTCATGAAGAATACATTTCATCTGTAACGATGTGCATATGTGAATGGCAGAGCTTGAAAGTCATGTGGGCACGTTCTGCCTGACAGAAAAGCAAGCAGGACTTGTTCTCTGTTCTGGACAGAGTTCAAAAGCTGGTGAATAATGGAGATGCAACTTATCAATCCTTTTTCCAATTAGTCAGTCCATTGTGTGAGAAAAGGAGAAGATAAAACAAGGGGTTCCTTTTTGTTTTCTACACATATGTCACGGCTCTTTTCATCATCTTCAAAGAACCTTCATCAAAGCTTTCCATACTCTGCAACAGAACCTCAGAGTGGAACATACCTCTGAAAGAAAAAATGACTACATTTCACTCACCATCCGCAGTCAGTTTTGACTGCAGCAAATTCCCAGTGCTCCCATCTTCTCTGAGCAGCGGTGACAGACACAGACAGTGAGAAATTTTAACCTGCAGTTAGTTCTGTAGCACTGTCAGCTGTGTAGCAATTCACTCAAAAGACTTGTATTTTACTGGAGTGATTCCAGCAAGGCCAAAATATAGTCTTGGATACATACTTTATCTGTTTGTTAAGAAAGGGAGGCAGAGCACTGGAAAGGAAGGGAAGAGAAAAGCCATGCCTACCCCAGTCCTCTCCAGGCTGGAGCATTGCTCTCACTTTCCTTCAAGCATCTGCCATTTCTCACTCATCTCTTACTCTGAGAATGATTGCCTTCAAGAGGCAGGTCATTTACTTGCTGCTGTCAACTTGAATAACAACTACTTTTTCAATTTTGAAGGACAGCAACATTTTTTATGTTAGAATGCTAAGAAATCACACATTTCACCTTCAAAATCACCCAGAATCAAAATAGGAATAACAGATTTGGGAGAATTTTTTCCTTCTGATGTTCAAACTTTTGGCAAAAACCTTCTCAAACCTAAGAGACCTAGAAACAATGTCCTCTTCTGGTTTGGGGGTTGGGGTGTTTTTGTTGGTATAGTCTCATGTTTGCAGCTGAGGCTCTAAAAGAAAAAAATACCAACAGAGAAAAACTCCACAGTGTTGATATATAATGGCCAGGGCTTGTAGCAGAGGGGAAAGACAAAAAAACCCAAACAAACAAACAAACAACCCACACCACAAAACTTGATGAGGAGAAAAGTAAACATGAAGAAAAAAAAGAAACATGTCAAAAATGGCCTTGTTGATCCCCAGACACTGCACTTAGGTCCTCGCAGTGTACTGGAACAGAACACTTCTCCTGGAAGCCTAGAGACACATCACAGGTCTTGTGTAAGAAGAAATAAATGTGAAATGGAAAGCTGGATAAATGAAATATTACATGGAGGTCAGGTACCATCGTGGGGGTTTTCTGCCTTTTTCTTTCATCAGCTGTAGAAAATGCTTTTGATCTTTTCAGGGATGAAAGAAGGATGGAATAAGGCAGGCAGGAAGGGAGACAAGATGATGCAGGCAGGCAGACATGAGGAAGGACAGAAGGAGGGGAGGAATAGAAATTCTTCAGTCTGCCAGCTTTGACAGTGGTGGCACCAACCTGTGCCATGGGGACACTGCAGGAAGGCATAAGCCAAACCTGGAACATTTTGTTATGACCTAAGTCCTTTCCTGGAGACCAGCAACAACTTCTGTGGCCCACAGTCAGTGTCAGCACCAGTGGCACTGCAGGGGAACCTGCTGGCAGGTGAACATGGTAAAAACCACTCACCCTCCTGCACGAGCTGCAGCTGCAGCTTCCTCACAGTGAGGATGCTTCCAGCTCACTTTTCCTGGTACTGAACTCCAGCAGATACCAGCCTTGCACGTGTTTGTAGTGCTCTGGCCCCTCTAACACATCATCCAGGGCTGCACATGGCTCCAGAGACCAGAGACCATCATCTTCTCTGCAGGCTGCTGCCTGAGGTGGTGTCCCTTTGTAACACAGAGGGGAATGGTTAGAGCAAACTTACCATTACTTTAATTTAAATAGCAGGCAGTGCTCACCACACAGACTGTGATACCTGTAACTTAACAAATATAACAGATAAATGCCTGATGCACTGTGTGTCCTTGAAGGAAAAAGGTATACAAAACTCTGTATATTCAAAATACAGGTCCACTTCAGCTCAAAGTACAGATGGTGTCTGAGCCAAAGGTGCTCAGGTCTCATTTCTGTACTCACTGGCAAATAGGAGCATGAAAGCAAGTTGAGAATTGACACAGGAGATTTATTATGGGTTATCTTTAATATAGAATTTATATTTAAATTACATCATTGGTATCTTCCACTCTTTTTTCATTAATCTGAAGAAATAAGCCTCAGATTGAGACAATTCCCTGCACAGGGCTTCATCCTCTTTTTACATAATTACCGTATAATGAAAAATCTAACCACACACAGGTGGTGGGGTCCAGGTCTCCCTCATCCATATGAGAGGTCAGAACTCTAGGACAGAGCTTTTATACACTTTGTGATTTGCAGCCTTTCCAGTGGATGCACTGGAGCCATCTACAGCTATTTTTTAAACAAGGCTGTTGTCTGCAGCTTTAGAAAGGTCAATGCCTTCCTCCCCTTTCACCCTTGTCAAGCCACAGCCTACAGGATTAAACCCTTCCACCCTGTGCAGATGGCACAGAGCAATGTTCTTGCCTCTGGAACTCAACTTTGCTTGTGTGGTGCTGCCACCTCATCAGGAGCCACAGAACATGCCCCCAAGTACTCTAAACATGGTATACTCAACAGTACAGGCACTTGTTCATCAGGAGGGGAGCCACTGGTTGGGACTGTCCAGGCTCAAGGATTCTGGTCATGGACATCACTGGCTGTACAAGGGAAAAACAAACTCTGAGATAAAAGTAATACCTTTCTTTGAAGTATATCTTGAAATGAAGATTAAAAGCAAGTAATTGCTGAATTTCTCCAGACGTTGCTGAACTAATCACACTTGGTCTGATCTAGAAACAACCACACTCTCTTTAGGCATCATTTAATGCCCCAAATCAGTCTGTTTCTGGCTCTGCCCAGGCACATCAAGATTTGTCCTGTGCTGAATTTCGTTATCAAAAGGCAAGGAGAAGCTCTCAGTGTGCCAGACCAATCTCAGGGTTAATCAGAGTCCCTTTTTCAGCTTCACTGGATTGTTCCCATGGATTAGCCAAGGGGCACAGAGATGACATAAGCAAAGGCAGAATTCTAGGTGCTCTGGGAGTGCTGAAGCCAAACAGAGATTGGAGCTTTTACAGAGCACCAAAATCCATTGTAGCTACGCAAGGGCTGTGTTTCCTTTTAAGCATCTTAATAACATCTTGGTTCTCCTTTAAGAGCCTAAGTCCTTAAATGGATATAGGATGTTTGTTTTTCAAGTGACCTGCATTCAGCTGGTGCTTTTTACTGGCAGTGAACTGTCTGGTGCACATTCAGTGATGCTGGGTCAAGCCTGTCTGTTGCTGCATGTGTCTGGTCACAATAATTTGCAGAGCAAGATGCTGAAAAACTGAACTGCAAATCTAAGGCTCATCTCATTTTGCTGGGATGCTGGAAATGACTTGTCTGGATCATGCATGTACCTGAGAAGTCACCATGTAATCATACAGTGATTTGGTTTGGTTTGGAAGGGTCTTTTAAAGGCCATCTGGTCCAACCCCCTGCAATGAGCAGGGACAGCTTCAAATAGATCAGGTTGCTCAGGGCCCCATCCAGCCTAACCTCAAATGTTTCCAGGGTTGGCCTTCCACACTTCTCTGGGCAGCCTGTGCCAGTGTTTTGCTATCCTCTTCTAGTTTAAAACCATCCCCCTTGTCCTATCACAACAGGCTCTGCTAAAAATTTTGTCCCCATTTTTCTTTCAGTGCTTCTTTAGGTACTAGGAGGCTTCTATAAAGCCTCCCCACATCCTTCTCCAGGCTGAACAGCCCCAAGTCTCTCAGCCTGTCTTCATAGGAGAGGTGCTCCAGCCCATCTTTGTGGTCCTGCTCTGGACTTGCTCCAACAGGTCCTCATCTTTCTTGGGGACCCCAGAGCTGGGTGCAGCTCTCCAGGTGGGCTCTCACCAGAGCAGAGCAGAGGGGCAGAATCCCCTCCCTGTCCCTGCTGCTCACACTGCTTTGGATGCAGCCCAGGACACGTTTGGTTCCCTGGGCTGGGAGTGCCCATGGCTGGGTCATGTCCAGCCTCTCCCTCACCAGCACCCCCAAGTCCTCCTCAGCAGGGCTGCTCTTGATCTGTTCATCCCCAGCCTGTGTTGGTACCAGGGTTTGCCCTGACCCAGGTGCAGCACCTTGCACTTGGCCTTGTCAAACCTCATGAGATTCCCACTGGCCCACTTGGAGTCAGTACTGATTGCTGATGACCACCATGTGGACTTCAAATTCCAGTTCTCAGCAAAGGCAAGCAATTAATTCTTCAAGGCAAAAAATCCACACCTGGAGACTTGAATGTGATTTTTTTTCAAGCTCCAAAGGTTTAAAACATTCATGGGTTGAGTAGTAAGCTCTCCAGGGCAGGGCAGCAAGCTTGTAAGTATCTGAGAGGGGTTTATTAGTTCAGCTATATTTTGTCTGGGTTATTTTTTACAAAAGTTTGACAAAAAGGTGGGTTTTTTCTTTCAGCCTTCAGCATGGAACAGCTCAGCTCCAATATTTGTGATAAAATACCTCAGCTGATTCGTGACTGGCAAGAACTGGTTGTCATTGCTGGCACACTCATAAAACAAGTTTCAACAAGCACTGAACCCAGTGAGCTTCCTTTATCTGCCTGCAACTGGAATTCTGTTTGATGGCTCTTTCACCAAAGAGAAAATTTATTATATCTCTGACTGAGAAGGAGCCTTTAGAGCATTTTAGAGTCTTGCTATGGGCACTGTTTCCAAAGACACACCATTAGGATGTCCTTGTGCTTTGGGATCATTGTGCAAGGTTAGCAAGCTCACTAAGAGGAGTCAAATAGAGCAGAGAGAGAGGTTGCAATGTGAAATCAAAGGTGAACAGACTGGGAATTGCTTCACATCTGATTGAAAATGAATCAAAACTGGAAACACTAAGCTATGTCTGTATTTCCTTTCACAGGGATTGCAGCGGCTGTGTTTGCGTGGAGCACCAGTGGCATCTAGTGTCCGTACCTAGAAGATCACCTCGAATGGGTGTGAGCACAGAAAGCCCCGGGGCAGAGTGAGCACACATCGCTGACCTGCTGCTGGGGATGGCTGCAAACCCGGTCTGATCTCTGTTGCACCTCTGTGGCCAGATCCTGTAGCACTTTTACAGAAGATGCTCTCGTGTATTGCTGACTGCAATAGTGAAATCCTCCCCAACTCTCTCTGTCACACCAGCCTGGAGGTTCAGCAGCACTGAGGCACAACTTGCTGATGGGAGAAGAAGTGCCTCTTCAGCAGCAAACACCTCGTGGAACAAACACTTTCCAGGCCGGATGGAAATCAGTGACTCAGCGCTGGCTGGCGGGGATGGAGAACGTGTCCAGCAGCACCAAGTCACCTGGCCCTCTGCCAAGCAGACAATAGTCCTTTTGTTCCCCCTGGAGAAAGACCTCTTCTCCAAGAGCACTGGAGGCCAGACACTGAACAGTATTGTTGCAGCTGGGTGAAAAGTTTACTAGTGCAGGAGAAAGAGTATAAAAATTATCTTACACAGTAATTTGGAGTTCAAAAGGGCATTATGTATGTCTAATGTAAGTGACTAGTAGTGTGGGAACAAGCAGAAGAAAATCAGATCTGTACTTTGGTGCAGTTAAAACAGAGAAACAGACCTACATTTATTAAAGAAAAAAAAGAAGCCCAGTTTCATTAAAAGATGTCATTAGAAGAGTAAGAGAAACTGCAATTATAAGTCACAGTTGGGAAAAAAAATTGCACAATTCCTGACACTCTTTGGTGCCTGGAGCTACAAGTTCATACCTTGTAAGGTTCCACTCAGCTCTGCTCTTCCTGAGCATCTGGTGACTGGTTGCTGGTGAGCTGTAAATCTTTGGCTTCTCAAAGTCTTAGCATTGGACTCTTGTACCTATGCTGGGTGGTTGCTAGAGACCTTTCCTACTTTTCCTAAGAACAGAGTTATTTCCTTCTTGCTGGCCAAACACCTTCCTTCCACAGCTGTCCTTGTGGTGTGTCTGCACAGACTGGCACCTGCCCTTCACTCTGGGTTTGTACCCATGTGTCATTCAGAGAAGCCACTGGAGCTGTTAGGAAAGGACAGCAAGGTAGAGGAGCCATCATGGCCCGTGAGCAGCAGAGCAGAGCAACACCACTGTTTGTGCCCAAAAGGGGCTGAGAAACTGCCTAGGAACTACAGCCCATGAGTCCTTCATCACTGCAGAGGCTGTGTGATGTGCTGGATCTGGGGTCTTTAGCCATGTCTGACCCTCTGAGGGCCTGTCAGGCTTTCCAGTCTGTTCCCACCTTCTGCCCCTTTGGAAGATCCCTCCAGCTAAGCCCCCTGGCATCTCCCCTGCAAGGGGAGGCCAGTCAGCCTGGAAGGGAGGAATCACCATGAGGCTGGAAGCTCAAGTGGAGCCCACAGAGGCAATCTGGCACCCAGCAGGCAGCACCACGACAGCTGCTGCTTCAGGCTCACATTTTCTGGGGTTTATTATTCTTTTCGTTCTTGGCCTTGTCTCCATTATTATTATTCTTTACATGTGAAGGAGGACATTTTGCTCGTGACCCTCTGCTTGTGGTCCCTGCTGTGCACACAACTGCCCAGATCAGCACGACGCTGCTTTGCTGGGGAGGAGCTGCCAGCCCGGCCACCCAGCTCACCTCTGTGCCATGGGCTCAACCCAGACAAACAACTTGGATGGCTGCTCCAAGGGAATCTCTGGCTGTGCTGTGTTCCTACAGGACTCAATTCTTAGCCGTTTCCAGCCATTAGTTGTCAGAGGAAAGGCACTGGGCTAAGCCAAGCAGCATGGCTATCCTTACCTTTCTGAAAACTCTCATCAAACACCCAGACAATGAATACAAGCAAGGGTTAGGAGCTCACAAAAGCAAAATACAAGCCAAATAGAGAGAAAAAGTTGCAAAACTATTGAGTCCTGAGATGCAGAAGGCACCTGTCTTTCCTGATCAATATTCAAAAAATGAGGAAAGGATCAAAACATTTCCCCATGACACCAACAAATAGAAAACATCAGAAAACCAACAAGTGAGAACAAAAAACCACACATATCCATGAGAGGAGACCCTTTCAGATGACTCAGTGTGAAGCAAGCTATGGTGAACCTCATCAGAGGGCTCTCCATTGGTATCTCTCTCCTGCCAGGGCTGCCTTCTGCCAGGGCAGGAGCCACCACTGGGCAACCAAGTGGGTGGACAATGCCATCCCAGGGTGAGCACCTTGCTGGCATCAGGCAAGTCCATGATCACTTTGAACACAGGAGGAATGAGCAGGAAGCAGCACAGTATGGATTTGTTGTTTACAACTAAAAAATCTAAAAAAACCAGGCACCAAGGAGTTTGGTTCCCTCAAAACTTCTTGCACCTTTTGCCTGGATGAGTTGTTCCTTCCCTCTTCCCAAGCTCTCCATCTACATGTATTGCCTCCAGTGCCACCACCACGCCTGCCTGCTTATTTGTGGTAAACCAGTGTGGTTTGATACAGTTTTATCAGAAAAAGACTTGGAAACATTTGTGGTTCTTCTTAAACCTGTGGTGAGCCAGTAAGTGCTGTGTGCTGCTTGTAGGACGAAGCACAGCTGAAATGGCATCCTGCAGGCTGGGGGAGGCTGGGCCTGAGCACGGTCTGACACTGTAAACCACTTCTATGTCCTGAACTGTGTCAAATATCTTGTATCAGCCAAATATCTTGTCAATTATCTTGTATCAGGGCAGCTGGTGCAAGCCCTGAAGGCTCTCCAGTGGGAAAGGGTGTGCAGAAGAGAGCCTTCACACGTGCATTTTCCTGCAGTGCTCCCCTTCCCCAGGATGCTGCTGGCACAGAGGTGTTCAGAGGGTCTGAGCAGCTTCTGGCTGCCGGAGAAACCACTCACCTGGCAGTCCCTGCTGGCTTAGGGCACACAGGCTGAGGGGGCTTTTCTGGCGTGGCTGCACATCTCAAATCAGGTCTCTACAACAACCTCCTGCCTTAAATGAATCTTTTGCCAATAAAAAGCAAGGGAAACTGGAGCAAACAAAGCATTGATGAGGATAGGGATACATTTGGATGAATTTTCTCTCTTCATACTTCAGTGGAGTCGGTGTCAGATGACACTGGCTCCCTGCCATTCAGCCAGATGCTACTACTGCCCATGGATGGGCATGAGGTAACTCCTTGCAAAGAAGGTCAAGGAAAACTGCAGTGCAGTGAAACCACTCACCTTATTTCTGTATGAAAAATTTCACATGGTTTAAAATAGAAGTTGTGAAAGTTTGATACAGATTTTAATTCTTGAATTCTGAAAATGAGCTTTTACCTGAATTGGAAATACCAGTGTAAAGGGCTGCATTTTACTTTTGCATGAAATAATGTTTTATTGCCTTTCTAGTAATTACTTAGGTTGTTTTGAAAGGAGGTAGGATTTTTGTGAGGTCCACAAAATTGAATTTGCACTATAGCTGCAGTTGTGGATTAAATCAATTTTTGCTGACAGCAATTCTGAAAAACTCATCTCTATCCCCAAAGCACAGACAATTTCAAATAATCTCTGAATAGCTGTGGACCTGTTCCCACTTGCAGAACTGTAAGTGTCTGCAAAATGGAATGCCTCTCAAATGCCTGTCCTTTGAGAGCTTTCATTTGATGATGGTGAAACACATGCGCAGAAGTAAAAGTCAACATGATCCTATCAAAATCCTTTCTCAAAAAAAAAATACTCAAGGAATTTTAAAAAAACCCAACAAACAGAAATGTCACTTGGTCACATGGAGGAGAGCATTAGAACAAGAAGGCTCAAGGAGAACAAAATGTTTATGGAGCAGACTCCCACCATCATACTTCCCAGCACCCACAGTGCTGCAATGCCACTCTTCCAAACACAACTTGCTTCATCACTAGACCTCATTTGCTGAAAGGATTCCTCAAGGGAAAATAATGGGAAATTTCTCTGGAGTTCCCTGCTCCTCTGGACCTCATCTTAATGTTCTGTCTCAGTACTAAGAAATGAAGTCACTTTTGTTGTATGTTCCAACAGGTAGAGAGTGAATATCCTTTGAGGTACAGAAATGTATCTTTGAGGTAGCTAACATGACAATCTATTTTCTCACCAAGCAGTACTTTAAGGAAATTTCCTGCAGCAGGCATCATGAAACTAATGCACTGAGTAGCTGTGGTTCCTTCACCTCAATCCTGACAGTCCAAGACCTGAGTGCACACTTATAAATTATTATTTGTTCTGAATCACTGAATCACTGTTCTTTCTCCAGACCTATATCCATGCATAATTCACTGATTTCCCAGCGCTTACTTGATAAAATGTTGAAAATGCATGCACACACTTGGACCATTTTAGCAGGTTTTGCAGACTGACAGTGCGTTTATTTGTATGGGTTCAGGATACAGCCGCGTGATACACTGAAGCTAAGAAAAACTGGGGAGCATGATTCACAGGAAAATTTTTGAGAAGTCCATTTCTTCTAATTCAGTGCAGAAACAATTCACATACAGTCCATAATCAGTGACTAAATTCTACATTATTTTAAATTTACTTAGTGCTGTAAGTAATCATTAGTGACAATACTACTATCGCCTGGAAACAAGGCAGGGGCAAGATCTGATCTACATCTGTTTTCTATTTCATACCTGTATATTATTTTATATGCATACACTTACATGAAACAACAGCAAAATAAAACTGTCCCCACAACAATGAACAGAGTATATTGTACAGCTTATAAGTTATGGTACACAGTAAAACTGGTGTCACATACTATAGGTTATGGAATACATTGATAGACAATGATATATTCATTTGCAAATTTAACAAAAGAATTTTTAAAAGCAAGTAAGATATTACATACAATGGTGCTGATTCATCATTACTGCTTTTACTCCAGTTTAAAATATTGGCCCTTTCATGCCACAGGAAACTTGGATTCAAGGTAATGAATCATAGTCAGTACATATCATTTGACAGAGCTGCAATGATTTAAGAGCAACCTGAATTTCTTGGAGTTTGAGTACTTGATTTTGCAATCCTGAAGTTGAATGATCTATGTTTAGTTTCTCTGTCTGCCTCTGTTAAATATATATAAATACTTGTCTTATGGTATTTATCAGCTCTGCTTTTTGATTTGGAAATAAATACTCAGTTTATCATTTTCTTTCACACCAAAGAGGAACCAAGACATGGAAGCCCAAGTGTCCATCCCACTAACTTAGTGGCTGATGTGTTGGCTTTTAATGGGAAGTGGCACTCTAAGTATCTAATCACTCTATTTATAGAATTTAAACCCCTAAACTACTTTGGAACATTCATATATTTTACCTACTGCTAAGCTGGCAAATATTATTTAACTACAAGTCTAATCTAGATAATAGCTTTTAAATCCATTGAAGCCAAGATGCATCAGAATAATAATCATACAACTATACAAATAGTTGTACCTAATTCCTAATTGTACAGTGCTGCAACTCTCCAGCAGTAAGTTACAGAAATGTATGTATGTACACATGTAACAGAGAAGGAGCAAACCTGTGTTGTGGATGGACTTATGTCTGCTGTTCTCATGCTCTGTCATTCAGTTTATATTAAAAATAGTATCAGCAGAGAATTGCTGCGGGAAGAAAAGCACAAAATGCTGCTCAAGAATATGTGAAGTCAAATGTCACAAAGTGGCACTTTTGATTGCTAGGGCTGCTTGTGCTTCTGTTAGTCATGGCTTCTCCAGCTACTCCTGGAGTATGATGATGAGGTCCAATGGGGAAGCTGCTTAACAGTCATAAAAACTGTTACACTGTCTGCTGCACTGGACAATTTGTCCTTCGAGCACAGAAAGACAGGAGGCAGCCATGGGGGTCTGAGGGGTTAAAGGCAGCTGGTGATTTAATGTCTGAGTTAGACTTCAAGAAACAGTATGCTTCACATTGCAAATTAATGTTTATTTTACACAGGACCATCAGAATTAACAACAGGGTGCCAGAGTGCATCTTCACTAATCTATCCCATAACAACACGGAAGTACAATTTTCAAAGACACATATTCATATATCTGGTAACCACTTTTGTCCCTGTTACTTAATTAGCAATTAGAAATGCTTTGGAACACACATACGCATGCACACATTAAAAAAAAGGCAATACAAATTCTTCTGTTGCTGTCAGAAACAGTAAGTACCAGGTAGCACATCATCGTTTCCTGGTCCCGCTGTTGCCACTGGCAGACTTATTGAAACTTCTGCTCATTTGTGGGAAGTGTACAGTTGGTGTTCTTTCAGTGGGGCCATACAGCCCTAAATTCCTGGCTGTAGCTGACTTCCGAAGGGGCTTGACGCTGGGAAAAGGATTGAAGACTTGTGGCTTTGGGTTCCCAGGCTGGGGCGATTTAGCCAGGTTTCCACTGTCTCTGGATGAAGTGGAAGACTCTGATAAACGTGGCTGGCTGGACTGATGGGATGTTGGCTCCACATCAGATTGGGTTTCTGAGGTGAGTTCCAGCGCTTCCAGTTTTAGCTGAACCACGGACACGTTTGTACCGCTGTCCGTGGAGTCTGGCTCAGACGACTGCTGCTCAGCTTTCCGAGTAGTCCTGTCATCCAAAGCACCTCCTTGTCTGTCTCCAAAGTCAGAATGTTTGGACATCTCCTCCTTTGCACCAGGACTGTTTGTTTTACAGCTCTCACTCTGCTCCTCTATCAGTCCCACGGTATCCCCGTAGCCCAGCTGGCCTTTGGCCCTAGCGATGTTCTTCCGATGGACTCGTATGTGAGTGCGCCACGGAGAGTTCAGTTTTGTTTTAAGATCTTCTTGGGGAACGGGAGACATCTTCCCCGTAGCATGGCTTGGGATGTGAATAACAGCATTTTTGAGAGACTTGTTATTCAGTTTCATCTTCTTTCCTAAAAGGAGGTGGTTTATCACTGGGGAATGGTTTACCTGAGAAGGGAGGAGGCTGGTAACTGGCCCCTTGTCTGAAAGAAAACATTTAAAAGAAACACAATATTGTTAAAGAACAAAACAAATCAATGTTCTAAGGATCCACCACCAAATTTGATACCTTTCTTGAGGTATAGCAAAGGTTTGTAGGACTGAATGTATTTAAAGAAAAAACAACCCAAACTTAAAAATAATCACTGAATTTCTCTTACATCTTAGAGTTGAACACAAAGCAGCACCTTCTATACAAGGATTTTCTGTCCTCTCTCACTGCTCTGCACCTGTGGGTAGGTCCTGAGCCAGGAATACCATGAAAATAAATAATTTAAAAAATAGCTTACTGATTTTTGGAATTGCACTAAAACTGATAGTTTAACATTAATATTGGCTTCTGATCTTTCCCCTCTCCTTCATTTCTCTTTCAAGAGCAAGAGGCAATTCAGTCTCCACATGAGGTCAGTCCCATAAGCCTCTCCATGAGGCTTGTGTGACTGGAAAATGGGAAACAAATTAAAGTACTATTTATTCATGGATAAACCGCATCTTACCAAGCCAGAGGAGTAGACTCAGAATTAGTGATTACATGATAGTTTGATTAAATGACAAACCCAGCCCTGCATCATGATTAGTAGGATTAGAAAGATTTGTGTTTGGAAGGTAGGGATTGGCATCCTTGGGAATCAACATTTTACTGTTCACACTGTTTCTGCTGGCTACAGCCTTTGTTCAAAGCAAAAACTTCACTAATATTAAAAAAAAAAAATCCTAAATCATGTAAATGAAAAATTTCAGCTCCCTGTATTCAAATGCTCCTGCTATCCCAGGTTTAGACAATCTAGAAGAGAAATAAAAATTCTCCAGTGACCCATTTGCATGGTTGAATGGTGACTTAGAAAGATGACACCTAAGGGTGGAGGAATGAGCAGCGTGGGCTGTGCTCAACTTGTACACCCAGTAGAACCTTCAGCCATGCATTTCATGCAAACCCATGCACTGCTGAGTCTGACAATTAGGGAGACAGACTCCATAACACAGATTGTTAAATAAGGGACTGATTGCTGTCCAGAACAGTCCTCACAACAGTATCATTATGGTTAGGGAAACTGCCAGCCACAATGGAACATCTAAGCCAGTTCCTTCAGTTGCATAATATGCCATACCCAGATGAATTTGGATAACACAGACCAGCTAGGAGTCTACCTGCCACTTGATCTAAAGCATCCTCATCTCTGCATTCACTTTTTCCAGTGCATCAGTATGTCAATTCCAAGAATGCCAAAGTTGTAAAGTTTTTGATCAGAGAGATCAACACAGTGCACCCAGATAGCAAAGCCACTTTTAAATACCATGGTTTAGCTGGTCCCTGGGACGTAAAAAAACCCCAGGGTCATCATCTTCAGATGCTGACAAAAGAAGAAAAAACATCACCTTCTCATTTTCTGTCTGCATGAAATGGTACCCACTTTACTACAAATGTTACATATTCCATCAGTCTTTCTTCTTTTGTCTATTTGGTTGAATGTAAAAGAACATCATTTGCCTTGCCTCCACTGATGAAGTTAGTTTGTAATAAATCAGGAAAAGAAGCATGTTTAGATGTGTTACCTGCTCTGATATACACATGGTGAACCTGCTGTTGCTGCTTCTTCTTTATCCTGGAATATTGCTTTTTCAGTGCATTAATATCAGTGGTCATGCGCTCCATCATCATGCTGTTAAAAGCAGTGTGATATTCACTTCTGCAAGAGTCTATTGCTCCTGGACTTAATTCTGCAATGTTACTGGAACCAAGACTTTGTTCTTCATTCTGATCTGTAGAAGGAGGGAGCAAAGTGGAGGTCAGGAGTAAATTGGCAAACTCAAGAGATGTACCCGTACTTCTGCAGTACTTCCAAGGGAAGTCTGTGTCTTTTTCCTATCATCTTATGTTAACTGTAGTCTTTAATTAAAAACTTGTTATAATATGTTTATTTAACTAAGCTGTGCTATTTACAATAAGAAGTTTTGTAAATAGCATTACTGCTTAAGAATAGCAAGGGTTTGAGGAGAGGTTAAAGAGTATAAAAGTCAATTAACATGGCAATGCAAAGTTATAAGCACAGTTTTTCAAATATCCAAAAGTACATCAAGCCACCACTGAAGTAATTCAATAACAGATTATTAAAGATACTCAGTTGTCATAGAGGCCAACAATGCAAGTTATAAAATAGATTACAGTCAAGCAGGCATGAGATTAAACAACCAACCTTAGTGCTACCAGCAAGAAGCATCAAGAAACAGAACACCACAGGGAGAAAGCTGCTAGTAGCAACAAAAGGGATAAGGCACAGAGCAGCTGAGGATCAGACAACTTGAGAGTCTCTCTGATCAGCAGCTGCAGAGCAAGAGCAGCAGGGCAATTTATTTTCACAGCTGTTTCTGATGCACCACCAACCTGGCACTCCAGGGTCAGGGGGATAATTCTTTTTCAAGGAATGTTTATTTGTCTTTGGCTGAGTTTGCAACAGCAGTTTGATGTTCTGACTAAGTGCTAGTTTGAAGCAGCAGGTAGAGAGTCCCTCAGGAAGGGAAAAACAAAACACCACAGCAATTGAGAAGAAAATTGTAGCTTACAGGTCTCAGCAAAACCAAGACACAAGAATGATGTAGTGTAAATGGCAATTGCTATATCAGTTTTTTTGAGGGTAAGGTAGAGGTGAATTGGAGATAAATAAAATGGCTTCTCCCAAAATACTGTTGATCCAGTACCATTTCATAAAACTGTTGCAAGTTAACAAATGCTCTTTGCTTTTCTTGTATGGATCAGCATTTTGTACTGCTTATAAAGAATTTGCACTGGTATTCAGACAATTCTGTCAAGAAATTTTATGTCAGTGCAGAAGGATTTGAAAAATAGTGACAATTTGTCGGAAAACCCTAAACCATATCTATTTTATTTTAAATGTGAATATATCCAGAACATAAAACAATCCAAAGTTTTGGCCAAAAGGGCAATGAAACCTGCAGAATTCACTCACTGCTGATCAGTTCCAGTATTAGCCATGCATGTGCTAATAAAGATCAAGATCATGTATTAAAGGTACACCCTTCAGAAAATGGAGACTACCTAAGAGCTGTCTCAGAAATATGCATGGATTTAGGGTGGACTTTTTTTCACATATGCTTCTTTTTTAGTGTGTGGGCAACACTATGGGGTTATTTTGTTAACCATTACTGTAGCCAAATCCTTAACTCACACCATCATTTACTGTACACCTACAGCATTCCAACCTGGCCTTGAAGACATCTTCCTGGAGCACAGAGCAAGTCATTTAGTACCTGCTGTAACCTCCACGTGCACAGAAAACACATTTTTCATAGCAGATTTCACAGACAGAGCTGCAGACAATTACTGCCAGGTCATTTAGATTTAACTATGTTTTCCAAAATTAAAAAAGTCACTTTTACCTTTCATCTGTTTTTGGTATTTTTGGAGCTCTGGTGCCAAAAACCCACTTAATGGTCCAAGACAACCAATTGCATTAGCAATTGAGTCTTCATCATCTAAGTCATTCTCTTCATCACTGTCCCTGTTTCTGCCCAACCTTCTGTCAAAAGAGAACATAAGAGAAGGAAGGAAGATACATTCTTAAATGTGAACATCACTGAGCATTTTTATCTTTTTTAGAAGCATACAAGGGAGGATCCACCTGCAGAGGGTAAACAATAACTCTATATACCAGAAACAGTGCATTTCAAACTTACCCTGAAAATGAAGTTGACTTTACTGCTGCAGGGAAAGGAGTAATATTGTATGTGTATTTCTCCCTTAATTCTGCCAGTTGTGGGAAAGGAAACTGAGCCATGGTATAAACAGTCTAGGGAGAAAAAAAAAAAAAGCAACTTTAAAATGTTTTTGCTTTAATTAACAGTCTCACAAAGGATTTTTCCATGAGCAGACTTCCACAATCTTGCAGGATATTAAAGGCTGCACAGTCTTGCACATTCACATGCTGTAAGAAAATGGTCTAGTTTTTATGATTCAATCAGTATTTCCTGTAAGGAAAATAAAGACTGACTCACTAGAAAAATACATGGTTCAGCTTAAAAAAAAAAAAAAAGAATTGATAACATGAGCTGTAGGATCCTTTTCAACTCCTGTACTCATTTAATAGTTCTTGTCAACCCTTCCTTGCCAGCACACTGGAAATCCTCCTCCAACTATGATTTCATTTACATGAGTGCGTCATTTAGGATTTGGGTATCCTTCCAGAAGACCTACATTTTTGCTCAAGTATTCAACAAAGTATTAGCACTAGCATAGATGGGGAGGGGTAGATCCTCACTTGATGTGGACTGTTAGCTGATTCATTATTTTACCTGAGAAGCTCAAGAGCTTGTGTGAAGTAAATCACACCAACACAAAAATTATAGCTAAAGAGGAAGGATCCAACATCATCCAAGTTTTCTTCCCTTAGTTTCTAGTTTTGATTGCTGTTTTGTGGGTTGGTTTTGATGGTAAAGGTGGGGTCTGGTGAGGTTATGGCAGTTGTTTTTCTAAAACAAGGTCAGTAAAATGCTAATAGACTTTCTTTACTTCAAAACTCAGAGTTAAAGAAGATACATAGCTGCAAATGCGTTTCCTTTCAGCATTATTTCTGCTGTAAGTTACCAGCCAACCTGACATAAAGATACATCATATTTATTGCAATATCACTGCTGATTTGTTCCTACATACTATAGTTCCCTTTTTACCCTGCTTTTGTTCACTATTCTGAACTTTCAAATAACTGCCAAATAATTCATTGGGAGCCTCAATGTCAGAGAAAAAAAAAAAGGAAAAAAACCCCACAAAAATATAATTTCCCATAGTTGCTCTGAAATATTAAAGCTTTCCCACATCCTGAAAATTAAATATCTTTTGAAAGACAGTAACATAAAATTTTCTCATTAGCTATGACAGTAAATCTTCAGTAACATATATTTTCCTGTGCTATTAAGTCAGTGACATTTTCCTCTGAAGGCAAATGACCTCAATTAAGATGAAAGGAAATTCTGAACAGTTTCTACATAATCCATTCTTGAACCATGCCTTGTCTATGCTAAATACACCAAGGAAAATTGCAAACATGAATTCAGTACTAGACATCTCCTGACATAAGGGGGAAAAAAAGTTTCACTAATGACACTGCTGTAAGCACTGAGGAGCAGGAAGGACACTCCTGTCTGAATCAGAGACCGGGCAAAAATGCATCTCAACAGCTTCTGTGTGAGCTTTTACAGCTCCAGCCCTGCAGACTCTAAGGAAAGGAAGATGCCTTCAAAAATCCAGAGCATGGACTGAAATTTTGCCACTCCATTAAACTACAATGCTACTGTGAAAGAAGAATATTCTCTAGGGCCTGAACAGTGATTTCCCATCAGTCTGCCAGACAAAGGAATTTTATGATCTGGAGAAACACCCACCTCCAGCCCAACACGTCTGCCTGCTTGTTTGATCTCCACCATACTTTCCTGTTAGGTTTTTTTTTCCCCATATGTTTCAACTCTCTCTGGAGGTTTGTCTGGAATTTATTTCTACTCTTTATGTCAACGTCCTTCTCAGGTAACTTGTTCCATATGCTAGTTACCCTTTAAGTTAAACAGTCGACTCTGAGTCTTCCTTTTACTCCTTGCACCTATTGTTTCAGATTATGCTTTCAGCTTTTGCCTGTCTCCAGTCTGTGTCACTTCCACATCTCTACAATTTCTTTAATTTAGCATATGTATTTTTAGCTTAATTATTGTTATCAGGTTATAACTGTAGGCCTTGCTTACCACCTGGCTAAGAGATACACAAATTTTAAACCAGTGCAAGTTCCACTAGAAATTAAAAAAAATATTGTCAACCAACACCTGTGATATCCTCCCAGAGACAATTCAGAGTCAAAGCATTCTTTTTCTAGTTTTTACACAGTCTTGGATACCATTTGGTTACTTCTGGGGAACTGTCCCAGAGGGAAATAGCCTACACACACAAAGGATGATGCAGCCAAACTTAGCATCTTATTTGCATAAGGGACAGATCCTGGGAACAAGAAAAGAGAGGAGGAAAAACCCCCTCTATTCTCACCTTAAGTCATTTGACAATCCTTTGCCTTATCCTAAAAATGCAAAGCCATCTACACCCTCAGCAGAACACCATAAGGGGGGTGATGGGCTGTGGCTTCCAAACAGGGTAAGCCATTTTGCAGACAAGTTATCAAACACACTTATCTCCATAGCTGCCCCTCACTGGTTTAAGGCTCTTCTTTCTTTTCACTTTGACTAAGAAAACAAAACAGAAAGCAAAAGCAAAAACAAACCCAAAGAAAACAGAAAAAGTGCTACTCAAGTAGAAAGTTAACAGTGAACACCATCAAATCAGAGTAACTGCCTAGGGAGATAGTCCAAAATGCTGGAGTACCACAGAAGGATTAAACCCTGTTCCCCTCCATTCCAGTGAATACAAAGGGATGCCTCTCCTCCAGCTGGCTTCTCATCTCCTCTGTGCTGCAATGTTTCTGAGTGTACAAACTCAATTAGTTTAGCAGCTTATAAAAATGCTTTCTGAGAAGGCATGAAAGCACAGACTCAGTCTAGCACACTCTGTTTAGAATATCTGCAGACACCTGGTGTACAGCCTTCTGTCTCCATATTGGAACCAATACATACCCAGTTTAGAATTTGATGTGTACAGCACTTACCCTTTATTCACCCAAACTGTTCAAGTTGAAAAAGGAAGAAACTGTAGGCTGGCTTGCTTCTCCAATGCCTCCATGCTCTCCTCAGTAAAACATTAAGAACTTTTACCACACAAGGGCCAAATCTGCAAAAGCTTTAAGGCTTCCATTCTAACTATGGCTGCTGTCTGCATGGGAGGGATAAAACTGCAGCAACTATACATGCTGGTGGAGAGAATGAGGACATGAATCCTCTGTTCTACTTTAGACATCTGCTCTGTCAACACTTCCCTTGAAGATTCAGCTGTACCTCCCTCCTCTAACTCCCCAAAGAAACAAGGCTCTTAGAGCACAATTTGTTTTCCAGTGGTTGAGAAGTGTCTGTTACTCTGGCCTAAGTGAGCCTGGACAAATAATTTAGATGTGTTATGCAAGTTTAAAGAGAAATGAGATGTTTGCCACCAGCAAACCCTACTTGAAATGTGTAGGGAAGGCAGAGTGGGATATTAATCCTTTTCCATAGTAAGATATTAACCCTTGAGCCATCTTGTAAAAAGTATTAGATATAAATTCTGATTTTTATTAGGGGAAAAGGAAAAAAAAATTAAAACAAAGCATCTCTGGATGACTCCTCTGAAAAAGCTTAAAGCAATTTTTAAAACAGAGTACTCAAGCAGCCTGGATCTTTTCATTAATGCAATGCTTCATATTTCTTAATTTTTTCTCCAACCAGATACATGGTAGCACTTATATGCCCTGATTGTAAACTCTTGTAGCGCCTTACTCTTTCCACCTGGGGTAAAGAGGGCCCAGAGTGAAGACCTCAGAGACAGCTATGCTGCCAGGGCCTGCCTTTGACTTGAAGAATGCTATGCAAACTACATTGTGGTTTCTTCAGGTGAGAGGACACACACAGACCAGATACACCACTCCTCCATACACAGAACTTAAACCTGCCACATTCTCCATATCAATGGCAGTGCCACCCTACCCTAACACTTCTGTCATTGCCACAAAATACACACACACACTATGAATACACATACGCATTATGCCAAATACTAATTTTTTGCTGAAGCACAAAAAGATTGCTGATTTCCTAGTATTTGTAATTGCAAGAGTTAAAAAACCAAAAAAATCCTTCCATCCCTCCAACCAGTAAGTTACCCATGCCTTATCTTGTATTACTAAAGCAGCAAAGAAAGAAATCCACAGTCATGAAAGACCACCTCAGCTTTCCTGAAATTATACTTACTCACAAATGCCACATCTTGATTTTGTACCACACTGGAGACCAGGAATTGAAACACAATGAGAAGATGTCAGCTTGTGCTGCTCTCCTTACACATCCTCACTACCTGAACTCCTGCCTTGTGAGGAACCTTAACACATTTTTTAAAAAGCATATGAGTACCTCTGACCAGTTGCATTTCCATTTTTGAAGCAAAACAAAGCCAGGACACTCACTTCTCCCATTCCTAGAGCTTCCTCATTGGACACAATAACAATAACCAAAATAATAAAACTGAAAATAGTGTAATTTAACACAGTCTTCAAACAATAGCTAATAGAAGTCACCTGCTAACAACTGTTACCAAACTTGTGTAGCTTCACAGACTGACTTTTTTCCTTCCCCTAAGACAGGTACAAAGTTTTGGGTGAATTATATTCTCTGTACTTGGACCCATTTAATCACTATGCTCTAACTCAACAAAAGGAAATTTCCAGAACTGTAGCACGAAGTCCTTACAAATCATCTAAGTAGATAACAGCTTAAAAACATCACAAGAGTAAGTGTAACTGTAAATACATAAATTGTATCTGCAATACTAAAGGCCCTTTCCTTTCCCAAAACAATGTGGGTCTTTGTTCTCATACAATGACATATGCTTTAACAATTCGGGGACTGCAATTATCTACAAATGTCTTTGTTTACAGTACACTACTGACTGTTCATGGTGGGTTTGGGGTTTTTTTAATAGGAAGGACTTTTTATACACTTCTCACTTCATAAACTCTTATTTCCCACAGTGTCTGCAGAATGAAACGGGGACAGTGTAATAAAAACTGACCAAAGCATAAAAGTAGGGCAAAAAAACACCCTAAAAATGGTGACTACTAAAAGATTCTACATCTTACTTGTGTAAATCCAATTGAGCATTATATCACAAAAGACTTTCAGCTGTCAACATAGAATCAATTTTTATTAAATGAAGCCTAGTAGTTCTCTACATATCATATATAAAATGAGATTCTAGCTCTAACATCAAGTCATCTTCTTGTTTCATTGACATGCTAGCTCAAACCAGTTATCTGAAACTTCTTTTCTTGGGGGAATTCAGGTTTCTGCACTATCTGAACAAAAAAGTAATTTGCTAGAAATCAGCACCTGAAGAAATCAACACAAAACACAAAAAATAATTACATCACAATTACTCACCTGCATAAGTTCATTGCTGTCAATCAGACTGTCTTCAAGCATCTCCTGGGTCAGCTTGCCCATCGTACTGTAAAACTCATCTGCGGTTTCACAACACTCAATTTGCCTACATCAAAACACATCTTGGTTTTTATTTTACTTTACATATGATTCTACATGTTCAAAACAAAACTGATTTTCTTGCCATCATAAAATGTGCATTTCTGTTAGACAATTTAACTTTTAAGTTTATTTGCAATTCTGCCTAGACTTCCAAATAATAAAATTGTGCACATAATATTGGAAAAACTGCAGCAGTAAAAAGATACACTGATTACAGCTTACTGTCCTGACTCCCCATGATAACAGATTCATGTATCTCCAGCCAGGCTATTCTCTCTGCCCCTTTCACTTCTATAGCACAAGAATCAATGAATTTTGCCCCCTACTAGCACAAAGGAGTTCTCTTATCAGCTCAAAAAGGGAACATAAAGATTTCTTGACTGCCCCATCGCTCATTCTTCACCATGCACCAAATGGCCAAATTCACTGTCTGAACCTACTTTTTGTCAGACAGGAAGATATTCACTGTCCAGAAACCATTCCTCTGGAATAAATTAAATATAGGTGCATTCATACATGTCTTTGTGTTAAAAAATAATTATGCTAACATAATGCAGAATGAAGGAAAATTCACTCATCCTATTTGTGAATGCCATTTCTAAATTAGGGGTGGGAACTGTTTTGGTTTTGATTGTTTGTTTGCTTTGGTAGTACGCTTTTGTTTGTCTTGTTTTGGGGAAGGGGTTCAATTGGATATTTTTTCTGCACTTTTCTTTAAATTTCTAAAAGCAGAATCATTCTAAACACACAGAGTGTCCTCTAGATGAAGAGAAATATGAGTAACATACTTTTCTGAGTTAGTGTTCTACATACATTAGGTTCAGCTGCTAAACATCTCTCCTGTCAAGTGAAAAATTTGATTTACTAATATCCCAAAGAAGTGCATTGATGGCTACATATTGTAGCCTCTCCTCTAAAACACAGATGCTGGAATGATGAAAAGAAAATACACTGCCTTTTTTCTTAAGCAGAAGCAGCAGCTTCCCTTGATCTTCAGCATCTGTACATAACAACCATTGAGCTATAAAACTCCTACTGAAATCTTAACATAGGTTGGGTAAAACAATGATTACATAGCTAAAAATTTAAAAATTAGTAGAAACAATGGGCATGTAGCCAATTATCACAAACTTATGGCTTACTTGCCTTGATACCTTCAGTCTCTCTTGACCTCCACCTACTGCTTTCCCCACTGCACCTACATTTAACGTCCCCGTTCCTTCAACCTCGCTCAAAACAGAAGTATGATTGAGCCACCCACATTTTCAAAATGCACTTCTCACCCTATTTTCATTTCGAGAATGGATCTTGAGAAGTATGAAGATCATGAGACTACGAACACTGTTTCAGGCCTCACTTTTTAAAATCTCCCCTGTTTTACTTCTAATGGAGGACAAAGAGAAACAAAAATATCACAACCTTCTCCCAGCAAAAACCTCCCAGCAAAAAAAAAGTGCCCAATCCTCTGCCAGATGCTCTCCCATTCCCCACAAAAAACAATTACAAGATGTGCAGTGTGATCAGCTTATTCTCTTAGACAAATTCTTATGTATTTATTGACTGCATGCCTTTCCATTTTTTAAAGCACACTTAATTTTTCTTTAAGCTTTATGGTAAAATCTTCAAAGTAGTAACTTTCTTTTTTTCATGTTATGAGTTGTAACATTCACAATTACAGCTTGTAAGTGCACAGAGATCCACTGGAAGAACTTTTAATCTAAAACACTGTGTGACTACATATGGCTTAATCCTAATGCAAATGATCCATGCAAGTTTCATTCATGAACTGAATACAAAAAATGCTCTCAGGAAATTATTATTCTCATTATTATTCTTCAGATTAAAAATTAAATGTACTAAACAAATCCTCTTACAATGCTACCGGCCTGCAGTGCTAATTTATTCAGAAAGAAAAAAGGAAATGAAATCTCCAAGGACAGAACTGAACATAAATCCCAGTGGTTCCATTTCAGAGAAAAAAAGGAAGATGAGTTTTAATAAGCATCACAAGAAAAAAATCGATGCAGCTGCTGATGCCAGCTGGAAAATGTTTCCAGCTGAACTAACATCTGCTTGACCTGTCAGAGCTCACACTTCCCTCTGCAGCCAGTGACAAAACTCATTTCTCTGGGAGCACTGTAAACTCTTTGGAATGCAAATATTTACTCTGACAACAGAGGAGTTTAAAAAACTAACCATCTCTTGTGTTCTGGCCATGTGGTGAGTTTCCAAGGCCATAAAGGACTATAAAAGAAACTCGGCTCAAATCTGCTTAAAAGCAGAGAATTTCAGGAAAATTCATTTTCAGGCCTTAACAGAAAAGATTCACATACCACAAGGTCATTCCCTTAGTAACACTGAACTCTTGTATTCAGCAAAGCCAATGGGCTCAAATCCTAAAGTCTCCTTAACTGAAACCAAGGGAATTAATATCCTCACTTTCAGATACCCAACTAAATTAATTGGTCACCCTCAAGTCTCTGTGTGTGTCTTTACACAGAGTGTTTTACCAGTTCCTTCACAGGTTTATGTTCTGGAAAGTTCAACCTTTAGCACAAAGACATTATACACAGACAACTCCAACAACTGGAGACATTTTCTGCAAAAAGGGTCAATTAATTAACATGCCCATTCTGACATAGTGTCAGAATCACATGGTTTTTAAAAAACATAAAGGTCCTTTTTGCATCTTTTTCAGAACAGTCAATCTCCTGAAAGATTGCATCTTGTTTAGAATTGAGAACATCTTCTTAAGGAAAACAAAAGTGAAACACTGCTCATACTGAAAAGAAAAATCAGATAAAAATGACCACTTACTCTCCTAGCTTTGCCCAGATAGCCAAAGCTACTCTCAGTACAATTTCAGAGCCTTCAAAGAATACTGAATCCCAGATCTTCAGAACTGTATGGTTAGGCAGACAGGTGGCAAAGAGTGTCAGAAACCACTGCATTGTGAAGACATTTGTGAGTGGGGGTTCATAGCCTCCTGAAGATAAACAAACAAACAAGCAAAAAACCTGAAGTAACTGCAATTTGCTATTGTTTTACAAGACTATAAACTGCATACTAAAATCCACCAGATATTACAGCACCTCTGTTATTGCTCAAAACTTACTTAGCCTGCAGCTGTCCAAAGATAAGCTGAGAAGAGCAATAGAAAAATTATATTGTCACCTTCCATTCTGCTGCACTGCATAAAACTAAGCAGCATCATTGGTTTTGGACTGTAAGCCCTGGAATACACCATCACAAGTTTTTCCCCTTGTATCAGAAAGGCTGTCTCTTCTTCCCCAAAGCCATATGAAATAAAACCTTCTATCAAAAAAACAAAAACAAAAACAAAAACAAAAACAAAAAAAATAAACCAAACAAAAAAAAACAAAACAAACCCACCAACTTCCTCACAAAATGCTGCATCTCTTCACCAACTGATGGCATAAATCTTTATCAACATGAAGGTGAAGGTGACTGTCTCTGTAAAGTACATCAGGATATTATTTTAATATCCTGATGTATTTGTTAAGTTTCAAACAAGATGTAGTATTTCAGCCTGAAACTCTGAAGGTTTACTTTTTTGTTATGCTCAGAGAACACTTTGTGCGTGCTGGTATCAACTGATGCACTGACTGAAGGCCACGAGCAGAGGCCAGCCTGTGAAAACACTTTCAAGAAGCAAATATTTCCTTGATACTGTTTGAGTTTTATACAGTTTGCACATAGACACATGGAACATTGTAGCAGATTGTTTCTAAGATGGAACTCAGGGTGCACTTAGCTTCTCGACTAAAAAAGAAACCAAATCAACTAACAAAAAACCTCCTGCCCTCCCCAGAATTTTCCCAAATAAAAAAGCTGTAAATCTGGATGGAATGCTACACCAGGAAAAAAAAAAAACATTCACAGTGCAAAGCCAGTTTTCAGGTAGCAACCCAAGATGTACTTCTGAGGTTTGCACCTGTGCATTGGTAAGGATCCAGGTGAAGAAACACTAATCAGCCCCCACTGGCTCTCACATTGTAACTCTTCCCAGAACACCTGTATGAGACAGCAACTACAGGGAGCAGTAGGAGGACACCTATCTTGAGCTAAGGCAAGAAAATACCTTTCCAAGGTAGCCCTTGTACTAAGCTATGTGTTACTGTTGTCATTCCATGCTTTGTATATTCTTCTCACAATTCTGTTTGCAGCTAGTGGTGGGACCAAATTATTTCCCTTTATTTTTTCCTGTAAGTACCACCTAATTATGTTAAGGTTATCAGTAATGGAAGCCAGCATATTTTATCTTAACAATTTAAAATACATATTCTAAGCGATAAACGCCTGTAAACACTTAAAATACTGTATTTTTAAATGAGTGCTCAGATGAAACAACAGCAAGACAGAGTTTAATAGCATTTTTGGTTGAACATACCTCCACTTTCTCTGTTAGCAGCTCTTTGCAGGGTGTCTAAGTGCTGGGACAGTTCAGGAAGCTTCATTCGTAAAAGATCTCGGAAAACAGCCATATCCACAGAGAGAGCACGGAGATTATTGACAAAGTAGCTATCAGGAAGCACCTTATCAATTAGGTAAATCATGATCTGTGGGCAAAATGAAAGATTATCATGTAGAACTTACACAGCAGTTATTTTCTAGGATAACAGAAAAACAAAATTTCTCTGTTCACTAAAGAATGACTTGTAGCCAGAGACAACACATGTTCATGTCACTTCCACTTATATTATCACTTCAAGCATCCTTAAGTACCCTAGGTATCCACAAGTATTCAAGATGCAAAGGCCTCTTGAAACTGTCCAAAATTTATGAACCATGAAATTACTGAAATCAATGACTGAAATCAATGTCACAGTAAGCTACGCCCAAGCTGGAAGCATTAACCACACCAAAACCAACTTTTGACACTTCTGATGTTGGAACTGTTTATGAGCTGCTGGAGAGTCTAACTATCCCTTCTCTGGTTAATGCCACAACTAGAAGACTGCTCTGGCAAATCCTCTGTTTTCCCTCTCCAAAATGCAAGGTACTGCTCTTTAAAAAGAGATTCTCCATACATTTTACTGTGATGTGTTACCATGTGCTGCACTCCATCTTGTCACTTTAAAAGGTGCTAAATTAAGCAGCATGAGACATTTTAAGCAGACATCTGTTTCAAGTGAGATAGCTCAACTACATGGATGGTAATGGATTAAATGGACACTGTCAAACTTTTGAGAATGAACAAATGCAACAAAAAATATGCAGAAGCTGATGTTTATCATCAGCCTAACAGAAGACACTGACCTTCACTTGCACCTTCATATACAGGAGACAATCCTCCTTCCAATCCCTCTCTATTCATAAGATGCCCACAGAGGCAGCTTCTCAGACACAGGACTACCAAGAGTACCACCTGACACAGTCTTACTGCTTTGGTTTCTTTCCCAGCTGCTTGTGACCACATACTGCCACTTGTCCTTGCAAGATTTCTTCAGGCAATAGCAGTCTTATGTTCCAGGTTTTAAAGCATGTGGATCAGTAGGCAACACAGGCAAATCAACATCTTCTACATGACAGCCTCGTATTTTGTCAGAAGCATTACCTAACCTTTGCTGAATAGTGGGTCACTTCACTGTCTTGTAAAAATATGCTTTATTTTGTTCAGATATATTTCAACCAAGTGTAATTTAATATAGCAACATTAACTTCCAACTGTGCTATTTGTGTTTTCATTAATTCCTCCTGACATAAGCTATAAACTCCCACGTTAAAGACACCCTTCTAAAAAGGCCTTTGCCCCCTTCTCACTGAGTAGTTTTACTTCACTGATCTCAGATATATGAGAGCACAGAGAAGAACAGAAATCTTTTTCAACACTGAAGTTCATTCTGTTTCACCAACATGTGAATTGCTTTGAGAAGACTTTTTAAAAAAATGCACTTCATGTATTAACCAGTTTGCAATAGATATTCATAACACATCTCTACATATTTATTTTTATTATTTGATTCTGTAGCATTTCCACACGATAACATGCAAGAAAAAATTTTTTTTGAGTTTCAGTATCTCTGAGTTTCAGTATCTATTTATAATTTCTACACATGCAAGCTGGGATTTTCTTGCCTACCATAACTTCTGTAGGCTAACTTTGAGGCAACTCCAGGGATTTAACTTAATGCTTACCTTTACTAGTGAACACTCAGGTATCACTGGCTGGGCATTCACTGAAGCCACCATGCCGAGTTCTGGGCTGTTAAAAGCCCTTGGCAGCAGTAATTAATACCTGCTGCTTCCTAGCCCTGGGAGATGCTTCCCAGACACAGAGCTGTTGTTTACAATGTCCTCCCCAGAAACGGGACCTGACTGGCAAGACCTTGCTCCCTGCAATCCCAGACTCTGCAATAACCCAAACATGCCTACATTCCTGAGGGCACATCTACAGGCCTCTGTAGCTGTTCACTCACTGCGTGCTTTAGGTGGCAGTGACTACAACAAAACCATCACGTGCTAATAGCCAACTCTCATTTCCTCCCACCCACCATGTTCCTTTCCTTGGTCTTCCCCTCTTCCCTCTCTCTTCTGGGAAAATTCCAACCCTGCAAAGCCCACACACTAAGCTTAGGAAAGAAATTACTTTATTTGCATTGGTTTTTTTGCCAGGTAAGACCAGTTGTGGTGCAAACAGCCTTCAATGTGCTCTACCTCCCTGGGGCAGCCTGGCTCCGTTCCACTGTCTCCTCTACACAAGGAGCCTGACACAATAACAATAACTCACAAAAACAAACACAGAAGGATGCACACAGTTCTTATCAACTTGGACTTCATAAACCTTGGGCAATCACATTTCCTACACTACCACAATGTGTTTGGGGAGCTTCTGGACAGTATAAGATCACAATAAAATGTGATAAATTACAGTTAAAAATACTGAGGAAATTTTAAGCAAGAATTATTGAAAGGAAATTTTACTTTCTGGTATAAAATGGTATTTTCATCCTATTACAGGCAGTTGTCTAGAATGAAGGATTAAATACCAAGCAGCTGGATTCCACTGCCACAAGCTTTATATTTTAGGAGCTTGGAGTGATTTTAAATATTTACCATATTTAAATAATTGTCTAAGGCAAAACAAACAGCTCAGTATCTGAAGAGTCACAGTCATCTTTTATTAATGCGACCCCAACTCAACATATGAGCATGGTTATTTAAGGAAATTTGCACATGATTTTGCCAAACTTTAAACCACGTCCTGTAGTAAACTGTATTTCCATTTTCTGACATATTAAAAATTTCATGAAGCTTTCTTTTATTTACGATAAAAACAGTCTAAGAAAACAAAACACTGTAATGATGTAGCCAGAAATTAGCTTCAAAGTGACTTACTTTCATTTTGAATATTTACTGTTTTCCTAGGATTTGCTTTGAAATGTAGCTGATTTCTGCCTCACATGGAACTGCCACATAAGATGTTGATAATGAAATTTTAAGATTTCAGCTACCTATGGTGTTTGGAAGCATTATGGGGACTATGGGATAAAATAGCCTACAACAAGTAGCAGTGGTCCCATTTATTTTTTTATGGCCAAGCCCTTATTTGTTTCTGTTTGAAAAAAAATTTAACAGTGGTAACATTCAAACTATTCATTTTATCTCAGACAGGATAACAAAATAAAAAATGACATTTATATCAGCTTACTCTTTTGAGTCCTGCTCTTTCAGGCTGTCTCAAAAATTCACACATTGGTTTATTCTAAAGTTCACTAACTAAAAGCAATCTTCGACACTGAAAAAAAATTTATTTTACTCACTTTCAGGGCATCCCCTTCATTGCCCTCCATTACTTCCAGAATAAGTGCAGCTAGTATGTTAAATCCTTGGCAATAGCCAACAGATTTATTCCACCTGGCATAAGCCAGCAGAACACGTTTCAATACCACTCGGTCTTGCTCTGCCTCCTGGCCACAGTAAGAACTGCAGCCAGTTCGGTGAAGGTCCTTTAAAGGAAAAAGAAATAAAAATAAAAATAACAATGACAAGACAAGGAGAGAAGAGATGTGTATTTTCCATCCCCTGTTAGTTCTCTTGCCTGCCCCAGTTTTCCTTCCACCTCCACCACCCTCCCAGAACACACTCCTAAAGTTGATGACAACATTTCTTTTTTAATCTGTCAAACCTCTAGCTTACCCAAAAGAAATAGTTTCAGCAAGCTCTTAAACGAACAAGTGCCTTAAGAGATGTTCATAATGCATTGCCACAGAAGATATTAACAGTTCTCTGGGCTTCAAAGAGGCAAGGTATAAAAGCTGCTTAATTGAACAAAAAAGAGCAACTGTTTTTATCAAAGTATAAAAGAACTAGTAGATAACTGACTTTTTACAACATACAAGCCAAAACTGTGTCCGTCAATTTAAGTGATTTATAAGTGAAAGGCAAAATGTACAAAATGGCTGACTGCTTTAAAAATAAACATTAATCAGCTGAGAAATACAAACAGGCAAATGTGTTTCACTCCTGTAAAACAACTGAAAAATGCCCATTTGCTTTATTTTAAAATATGCTTTTTACTCTCAGACAACATTTGTATTTATTTACAGAGAAGGAAAAAACCCACTTATGTTCCTTTGTCTTCGTGAAATTCCAGTACTTTTTCAAAATAAAAAAAAAAGAAGAAAAAACCACCCAGAATTAACAACTTTTTTCCCCAGCTAACACTAACCAGACTATTGCAAAAACACTAAAGCAGGAAAAAAAAAAAAATTGGTGGACCAAAGGGAATTAAGATACAATTTTTGCCAAAGCAGTTGCAGAGATGAAAATAAATCCAAATTCAAATGTCAACTTTTCATTTAAAAAATTAAAAAGAAATAACAGATTAGCTGGCTACCTTTACTATCTGGATGCCCATAGAGTCATCATCAGGATTACTTCTTTCATTGAACGTGAAACGCATGGTTTTGTCCCAGTCAATGGCTATACTGTGTAAGTACTGATCAGCCAGGGTCAACCAAACCTAGAAATACATATGGCAAAATTAATTATTTCTCACATAAAATATAAAGTTTTGATACATTTGTTAGGTGAACCTTATCAACTTCACCCATAAGTGATCTGCTGTTAGACTCCAAATATGCAGGAGAGGATTTTAGCTACAGCAATTTTTGTACAATTAATACATTGCTCCCTAAAACAGAAAGGAAGGAAATGGTCAGCATTAAGCATCCAGATCTGTGGACTGCTTACAAAGATGTGAGTCAGCTGTCAGTGAACTCACAGGGGCCCTCCAAGATGGAAACACAAGGCAGGGACCCTCTTTGTCAGTTCAGACCTTCTATCCTCATAACCAACAAAGAGCTTTATAGAAGGATAACAATGCTGCTGGCTTTCCTCAAACTCAACCATGGGTACATCTGGAAACTCCCAAAAGAAATCCAGCGGTACAGATGCTTCTCTTTACCAGAAGTCTCTTTTGATGACTTTACAGAGCAAATAGCATCTAGTATTCACCATTTGGGATTGATCTGAAAGCGTGACTTGGATCAGAACAACTTACTCTTACAAGAGGGCTTCCTAAACTGTTGGTGCTACAGGGAGCTCTGAAACAAACATTTTCACTACTTTTAAAGCCTAATAATTGCCAGAACAGATTTATGCATGTGTATCCAAGACAAAGACTGGACCTTTACTAAAGATTTGAAAACTTCCTGAACCATGAAAGGCACATGACAGATCATACAATGACAACAAGTAACAATAAAGGATCTTTTTCTTCAGGAAACTGAAAGAAATTGTGAAAGCAAACTGGTCAAGTTTTATATCAGCCATTAATTCACTCAAGCAAGAAAAGCAATTTAGACACTTCCCACAGATTTAAACACTTAGATAGCTGCATGATGAAGGAATTTATAGACAGCTCCCAGAATCTCATGTTTTCTGCATTTAAATGTCCCTTCCCACACTTCTGTGAAGCCACCCATGTGGAGGAATGCCACTGTTCTGCCTCCCAACAGCCTCAGCACTACTGACATCCTACTGATGTTGTTTGACTGAATTTTTTATCTCTGCCAGCCCCAGAAACCAAATGTCACATGCCACAACAATAATGCATATGTCAACCTGCTCCTTTTTTTGACAGCAAAGGAGGTAATCAGCATGCTGCCACCACAAAATACTTCCTCTATTTTGGTATCTATCTTAAAATCATTGTGAAACCAGGGAAAGGCAATGAAAAGACAGCATCTCTTTTCTTACCACTACTTCTTTGGTTAGCATCATGTGGTCACATGTGAGCAAACACTGAGGTGGGCAGAGTGAGAAGGAAAGACAGATCTGAGTTGGATGATGTGGCAGAGCATACACAAGTCTGCTGATTACACAGATCTGGGAGGAGTGGCTGATAAGCCCAAGGACACCTTGACAGGATGGAAAAATGGTCTGACATGACCTCATGAAGTTCAACAAGGAGAAGTGCAGAATCCTGCTTCTGAGGAGAAACAATCCCAAGCACCAGGATATGCTGGGAACCATCCAGTTGCAAAGTATCTCTCCTATGAGGAAAGGCTGAGAGAATGGAGAAAAGGCAGCTATGGGGGAATCCTACTGGTGTGTATAAACACCTGAAAGGAAGGTGCAAGGAGGATGAAGCCAGGCTCTTCTCATCCATGCCCAGTGACTGGACTAGAGGTAATGGGCACAAACTGAAACACAGGAGGTTCTCCTCAAACAAGAAGGAACATGTTTTCACTGCGTGGGCAACTGAGCACTGACACAGATTTCCCAGAGAGCTTGTGGAATCTCCGTCCTTGGAGATATTTGAAGGTCACCAGGACACAGTCCTTGGCAACCAATTGTAGGTGGCCCTGCTTGGGCAGAGGGGTTGGACCAGATGACCTCCATAGGTCCCATCCAAACTCAGCCCTTCTGTGATTCTGTGACCTCTACCACTCATGTACCACAGAAAAGTGTCTGAGACACTTTCTGGAGTGTGGGAAAAGAATATTTCAGGAAAGAAAAAAGGCTGTTGGATGGGTATAATGATTCACTGAAGTTGTAGATTAAAAGTAAATTCATCATGGTGTGATGAAAACTATGCCACAAAGTCTTCTCTTCCTTCTCCCCTGATTTGTAAAGAGGTACAGTTCAGTTTGGAAAAACAGCAAACACAGGAAAAAGAAATTAAGCTGATGCATCAAAAATATGTGGAACTACATATACTTTATAAATCTTCAAATTTCTTTTAATTAAAACTGTTTTTAAAGCTGAGATTGTGTGACTCAGTTTCAAAGAAAAAATTAATAGACACGTCTCTTTTTATACTAGGGGACTTCAAACGTTGAAGAATGCAATAAAGTAAGTCCTGCAAAATCCCAATGGACCCTTTCCTACAACACTCAGTGCAATTTCTTGTTAATGGTGCACTCTGCCATTCTACATCACTCCTGACTCCGAACTTCCCTAATTTCAGTAATCTGCCTTTTCCCCAACAACTGTTTCTATAAGCATTCTTGTCAGCATTAAGCATCTATCAACTTCACCTTCATAAGTGTGACAGCCTACACTGCAGATATGTTCTCCTTTCAGTTATCTTCAGCTGTGGGGGCAATTTCAGCAGAGCAATTTCTTGAGACTGACAGAATAAAGCAATAACATCTGCACCAGAATAAGTTACCCAAGCCTCAAGCAGAAAGAACCCAGCTATTGAAAACACCATCTTTACCTGTCTCCTCAGCCTCTCCAGCTGCCCTGTGAGGTTGTCACTGAATAATGTAAACAAGGAAAAATCCCCAGTAAACTTAAAGGTCCAAATATTTGTTATAAAAACCACCAAGAGATAATACTGTTGTAATTCACCTCTCCTGAGAAACCTACAGGCAATATGGCCCACAAGGCAGAGAGGTCTCCCACCTACCTTTCTCCGCCATTCCTTTGGGATACCTGTCGGCAGCCTGGCCACTGCTTTGAGTGCATCATGCCACTGAAAGCAAAAGCATCCAAAAATGTAAAATATCTACAATTAGTTTAATGCTACAATATAGCAACATTTACTGCCTTGCAGACGTGCACATTCATTTCATTTTACTGCATACATTTCAGAGGTTAATGGCTTAATCCACTCACAGGGAAAATACAGATTAATTACTTGATGATGTGACAAAAGTATAATATTCTAGGACACAAGGATTTAGAAAATATCTGAGTGAACAATGAAAGCCTATTCCATTTTCTGAATATAAATGAAACAGCTCTTGATGCAATTGCAAATAATATGCTGATATTATGATGACAAATGCACTTCTGAACTAGGGCAAGCACCTTGACTGCACAGAACTCACTTCTTCAGAAACTCAAGAGAAAAATAAATTACCTGCTGAAAACCATTTTGACCTAAAGATGGTTCAAGAGTGAATTTCAATTTTGTATCAACCCCTAGAAAGAAAAATGAAAAAAAGAAAAAGGTCATAATTTCATTTCGCTCAGAAGACAAAAAGAAGTCAAAAACCACAAACACAAAAATCCCACAGTTGAAATAAGAACACAAAATTTTAGCTTCCTGTTTTAACAGCTACAATTCAACTTGTTTTGGTGAATTTTGTCTTCACAGTGGATTCAAGAAACATGTTAAGAAGTTCACAGACAAAATCTTTTTAAAATGCAGTAGCATGCTCTTTAATTATGTAGTTTAGCACAACTCACTTCACTAATATTCATATAGTTCACTGTTCTACAAACTATACTAGTACACTGCAAACTGTCATATGCAGCCACAGAAAAATACATGTGCAGAGACAGTTTCTTTTTATCTATGCCAGCTTCTTGACATTAAATCAATCAAAACTTATTTAAAAGTTTGGTGTGCTAAAATTATTTTACTCTTCAGAATAGATATATTTTTTAATAATTCCTCAGACCATAATGCACATTTAGTCAGTATTGTTATTTAAGCTTAGATTTTATTTTGGCCATATGAGCTAACTATTTTACTTGTTATGAAGCAGACCTACTAGTTGTTCATACAATATTACATAAAATACCAAAATCTCAAGTGGATCCCAACATAGCACTGGAGTGTGCCAGAACATGATCAGCAGTAACACGTTTAATTTGCTTTCTACCCCGCACAATCCCTCGGTCCTTCAAATGCCGCTGTCCAGAACTCAGGTGCTGAACATGGCATCACATCACATCCCCTCTGTCCCATCTGCTGGCACAAAGAATGAAGCCTTCTTTTATTTTCCCTCCATAATTTAATACAATGGTATTGTTCCATATTTACAATTATGTTATGAATGGCTTCTCATCTTTCCAGAATATGAAGCCAAACATTTTTAATGTAGAAATATACATATATACACATACACACATACACAGAAAACCCAGATTATAATCCTGCAAGGTTTTAAGTATGTAATATCCATGCTAATTAACTCACCAGTAATACCCAGTGCTTTGGAGGACTACACCTACAAGTTTGACAGAAAACTCAACTGTAGTGGCATTTGCTATTTATGGAATGTAAAATGCCTTTGAGCATTTGCATACTGAAGTGGTGGTAAGAAATTTCAAAGTCTTACTACCTGATAAATATATATTAAGACAAAACCTTATTCTCCATGTCTTTTTTTTTTTTCTTTTTTGGGAGTGAGTGAATAGAAACAAAGAAAAAAATCACACAAACTCTGTTTAGAAGTTTAGTGGTTTAGAATTGCATCACTGAGATATGGGGATTAGTGCTTTCATTTCCCTGCTTGAGATTTAAAAGACATGCTTGTCAGATCTAGAAAAATAAAGGCTTCAAATCATAATAGATATGTCTTGAAAAAACACTGAAGGATTAATAGCTATTCCTGGAAGTAATTGTTTATTAGTATTCCTTCTCATAGTGCAATGGCACTCAGCAGGGACTCCTAACAGATAAATCTTTTCATAATAATTCAAAGCAATGTAACAATGCCAGTAACCTACTAAGATTAAATTGTATCACATTTGCTGAAATTGGAAAAAGTGAACTTCATTCTCAAGCAAAAAAAAAAGTAAGTACTGTAAAACCCTAATACATACAAAAATACATCAGGACCAAGAACTCCTTTTGTTAAAGTAACAGATGCTGACACATTACCTAACACTACCTTGTAGCAAAGAACCAACAGCTTTCCAAAATAATCATGTATTCATTTCCAACCCAGCAGCCAAATATTAATTACTTCACAGTTTTTTAAGACTTAAAGATCCCAGTAGCAACTTCTCTCTTTGTCTTAAAAGCTTCCTAAGAAAGACACAAGCAGTTACTTCCAGGTCTTCAAAGGATCAAGTACAGTAAGATAAAATCTCAGAGCAAGGCAAAATCTATCTATAGTTACATGAACATCATGAGCAGGGAGCTCACACTACAGTCAAGGCAGCTGTCCCTCCTGACTGCAGCTGAAATGAGACCCTTCAAATGAGACCCTTGATTAAATGAGACTGAAATGAGATCATCCATCTACAAAAGTTAATTAAATCACAGCGAACAATTAAGACACGTGTGAAAATTACTGTAAATGAGAATTACATCACATGGTAACATCAAACTTCAGTATGCTTAGGAAGTGCTTGGTCAGGCCATGCATGACAACCTCTTGTAGAAGCCAAGGAATCTGTGTCCCTTTATTTGTTCTCCATTATAAGTATTCTCCAAATCAAATTGTGTGACAGTTTTGGGGGAGGGGAGGGGAAGAACCACAGGGCATATAGGAATTGTTCCTCATTCCCATCCATTTTAAAGAATTTATCGTTCCTAAAATCAAAAAACTACAACCTTGCTTAATAAAAAGTACAGCAAGTAAGCATGTAAAAAAAAGCTGCAACTGTACAGAGAGAGTAAGGAAGGCAACCAGCAAATTGGGAGCTGCATCTTGTTGCCTATTACTTATTTCTGGCACAAGAATAATCTTGCTACATGCAGTTTCTGCACTCTGCTCAAGGAATTTGTCCCTGAGCTTTAGAGCTTCAAGGAAATTGATGCCTATCCCTAATTCAACCTCTCTTGGTTTCCTAAACCTTCCTTTCTCCTTTTTTCATTCAGTTGTCTTCTCTCCATAAACTAACTTCAATTCCCCAATAGTTTCTTCCCCCCTCACTACCCCACAGCCATACAACCCTACCACATGTCTGCACCCATTTTCACTGTATTTTCCCATTTCTGAAAATCCTTCATATTTGGGTCACATTCCTCTACAATACATAAACACATGGTTTTTGCAGAAAAGACACCTTAGGGCCTTAAGAGAACTTTTCTTCACAGCTCCTCTGCAAGGACAGCCTGGTGTAGATGTACCACACACAGAGCAATAGCTCCTACTATAAGTGTTATCCGTACAGCTCACATAGTTACACTTTTCACATCAAAACAGCCTGGCTATAGTGTCATTTGACATATAAATATCATCTCCAGTTCATACACTTTCAAGTAATTCTTCATTCCTGAGAAGCATATTAACTCATATCAGCAGGAATATGCTGGGAACACACTGGAATTATTAGCTCCATGAATACAAGGACACACAAAGGGACATGCTTGATGACAGATTTCTGAAGGGTAGGGGAATGCCAAAATGAGCTCTGTTCAATGCCCTTCCAAGCCTGTCAACAGAAACCACTGCAGTGGTTATATAAAAAATTAAAAAATAAAAAAAAAGAGGAAAATATAATCCCCCCCAAACCACAGTCCTGTTAGTTTTCCTGTATAAAATACACAATGGATCCTGACAAGAAAAGGCTGTAAGAGGGAAAATTATATCCCTAGGATTCCCAAACCCTAGCAGTCTTCCACTGTATAACCAAAATGTAGCACAGAACCACATAAAGAACAACAAGAGGGTAGAAAAAATATTGTCAGCCAAGTACCTGGGTGACAGAATCAAATTCCCAGTCCACCTCAGCAACATTAAACAAAAGGATGGGGCAAAATCTGGGATTTTTTCAGAAATATAAAACAAAAAAAAAAAAAAGTACAGGAAGATGATGCTTTTTGATACACCTTTGTCATCTATAAAGCCATAGCTCTAAACTAGCACTATAGGTTCCTGGCTGTACTTTAGAGCTGTTGAAGCCTCTCCCACAGAATGCAAATAAATATTTTATCAAAAATAAACAAGGAAAAAGGCCTAAAGCAGCTTTGTGTGCAGTGAGAGCCCCTATTTGAGGAAAGGGAAGTGTCAGTGTAAACTATCACCTTATGCTGCTTGTTGTTTCAGGAAGATTTTCAGCCTTGCAATTTATCTCTAAAAGTAACATTCTCAGTAACTCTGTATGAAACCAGTTCTATCAGGAGCCAGAGCTCACTGGGACGTATCAAAGCACATCTAAAATCTCCAGTCTAGAAAAACTCAATACAGACAGCTAATACAAAGTAAATCTGAAGAATATTTCATGCAGCATATTTTTTAAGGGCTCGTTAGGTGTCCCATCTCCACCACTGTATGAAAATATGCATCCTGAATGGGGTTATTGTCTTTACCTACATATGAGCAATATGGACACCCCAAACCAGTGGGATTTTTAGGACTATGGAGTTTATAGTTATGCCTCCAATCACATCTCCTGGTCTTTGTGTGAGTGTAAATACAAGAATGTCATTATCTAGATAACGTCATTACCTGGGATAGTACAGGAGCAGTTGGAGCAGGGGTCTTTGAGAATTATAAGTCAGGAAATCTCCTTGATAACAGCGACCCCATAAATCTGTACCAAAATGTATCCAAGACCTTATTAATAACAGTCTCTGAAACTCACCTCAAACACAGAGGCAGTGAGCATTGTGTGCTTAATGCACACACAGCCAGTACAATGGGAAACCGATCCTTATTTATTTCCATGTACTGCTCTATGTTTCAGTGGATCTCTGGCTTGTATGCTTTGTAAATGCCTATGATTAGGCAACAGATCAACGTCTTAGCTACGAGTGACAGTTCTAACACAGTAATTTGAATTTAAATTTCTTTATATTTCATTTTTTAAAAATCCAAAATTTTGGATGGTAGGCAACTAGAACCTAGCATTCAGTCATGATCACCCATCACTGCTTCTGTCGAGAGCCCACCTCCCTGGAATAAACACACGTTGTTTGCTGACCATCCAGCTCTGAAAAGATTTAGATACTGAAGCAGGATCTAGAAAACATAGCTGCAGAGCTGATGCCTTCCCCTTGGGATAGGTATGGTTGCAAATTTAGACAACACCCTACCGCAGACAAAGGCTGCGCGGGAGGAGGGCTCTCCGGCAGGTCAAGAGTTAGCAGGTTTATCAGGAAAGGTCTGCGGAGGCTGCGAGGAGACTTCGGGGAGAGACTGGCGGAAAGCTGAATCGCCGAGCCCGGAGGAGAGGAGATGGACGGAGAAAGGCAGTAGGGACAGACGACACAAAAGCGTTGGGAGGCGGCGACGCCGGGCGGGAGGAGCAGGGAAAGGATCGGGAGATGTGGAGAGCGGAGCCGGGATGTGCGGGCCGGGCGGGACACGAGTAGGAGGGATCCCCGCGGCAGGTGCAGCACGCTGCCTTCCCCGCAGGGCCCCGGCCGCCCCCGGCCTCCCGCCTGGGCCCGGCCCCGTTCCCC